>OZ036000.1:7332208-7504708 GCA_964035015.1 Corallium rubrum
CTTGAAAAATAGGCACGTCCAGACATGCATGTATCTACTGCGTTCAGTCATGCCTATAGCTACTATGGTAAAAACAATGTAAGTTGTAGTTACTGTATGTACTTGTAGTGACCTCGTATTGAACAAGATTTTTGTCAAGATTGTCGATCAAAGCACAGGAGGCTGAGCACTAACAACTACTCAAATCCGGCACAGAAGCATCAGTCCTACGCCCATGCAAATATGTACATGATCACCCATTCAAATACTAACTCAATCAAATTGGGCTTTACTTTCCTCACGGTCCTCGTGGTGAGAGGCAGTGTGATAATAACTTGACTATTAAAGCTATGGTACTATTTAAAACCTATGGTAATAAAGTATGGCTATTGTAAAGTTTAGTATCTACTAGCGCATGCGCAGTAGATACAAAACGTTTGAAAACATGGCTATTTGGAGGTGTTCATTTGATAAGTACGATAAAGCATTCGCAGCCGATCTGTATGTGATTTACTACGGCTCGCTTGCAGCTCGCCTTGTAAATCACATACAGATCGGCTGCTCATGCTTTACATATTACATAAACTACGGTAAACGTACCTGCTCGTTACATATACTGTACCGTTTCCATTCTCCCACGCAATAAAAACCACCATGTTCGGGTCTATAAAAAAGTAATTTAAATAAATATTGAAAGTAATTAATAATAAATGAGTATACTCAAATTAGAATCCGGCAGGAAGGAAGGGAGGAAGGAAGGAAGGAAGGAAGGAAGGAAGGAAGTAAGGAAGGAAGGAAGGAAGGAAGGAAGGAAGGAAGGAAGGAAGGAAGGAAGGAAGGAAGGAAGGAAGGAAGGAAGGAAGGAAGGAAGGAAGGAACGAAGGAAGGAAGGAAGGAAGGACGGACGGACGGACGGACGGACGGGAGGGAGGGAGGGAGGGAGGGAGGGAGGGAGGGAGGGAGGGAGGGAGGGAGGGAAGGGAAGGGAAGGGAAGGGAAGGGAAAGGAAGGGAAGGGAAGGAAGGAAGGAAGGAAGGAAGGAAGGAAGGAAGGAAGGAAGGAAGGAAGGAAGGAAGGAAGGAAAGGAGGGAGGAAATAAGTGGGTGTGACTCTCCGGTGTATCTACTGCTTTGGTGTTTGTGTCTATTCATAAGCACCATAGACTTACTTCGGTGAATTACATTTTCTTGTTTTTCGCTTAACTCCACGGCCACAGGACTTCGAACAAGGACCCCATCTATTCCACTCACCCCAGTTCCCGTCAATGGGATGTTTTAATGGAGACTTTGCTTGACACCTGCCTCTAATACACCACTGATACAAAGCATAGAAAAACAAAATAAAACACAGCACAGCACGGCGCAGCACAGCACAGTACAGCACAGCGCAGCGCAGCGCAACGCTACACAACGCAACGCAACGCAGCACAGCACAGCACAGCACAGCACAGCACAGCACAGCACAGCACAGCACAGCACAGCACAGCACAGCACAACACAACACAACACGGCACGGCACGGCACGGCACGGCACGGCACGGCACGGCACGGCACGGCACGGCACGGCACGGCACGGCACGGCACGGCACGGCACGGCACAGCACAGCACAGCACAGCGCAGCGCAGCACAGACAGCACAACCCAACCCAGCACGGAACAGCGCAGCGCAGCACACCACACCATAGCACAACACATCACGTCACATCACATCACATCACATCACATCACATCACATCACATCACATCACATCACATCACATCACATCACATCACATCACATCACATCACATCACATCACATCACATCACATCACATCACATCACATCACATCACATCACATCACATCACATCACATCACATCACATCACATCACATCACATCACAACACTCACGTCGCGTCGCATCGCATCGCATCGCATCGCATCGCATCGCATCGCATCGCATCGCATCGCATCGCATCGCATCGCATCGCATCGCATCGCAGCGCAAGCGCAGCGCAGCGCAGCGCAGCGCAGCGCAGCACACAAAACAAAACAAAACAAAACAAAACAAAACAAAACAAAACAAAACAAAACAAAACAAACCAAAACAAAACAAAACAAAACAAAACAAAACAAAACAAAACAAAACAAAACAAAACAAAACAAAACAAAACAAAACAAAACAAAACAAAACAAAACAAAACAAAACAAAACAAAACAAAACAAAACAAAACAAAACAAAACAAAACAAAACAAAACAAAACAAAACAAAACAAAACAAAACAAAACAAAACAAAACAAAACAAAACAAAACAAAACAAAACAAAACAAAACAAAACGCATTTCATGTACTGTTGTTTATTTTCTTGAATAGGTGACCGTTCTAGAAGAGTTATTTTTGGGGGAAAACCTGTAACCTGAAAAAACCTGCTGTTACCCAAGAATCAATTGAATATTACAATAATTTAAAAACTTTAAAAGGTCAACCACGATATGTGACGCGAGTACTAGAAGTGGTTAATAAGTCACGCAAATCTTTGTGCATAATATTTGGGTGACGGAAAGTGCGGTTTTCTGGAGGTAAGGGCCCCCAGAAAAAGCTGCATGGAGAAGCGAAAGTCAGAGTGAGAGTAAGGGCCCTCACTGTTATGGACCTTGCTCTCATGCCCCAGCCGGGCTTCCCCGTGGTGAAGTGACCGAGAGAAGCGAAGATCAGGGTGAAGGTAGTAAGGGTCCTCACCGTTATGGACCTTGCTCTCCGTCGCCGGTGTGTGCTTCACCGTGGGCGAAGTGTGGCCGAGGGGACACTTCGACTAGATGTTTTGACGAAGGCGATCAGAACCAGAGTGAGCTATCTTGTTTTTTGACAGCTGGCTTTTAGTGCTTATAAGCTTGGGATGTCCGGTTTGATTAAATCGTATTAGGTAACTTGTGCATACGTTGTTTTTGCCAAATTGCTAAGAGCAAGAAAAGTGACATAACGCAGAAAATGTCATAACTGCGCTATTGCGTGAGAGTATTAAGATGTAGCTTCTCATTAATCCCAATTTATCTAGTTAATATAAATTGGCACTTTATTGATTATAAACTAGATTCACCTTATTCTTACCACATGGCGTGCCATCCAGAGCAGGAAAGCCAGCTCGATTCCCGGTAACTTTCGTGGCACACAGCCCATTGCTATGAAGACACCAGAGGTTGTCACACAAGGCTGACTAGAGTATGAAATAATAACAGCTTTTACAATAAACGTTGGGGCGTAATTCAGCTCACACGGCAGCTGCAAGATATATATGTTATCTACCAAGGTGGGAGGTCCGTACCGAAAAATGTTGCACGAGGTTTTAGAAACTGCCCGAGGCTGTAGCAAGGCAGAGGATCTTGTATCAATCAATCAATCAATAGTTTTATTCAAGGTACTTAATACATGGTAAAAAAATAATGTATTAAGTCCTAGCAGGAGATTTAGGAGGTTGACACCAGAAGACACCAGAGGTTGTCACATAACTCATTCCTATCCGAGGGCTTCTCCAGAGGTGAATAAAATCGTCTGGCGTTAGCCAGAATAAACTACTAAAGACCAATTCGGACAAGAAAGAGTTAAACCGAGGGCAAATATTTTTCAGTACGGACCGACCAAAAACGGTAAATAACATATTTATTTTTATCGTATATAAGTAGCCGCTACCTAATACGAGCGAGCTTTCTGATTGGCCATAAGTAACCAATCGCATTCATCAATTACCAATTTGTTCCCTCGCTCGTTGCTAAGATTATGGTTTTTGTTCGGGTTATTGTTAACTTCAACATGGCCTTTGCTAGTTGGACTGTCAGAAGATTACTTATTCTGTAACAGTGGTGTTCGTTATCACAATCAGTAATGAGTAATGAGTAATGATTTATTTAACGTCGTAAACACAGGATGTGGTCGCCCAATCATCCGAGCCAGAGGCTCATGTTAAAAGTGCGCGACATAAACTAAGACCTCTAAGTGTTGATTTTACGGAGGGAGGAAAACCGCAGAACCCTGCGAAAAACCCTCGAAGCACAGGAGAGACCAACTAAACTCTACTCACATGAAATTCAAGTTCGAGAACGGAGCTATTCCCAGACGGTCACCCATCCAAGTACTAACCCGGTCCAACTGGGCTTAACTACAGCGGTGAGAGGCAGCGCCCTAACAGCACACGTGCTTAGCATGATAATTAATCTTACCTTTGTTTCGACACAAATTGTAGAATTAAAACCAAACATTAGCTTACACTGGTGATCAGCATTGAACTTCTCACCAGGTAACACTCGTTCCTCGTTTGGCTGAATGTTTGTACCAGGCCTGTCGTTCAGGCACCATCCCCAACCTTTGCTAGAAAGAAAGATTAACATGATCACTTTTTCATGCTGTATATGTTGCAATCAATATTTGGTCTAAGGGCCACAAACTTAACAGCGATTTTGTCACTCTCCTCCGCAGAGGCCTTTCTTTGGCTATTTTTAGCTATATTTACCACTGAATTGCTACTTTTAGCTATATTTACCACCACTGAATTACGTAATTTAATAAAGCGAGGCGCGCCTCCACTATCCCTAGTTATCCATAAATTAATTAGTTATCCATGATAATTCAGTGGTAAATATAGCTAAAAGTAGCCAAAGGAAAGCCTCTGCGGAGGAGAGTGCGATTTTGTTGCTTAATGTCACCTTCTATAAATTAAGTCTACTCTATTAGATTCCCTCCACTCCCCCTCCCCTCCCCTCCTCTCCCCTCCCCTCCTCTCCCTTCCCCTCCCATCCCATTCATTTTCAATACACTTCAATCCACTCCTATCCATTTTATCCCCTTCCATTTCATTCCTTTCCATTCCATTCCAATCCAATCCATTCCCATCCATTCTAATCTCGTTAAGCCCTCCTTTTCTAATGTCAAACTCTCTTTCTGATGCACATGATGTACAACTTACTAGAAGAAGGATTTCACAGCTTTCCTACTGCACTTCGACCAAACATGCTGCGAAGGATTTATGACCAAAGAACTCGACATAACATGGCTTGAAAATGTTGCGCAACTGCTGTAGTCTTCATCGTGAAGGGCTCCAAGACTTGAAGAAAATTATAAATTTTAATGCTCGCAGCTCGCTTAGAGTTGTCATTAGTGTAAACAAAAAGAAAACTTACTTATGTCCTAGTTCGTGAGCTATAGTATAAACCAGGGAAAACCCAGTGTCTTCATTGTAGCTGCATTCACTTCCTGCGGAGCACATGCCATCGATATTTGACAAACCTAAACGTAACAGAATAAGTCTGAGTCGTAATATAATGTAAGGCTTGAGGTAATTGGCTTATGTTAGTGATTGGTTAGTTGGTTGGCTGGCTGCTAAGTTGGGAAGTCAGTGGACGGTCGGTCGGTCGGTCGGTCGGTCGGTCGGTCGGTCGGTCGGTCGGTCGGTCGGTCGGTCGGTCGGTCGGTCGGTCGGTCGGTCGGTCGGTCGGTCGGTCGGTCGGTCGGTCGGTCGGTCGGTCGGTCGGTCGGTCGGTCGGTCGTCGGTCGGTCGGTCGGTCGGTCGGTCGGTCGGTCGGTCGGTCGGTCGGTCGGTCGGTCGGTCGGTCGGTCGGTCGGTCGGTCGGTCGGTCGGTCGGTCGGTCGGTCGGTCGGTCGGTCGGTCGGTCGGTCGGTCGGTCGGTCGGTCGGTCGGTCGGTCGGTCGGTCGGTCGGTCGGTCGGTCGGTCGGTCGGTCGGTCGGTCGGTCGGTCGGTCAGTCGGTCGGTCGGTCGGTCGGTCGGTCGGTCGGTCAGTCGGTCGGTCGGTCGGTCGTCGGTCGGTCGGTCGGTCAGTCAGTCGGTCGGTCGGTCGTCGGTCAGTCGGTCAGTCGGTCGGTCGGTCGGTCGGTCGGTCGGTCAGTCAGTCGGTCGGTCGGTCGTCGGTCGGTCGGTCGGTCGGTCGGTCGGTCGGTCGGTCAGTCGGTCGGTCGGTCGGTCGGTCGGTCGGTCGGTCGGTCGGTCGGTCGGTCGGTCGGTCGGTCGGTCGGTCGGTCGGTCGGTCGGTCCGTCGGTCGGTCGGTCGGTCGGTCGGTCGGTCGGTCGGTCGGTCGGTCGGTCGGTCGGTCGGTCGGTCGGTCGGTCGGTCGGTCGGTCGGTCGGTCGGTCGGTCGGTCGGTCGGTCGGTCGGCCGGCCGGCCTGCCTGCCTGCCTGCCTGCCTGCCTGCCTGCCTGCCTGCCTGCCTGCCTGCCTGCCTGCCTGCCTGCCTGCCTGCCTGCCTGCCTGCCTGCCTGCCTGCCTGCCTGCCTGCCTGCCTGTCTGTCTGTCTGTCTGTCTGTCTGTCTGTCTGTCTGTCTGTCTGTCTGTCTGTCTGTCTGTCTGTCTGTCTAGGAGTAAGACGTGTTTTAGTTTGCTCCGTAAAAATCTATTATATTTCTATACTAACAAAATTAAAATCATTAAGTTCAGTTTATTATATTTAAACATGAACAAATATCTTGATTACGACAAAGATAGTGATTGTTTTACGTGGGGAGGAACACCGAAAGAGTTAGTAAACTTCGTAAATTCAGTTCTTGAAATTGACGAAGCGAACGACATTGGCGAATTTAAAGAAGACAAGAAACATAACGCTGTAAGCTACAAATGGAAAGATTACTCGATAAGACTTTACACCACAACTGGTAATCTTATGTTATTTGGACTGAAACAATCCTTGTTGTTGGAGAAGCTGCATGAAATAAATGAGCTAAACAAAAACATAAATCAACAACCGCGCCCTTCTTCCTCGATCTCGAAGTGCAGTGACAGCGAATACGAAGGAAGTCCAGTTGATCACGAAGTTGTACCACCTACAGATAACAACAAATCTTTTGGCGAACCAGCAAAGGAAAATTCAATTCCAACGATTGATATCTGCAACGAAAGCACTGAGATCAATCCCGAGAGTGACTACAGCGCCATATTGAAAGAATTGGCACTCGTAAAAGCTGAAGTGCGTGAGATTAAAAGCAAATGCTTCCCACAAGCTACAAATAGCGAAGTACAAGACATTGACTCTTTTGAAAAACTTAGTAATGACTTGCTATTTTGCCGAATGGAAAACAAAGATTTAAAAACGAAGATAAGAATTCAAGACGAATACGTGAAACGGCTTGAGGAAGAGAAGGCAAGTCTAGTGACTACAATTAATTTAATTATAAGAGATAAAAGCACCTTAGTTACTAAAGCACTCAACGCTGACACTAGTGAGACTGGTGGCAAAAATAATGACGAAGAGAAAAACTCTACCAAGTCAAATATGAGTAAACGAAAAAGAAATAAAAAGAAGCAGAATCTTACAGAAAAACCAAACCAACAGGCCGAGCTTCCAAGTACAGACGAACATCGTATAAACGATGTCTTCGCGGACAAGAGCAATGAGGCAGCTAATCAGAATCAACAACCTGGTGCTGGTATAAGCGACAAGCGGAAGACCACTGTTATTATTGGTGACTCGATGGTTTCAAGAATCCAAGGCTGGAAGATGACAGATAAGTCAAATAAAATTACTGTTAAATCTTTTCCAGGGGCTACTACTGACGATATGTCAGATTACATCAAGCCCTCACTAAAATATAGGCCTGATAACATTATCCTACATATAGGAACCAATAATTTAAGATCAAATAGTCCTAATCAAATAGCTGAAGAAATTGTAAAACTCTGTGAATTTATTGAATCTGAATCGCCCATGACCAAAGTGGCGGTCTCGCTATTAACTACCCGTCAAGATTCACTTGAACTTGAACGCAAGCGACTTGAAGTCAATAAAATTCTTTGCAGCTTTATCAAAACAAGGGATTGGAAGCTGATTACTCATTCAAATATAGATGCTAACTGCCTGAATGGGCGTAAAATTCATTTGAATGCGCACGGCACAATCTTAATGGCTAAAAACTTTAAAGACTACATTGTAAATTAATATTCCGAAGGAAGTAATGATGCATGTCCCCTCGATCCGAGTTTACAAATTCCTAACATAAGAGGTTTTAAGATGGTCTCGCTAAATATAGGAAGTCTACCTCGACATATAGACGAACTCCGTTTCTGGTTAACTGACCAAAATATAGATATTATAGCTCTTAATGAGACAAGGCTAGATAAAACCATCACTGATGGTGAAATAACTATAGAAAATTATAGTATAGTCAGAAAAGACCGAAATCGAAATGGCGGAGGTGTTTGTGTGTATGTTAGGAATCAAATAAATTATAGAGTACGATGGGATCTAATAGGTGAATCAACGGAGTCTGTTGTAGTCGAAATAATGAAACCTAATAGTAAATCGTTTGGAATTATTGCTGCATACAGACCTCCTGATTCTAATAACGAAATTTTCTTTGATGGTATCTTGCATTCCGTTAGGATGCTAGATCATGAATCAAAGGAAATGTATCTGTTGGGGGATTTAAACTGTGATATGCTTTCAAACAGACCATATCGCCCAACAGATATATTGAATTCTATCACTGAAATATACCAATTAGAACAACTAATTACTGAACCAACCCGATGCACTTCAAAAGCAGAGACGCTGATTGACTTAATCCTAACAAATCGCTCAGCTAATGTTGCTGCTTCGGGAGTTGTTCATTTAGGCATAAGTGATCATAGTCTGGTTTTCACAATTCGCAAAATATCAATTTCGCATGTTAAGAATACTCATAAAGTTGTTTATGTCCGGAATTTTGCAAATTTCAACGTAGACAACTTTAGAAATGACCTCCAGAGTCTCCCTTGGGATGACATAAATATGTTTGATGATGTTAATGAGACGTGGCTTCTATGGAAACGCATGTTTTTGTCTGTAGTTGACAAACATGCTCCGATTAAAAGGAAGCGTATTAGGAATAAAAGGAACCCATGGCTAACATCAGAATTAAAACAATTATTAATCCAACGAGATCGTTTGAAATGTACAGCGATAAGAACTAAATCGATAGAAGATTGGAATATGTATACAAATGCAAGAAATAATTGTAATAATAAACTAAAAGAAGCAAAAATTATCTATTATCAGCGTACATTCAAGCAAAATGCTGGAAACTCAAAAGTTATCTGGAGCTCAATAAATGAATTAACCCATAAAAATTTAAATGCAAAAATTGAACATATTAATAACTTAAAATGTAATGGAAGACTAATTTCTGAACCAAAAGAAATAGCAGAACGTTTTAACAAACACTTCTCTGAGATTGGTCTTAAATTGTCCTCGTCAATCCAAGAATCAAGAACTTCGTATCTTGATTATATTTGTGAAACCGATGCTGCTTTTGAGATTGCAACAATAGAGGAGTGCAAGGTCTTTCATTTGCTCTCTAAAATCGATACCAAGAAAGCAACTGGGATGGATCAAATCCCAAGTAATTTGCTTAAAATTGCTGCCCCAGTAATTTCCAAATCGTTAACCGTGATGTTTAATAAATCAGTAACAACTAGCACTTTCCCTGACGATTGGAAGTTGGCGCGGGTTACTGCAATACACAAAAAAGAAGCAAAGGATGACATGAACAACTATAGGCCTATCTTAGTGTTGAGTTGTATATCAAAAGTATTTGAGCGCATTATTTACGACCAGTTATACACGCATCTAAATGACAACAACTTAGTATCTGCAAATCAATCTGGTTTTAGGCCATTTTATTCTACCTCTACTGCACTTCTCGATGCAACGTTAGATTGGCTAAAAACCATGGACCAAGGAAATCTAAGCGCGGTAATATTTTTGGACCTCGCAAAAGCTTTTGACACAGTTAATCATGATATTTTAATTCATAAATTGCGCACATACGGTATACAGCCAAGATCGTTAAGCTGGTTTCAATCGTATGTGTGTATGCGTAAACAAAAATGTTGTGTCAATGGCTTCTTAATGTTGTGTCAATGGCTTCTTATCGTCCGAACGATTGCTTGGCTGTGGTGTCCCTCAGGGGTCAATTCTTGGTCCCTTAATGTTTCTATTATTTATAAATGATCTTCCTAAGTGTCTTCGGCATTCAAAAGCCAGAATGTATACAAATATAACTGTTACTGGAACATCATTAGAAGAGATTGTGAACTTAGCTAATAATGACCTTGCAAATATTTCTGAATGGCTCAAAGCAAATAAATTGAGCCTGAATACTACCAAGACTGAGTTCATGTTTATTGGATCTGACAGTAGTCTTAAAAAAGTAAGAGATGTTCCACTGATCTTTTTAAATGGAAAACAAATTAAAAGAGTAAGAAAAACTGAATCATTAGGTATAATAATTGATGAAAAGCTGTCCTGGGATGAGCATATCGCCCATGTTTCTAAAAAAACAAGCCAGGCAATTGGTGGTCTGCGCAGAATTAGGGAATATGTTCCCCAGCAAACAGCTATTATTATCTTTAATTCGCTAATAAAACCTTTGTTTGAATATTGTGACATTGTCCTTGACAATATGCCTATCACTGGTTCAACACGATTACAAAAGCTGCAAAATCGTGCTGCACGAGTGATAACAAAACAAGGTTATGATACAAGATCAGTGGATATCAGAAACCAATTAAATTGGAAAACACTGTCAGATCAACGGAAAGATCACATGTTAATTATGGTATTTAAGTTGTTAAATAATTTGGCTCCTTCCTATTTGCGAGACCATTTTGAGACCTCTGAAAACAACAATTATTCACTTCGAGGGCGAAAAATGATGTGTGTTCTACCTAAGCCTAGAACTGAGTTTTTAAGAAGAAGCTTTGCGTTTTCTGGAGCAAAAATTTGGAATGAATTACCGGAAAGTATTAGGTGCATCGACAATTTGAACACTTTTAAAAGTCATTTGCAATCATTGCTTCCTTAGCTCGCGTAGTTCTTTAAATGTAAATATATATATTCTTTTTTAAATACTTCGGCTTTCTTGTAAAGCAGTGCGTCGCACTGAAGAAATTCCGAGCTTAAATAAATTTTCTCTCTGTCTGTCTGTCTGTCTGTCTGTCTGTCTGTCTGTCTGTCTGTCTGTCTGTCTGTCTGTCTGTCTGTCTGTCTGTCTGTCTGCTTGCTTGCTTGCTTGCTTGCTTGCTTGCTTGCTTGCTTGCTTGCTTGCTTGCTTGCTTGCTTGCTTGCTTGCTTGCTTGCTTGCTTGCTTGCTTGCTTGCTTGCTTGCTTGCTTGCTTGCTTGCTTGCTTGCTTGCTTGCTTGCTTGCTTGCTTGCTTGCTTGCTTGCTTGCTTGCTTTGTGCTTGTTTGCTTGCTTGTTTGTTTGTTTGTTTGTTTGTTTGTTTGTTTGTTTGTTTGTTTGTTTGTTTGTTTGTTTGTTTGTTTGTTTGTTTGTTTGTTTGTTTGTTTGTTTGTTTGTTTGTTTGTTTGTTTGTTTGTTTGTTTGTTTGTTTGTTTGTTTGTTTGTTTGTTTGTTTGTTTGTTTGTTTGTTTGTTTGTTTGTTTGTTTGTTTGTTTGTTTGTTTGTTTGTTTGTTTGTTTGTTTGTTTGTTTGTTTGTTTGTTTGTTTGTTTGTTTGTTTGTTTGTTTGTTTGTTTGTTTGTTTGTTTGTTTGTTTGTTTGTTTGTTTGTTTGTGTTTTGTGTTTTGTGTTTTGTGTTTTGTGTTTTGTTTTTGTTTGTTTGTTTGTTTGTTTGTTTTGTTGTTGTTTTGTTGTGTTTGTTTGTTTGTTTGTTTGTTTGTTTGTTTGTTTGTTTGTTTGTTTGTTTGTTTGTTTGTTTGTTTGTTTGTTTGTTTGTTTGTTTGTTTGTTTGTTTGTTTGTTTGTTTGTTTGTTTGTTTGTTTGTTTGTTTGTTTGTTTGTTTGTTTGTTTGTTTGTTTGTTTGTTTGTTTGTTTGTTTGTTTGTTTGTTTGTTTGTTTGTTTGTTTGTTTGTTTGTTTGTTTGTTTGTTTGTTTGTTTGTTTGTTTGTTTGTTTGTTTGTTTGTTTGTTTGTCTGTCTTCTGTTTGTTTGTTTGTTTGTTTGTTTGTTTGTTTGTTTGTTTGTTTGTTTGTTTGTTTGTTTGTTTGTTTGTTTGTGTCTGTCTGTCTGTCTGTTGTCTGTCTGTTTGTTTGTGTTGGTCTGTTGTTTGTTTGTTTGTTTGTTTGTTTGTTTGTTTGTTTGTTTGTTTGTTTGTTTGTTTGTTTGTTTGTTTGTTTGTTTGTTTGTTTGTTTGTTTGTTTGTTTGTTTGTTTGTTTGTTTGTTTGTTTGTTTGTTTGTTTGTTTGTTTGTTTGTTTGTTTGTTTGTTTGTTTGTTTGTTTGTTTGTTTGTTTGTTTGTTTGTTTGTTTGTTTGTTTGTTTGTTTGTTTGTTTGTTTGTTTGTTTGTTTGTTTGTTTGTTTGTTTGTTTGTTTGTTTGTTTGTTTGTTTGTTTGTTTGTTTGTTTGTTTGTTTGTTTGTTTGTTTGTTTGTTTGTTTGTTTGTTTGTTTGTTTGTTTGTTTGTTTGTTTGTTTGTTTGTTTGTTTGTTTGTTTGTTTGTTTGTTTGTTTGTTTGTTTGTTTGTTTGTTTGTTTGTTTGTTTGTTTGTTTGTTTGTTTGTTTGTTTGTTTGTTTGTTTGTTTGTTTGTTTGTTTGTTTGTTTGTTTGTTTGTCTGCTTGTCTGTCTTTGTTTCTGACTTTAATTACCTAGTGTCTCACAAGGCTTGTAAGAGTTGCGGCAGATATCTCTCCTAATAAACGAAAATATTCCAATGTCAATTAGATATATTTACTACAAATAGAAAATTTAGTAAAGGTAAGAATAACCAGTAAAGGAAGCATGTAAAAATACCTTGAGATATAATCTAATATTCTTTAACTTATTCTGCGCGGCATCGGACTCTCAAGTCTTATGAATGAGTAATGATGTATTTAACGTCGTAGGCACAGGATGTGGTCGTCCAATCATCCGAGCCAGAGGCTCATGTTAAAATGCACGACACAAGCTAAGACCTAAGTGTTGATTTTACGGAGGGAGGAAAACCATAGAACCCTGCGAAAAACCCTCGAAGCACAGGAGAGACCAACTGAACTCTACTCACATGAAATTCAAGTTCGAGAACGGGGTTATTCCCAGACGGTCACCCATCCAAGTACGAACCCCGTCCAACTGGGCTTAACTACAGCGGTGAGAGGCAGCGCCCTAACAGCGCACGCCACCCGTGCTTGGGTGGTATTTTACTCTGTATTTAACACCAAACGATTTGATTTTACTGGTCGCAAGAAAAATTAAAGGATGTCTGAGGGTTCTGTCTTTGACAAGTAAAATCATCTTGCATTAGACAGTTAGAACAGGGCCATTTTTGGCCAGCTCAGGCGGGAATGGGTCAACTGAAGATGATTCAAAACTTAGTTTACCTCGTTACAAGAATAGCAGCGTCAGCATGGAGTGGGTTTTGGTCTGAAACTGGATTGATCTTTTTAACCCAAGAACAAAAACTTTCTAGTGTATTCCTGGCATGATTTGTGATGTTCAGACCATTCTAACATAAAAAAATTCAACTCAGAAATATTTCATGATAACTTGTATACGTCCACTTGATAATGATCACTAATGATAATGATGGTGATGATGACGATGATGATGGTGAAGATAATGACGGTCAATGACGATGATGAATGAAGATGATTATGATAATGATGATAATGATAATGAAGATAATAATAATAATAATAATGATGATGATGATGATAATGGTGATGATGAAGATGATGATGATGATGATGATGACGATAATGGTCATAATGGTAATGGTAATGATAATAGTAATGATAATGGTAATGGTAATGGTAATGGTAATGGTAATGGTAATGGTAATGGTAATGGTAATGGTAATGGTAATGGTAATGATAATGATGAGGACTGCTACTATAATAGTGTCTGATATAATATAAATCGTTGGCTTACATCATATTCTCTATCTAAGATTATCATTCTCACAGTGACAACGTTGATAGCTGAACCAATACTACGATGTTTAAAGACAAACGTCAACTAAATAAGTGAAAGAGAGAAGTAAAAGCAATAACTCGAGATTAATTATCAACACTAGCGTATCTATATATAGGTCACAAATATTGAATTAGCACACGATTTGCATTGCAAGGGTTTTGGTTTCGCATTTGTTTACGGAAATGTTTAGTATACAGTTTCGGTTCCAAAATTTACATTACTCAACTCTCTAATCTCTACACGGACCAAGCTAGCGTGGCGACGACTCATTCATCGGACACAAAGATGTGCTTATGTTATTTTGTTCTTGCTATTTGTCTGCCTAATTCTCCCATGTTTAAAAATTACCTCAGCGCTCAACCTTGACTATACACCACAGTTATCATTATTGCATTGACAAAGCAATATAGTCGATACTAACTCACCATATTCAAAATAGTTAAAAGGTAAGTTTCTAAATCGCGATCTCCATGAAATTCTGTCATTTTATGATCAGCAACTAAAAGTGCTTCTACGTGTTTCATCAAGCTAACTGAACGCTGTCGTCTTCGAAGATAAAATCCCTTTCCTTTATTGCTTGGCTTTTTTGGAATATCAGGATGAACATGTACATCTTCCACTGTTAAAATAAAAAGATAAAAAAGAGTACACAATAAAAATATATCCCTTAGTCAATTATGGTATATAAGATTTGATGTGAAATACAATTACACATTACACTGCCATTAATACACTTATTATATTTCACTCCATACCATATTGAATCATTTTCTATTTTATTCATTTGTAAGTTCGTCCGTTCGTTCGTTTATCTGCCCATCTGTCCATCCATCCAACCATCCAATCATCCATCCATCCATCCATCCGTCCATCCATCCATCCATCCGTCCGTCCGTCCGTCCGTCCGTCCGTCCGTCCGTCCGTCCGTCCGTTCGTCCGTCCGTCCGTCCGTCCGTCCGTCTGTCTGTCTGTCTGTCTGTCTGTCTGTCTGTCTGTCCGTTCGTCTGTCTGTTCGTTCGTTCGTCTGTCTGTTCGTCCGTCTGTTCGTCCGTTTATTCCGTTCGTCTGTTTGTCCTCCATTCATCTGTTTGTCCGTCGGTTCGTTCGTCCGTCTGTTTGTCCGTTCGTCCGTCTATTTGTCCGCCTGTTCATACGTCTGTTCGTTCGTTCGTTCGTTCGTCCGTCTGTTCGTTCGTTCGTCTGTCTGTCTGTCCGTTCGTTCGTCTGTCTGTTCATCCGTCTGTTCGTTCGTCCGTTTATCCGTCTGTTCGTTCGTCCGTTTATCCGTCTGTTCGTTCGTTCGTTTTTCCGTTCAGTCCTCCGTTCATTCGCTTCTTCAGTTCCCAGATCCCTTCTCATCATTCAAACCCTACCTGTCACACCACATGCCGGCTCTGTGGTATTCGTCTTCCCCAGTCTCTTCGCTGCAGATCTTCTATAAATCACGTGATGATGCTTGCCGCCATGATCTTCTACGTCAACTCCCAGAACAGGTTCAATGAAATATTCTTTGTCATCGCCAGCTCGAATTAGGCCTGCCTAGTGGATAAATTATTTTCTGACATAGCATCCAAAACATACGCAAAGTGTTCTCAGTTCTTGTGCACAAGGTGTCATCAGATGTTAATACTAAGAAAGTTCACTGCCCTCTCACCCCGCGCTTTTAAGGTGGCTCCCTTCTGTTTCTTCAAAAGTTGAAAAAATGCAAATTTGATAAGATATTGTTTAATTGAAGGTTTGATGATAAGTGTTGTTAATTGCTTCATGGGAAAAATGTTCTTGGCTAGTGAAAACGCAATTAACTGATAAGAGTCGTAGTGTAAAAATATTGAATCGAGGTAATAAAACCGTTATACTAGAGCGTCGTTAAGAGATTCGCATACATGTGGTACATTTGAAAGCTTAGTGTAATGTAATAGACATTTGGTAAACGTTCGTCAAGCTCAAGTACTCAGAAATCATGTTTCTAAGCCCTAAACATGGACTGAGCTCAGAACCTATTTCTAACTACTGGAGCTTGGCAAACGTCTATCAACTGTCTGTCACAATACAAGCTTAATTGTGCCTTCCTCTCAACATCACTTTGAACTACATCTCATATGCAAACCGCTATACCGCTTGGGAAGTACATATGACTATGAATTTGCAACCTTAGCCTTCCGTCTGAACCTCAGTAGATCAATGGTTAGAGCGTCTAACCGGTCATAACAAGGTTATAAGCCAAACCCTGTCAGTGGCTTAACTTCAGAAACATTCTCTGAATATCTGAGCTTGCCAAACGTCTACCAAACGTCTGTTATACATTACATCAGTGCTCATAATGGATAAAGGATAAAGGATAAAGGACTGGGTGGCTAATCATCCTTACTTGCAGCCAGCGGCTGAATTGCGAAGGACGCAGATCAACGTGGCCGTGCCGAGGCATATCAAAGGCGCTCGAAGCAGTTCAGACCACGGATCACAGCTAAGATATTAGGTGCTGATTTTAAAGAGGGAGAAAAACCGGAGAACCCGGCAACAAACCCTCGAAGCACAGGAGAGATCAACTACAACTCTACTCACATGAGTCCAAGCCCGACAACGGGGTCATTCCCAAGCGGTCACCCATCCAAGTACTAACCCCGTTTAACCGGGTTTAACTTTTTGGTAAGAGGCAGCGCGCTAACAACATACGCCACCCGTGCTCCCCTTATGTCACACAATGTCACTTAACTACATCTCATGCATACGCAAACTAAGCATCTAACAAACATGTTCTGAGTACAGTGGAACTCCGCCCTACGACAACCCTGTTAATACGACCACCTCGTTATTACGACCACTTTTTTCTGGCCTGAATACATTCTAAGTAGTGTAATACTCCCCCGTTAATACAACTACCCCGTTATTATGACTTTTTTGGCCCGACGGTGGTCGTATTGACGAGGTTAATTCCATTGTAGTTAAACTTGACGAAAGTCCAGGGGCGTAGCCAGGGGAGGGGGGGGGGGGGGGAGCCGGGGGAGCCGGGACTCCCCCCTTTTGATATAAAACAACAGACATATAACTACAAAACTGATGCAATATGAATTGTGTCAAGAAATAAACTGTAAACAGTGTATTCAATCTACTGAGTGTATTGAGTATCTATGTGACGTTTGCGTGTTTTGAGTATTTTACATGACATTTTTTAACCTTAGAGCCTGTAATTTTACAGAAGCTTCCTCCAAAAGCCAGGAAATGGCATTTCAGCAACTCTCGATTTCAAAATTTCCCGGGGAAGCATGCCCCTGGACCCCCCTAAAATTTATTTTGATTTCGGCTCCCCCCTTTCAAAACCCTGGCTACGTCCCTGCGAAAGTCTGTCAAACGTCTACAAATGCCATACTCACCAATCCTTTACAATTACTTATAGCCACAGAGCTTCCTGTACGATTCTTAATCGAACCAATAAAATGACAGTTCCTCTCCGGTTGCGTTGTCTTTCCAGACCACCATTCAATTCTCAATCCAGGTGCCATAAAGTCGTCGTTTGGAGTTAATGAGAGGTGAAAGCTGTTATTCTTGAAAGGAATATGGTAATGAATTTGTTTTGTTTTTACAGCTCTTCTCGTTCGATGGTGCAGCAAGTTATGCGAAAGGAATTTTCCATCACTGTCCACACAGTATGGGACAACGATGTGGTGTTCTATCGAGTCTCTCAACATGGCCGCTAAAACAACGCAATGAAATAGTATATACTGTAAGTACGAAAAATCTTGAATTGAGCAAATATTTTAGAAAATACAGTAGGGACATTTCTAGCTAAGTGTAAAAAAAAATCTGAACTGAAACATAGCACTCAGGAACACCGCTTCCAAACGTTTTGCGCATGTGCGACGTCCGAGCTCGTCCTCGGAAAAAGAGCGGGAAAACACTGAAATATTTGGACTGGTCCGAGAGTCCGACACAAAAGTTAAAATTATAAGCATACTACCAAAAAGATAAGGTAGGTAATTTGTGCATGGTTTCCTTGTCAATATTGTAACACATTCCGCTGAATTTACCTCTTCGTAATTTTCTTTACCCTTTTTTAAAAACACAAATGAATAGTCGAGTCTTACTTAGTCTTCACTGTCTGGTTGTTGTCGCCACGGCTAGTTCCCACTTCTCTTGCAATGTTTACTCAGCGAATTCACGCATGCGCAAACGTTTGGCAGCGGTGTTGCACTAAGCAGGTGTTTACATGAGGCCAGCCTGATTTCGGGTCGGTTCACTCAGTTGTAGTGTTTTTACTATAGATCGTTTTCACAGGGGTTTCATTAATTTTGAAAGTAGCAGGCTCATTTTAGAAAGTAGGCGGCTGAACATGGAGGTAGCAATTTAGGACCGCATTTGTTGGGGTGGCGCACCCGGGAAATTTTTGAAGTCTAGAACCTCGGAAACACCATTTCCAGCAATTTGCTAAAATTATTGTAGTGTCTGTATTGAAGATTTGAAGTCAATCTTAAGCAACAGTTCTCATCTTTTAGCTGTTGACGTCGTCCTGAAGACGTGAAAATGCTCTTAGTGGCGTTGTATAAAGAACGGGGATGGTGTTGGGATTACTCTAGGGAGTAAAAATTATTCATTCTCGTTGTTTTGCAAATATAATTATTTTGTTTAAATGACGTCGTCGTTAAGGTTGCCGTCCTAGATCTTAAGGTCCCTAATACAGATTTAATACAGAAAATTATCGAGCAAGAAATTACAAATTTCCACAGAAACCAGCTTTCTTCACATTCAAGTTCATTTACGTTTTCAAGAGAAAATGGAACGGCTCAAAGTGAACACGTATACGGTATTTACAATTAAAATTTAAAACAAATGATTATGAAAGTAGCCGGCGATGATTTGGAAAGTAACCGCCGGAGTTTGCCGGTTGCCGGCTTCTAATGAAACCCCTGGTTTTCATGAGTCCAGCCTAATCACAGGTCGCCCGCTAGACCGAACTGAAGCACTTTCAACTCTCAAACTCAATACGTTGTTTTAAATGAGATTGATGTCAAATCCACATGAAATAATGATTCTCCGGCGGTCACGAGCTGTAAGGCAATTAACACAAATCTTGGAGTAACAGCAAGACCAAGCCTATATAATTTCAAGGCCGACCTCATGTAAACAAAAACCGAAATGCAAAATTCAGGGCTGTCCGCGTTCAGGTCGGCCTCATATAAACACCCCCTAAGACTAGCCAGAAAATATTTGTAAAACAGTAGTAACAGTAAAAACAGGAAAACAGTGTTATCAGGCAAATCCATTAAAACTACAAATTAAACTAGCTTATTCAAAACGTCCAAAAGAAATCCTGCTAGACAATAAAATCTCACTATTGCTCCGTAAATACAGCAAGATCTCGGTTTAATATTTTACCGTAAATACCTCACTCTCAGTTATTTGCTGCCTCCCACCAGGGAGGTGTTGGGTTACCTATGCGTTACTCGTGCTCAGTCTTTCTGCCGAGCTATGTGTGGCTATTTTCGGAGTTGGAGAGATGTTGCTTCTGAACCCCCCTGACCATGCAACAGATGGTATGACAGCAGTAAAGAGCCTGGGTACGAGGCTGCAGCTATCCACTGGCACGGCCGTGTAAAAACGCCAGGTAAAAGGATAAAAGGCTGGCCTGGCCTTTTATCCTTTTACCTGGCGTTTTTACACGTTTTGCTCGCGTAATTTCCTTGTGGTCGAAGCTGTTCAAGACTTAACAAGATGCTTGGTCAGGCGTTCACTCGGGCTACTGCAAAATCACAGTGCTATATATAGTACGTGAAGGTACTGAAGAGTTATCGAAGCTGCAATCAAGTCTAAACACGTTGGTCACTAGACTTTCTCAAAGTCCTTTTCAAACATTTTTCACCTTTCGACATTTTTGACCTTTCGGTTCCTCGGTGAAAAGGACTTTTCCCACCTGCAGCGCGCCAAAATTCACCAGTGAATTTTTCGACCGGTGAACGTAATTTGGGAAGTAATTATAATCAGGCTAAATTGCTATGTAAGTGATATCTTTGGAAGTTGGAGTTAAACAGACTTTTGAAAACGTTTTAGTAGGGGTAGAACCACTTTCTATTGCATGTACGACAACCCGAAACACGTCAAAACAGGGCGTGTACATTTCAGCGATTTCCCGCCAGAATATTTAATTAGATTAAAAAACCTGCAAGCGAAACAAGTCCGCTTCTTTCCTCCCGCTTTTCCGCTCTCCCGCCTTTCCGCTTGCCCGCAAAAACTAGCGCTGAGAGGCGGACTTGGAGCAAGTCTAATTGGCCACAGACAAAAGTCAAAACACAATCCAGTTCTCCGATAGAAAACACAATATTAATTTGCAATACACTGACAAAACACGCTTCCCTGTATTTAACGTATTTCCACATACTCTTCGGGTATTAAATATCAACACAGCTATTAACGGCCGTAGGCGTGTGCGATTGTAAGCGTATATAGGCAGCACTTCCTTGCGATAGCAACTTCTAGTAAGTAGAAAATATTATAGCCTCCTTCGCAGGCAACTCTTTGTCTTCCCAAATGGCAGCCTTTCAATGTTTCGGCTGAGCACGAAGGGACAGCAAGGGATTGGGTCCATTGGGAACGGCAGAATGGGTCTATTGCCATTTCTCGCGACGCGGTTAATGACGTGTTAACCTTATACCTATTACTGTCTAGGATGGCTGAAGGATCTCCCTTTGATGAGTAAACTCGTCTGGTATTAGAGTAAACTAATAAGGAGCCATTTTTGGCCAGCGCATACAGGCAGGAGTGGGTTAACGCGCTCTGCCATTCCAGCCTTTTGTATAGTCTGCACATTACATTGACTCGTAAAGGGATGTCTGCACTAATGCGATTTGTCTGCGAGGTACTTCCGTCATCAAATGACTACCATCTGTTAGAATGTCTCACATATGTTTCCAACACGTTACCCCATACTTTATAATGACATATCTTTCAACACGTTTCATATAGCAAACTATAAACCACTTATTCATCAATGACTTGAAAGTAATGAAATTATCCTTCGCGATTGACCATCAACCAATGGGACACTAATGACATCATGAGAAATCACCCACTCACCCCGTAAAACGTTTGTAGCGCAGGTCTAAACGAGATGTGTAGTTCAACGTATAGATTATTGGAAAAGTTTTGTAGTGCCGTTCTAATGCTTAATTCTAGTCAGTCTATACATGTTCTGATGATTGGGTGTGGTGGTTGGGTGTGGAGGTTGGGTGTGGTGGTTGGATGTGGCGGTTAAATGTGGTGGTTAGATGTTTAGGTGCGGTAGTTAGGCTTGGAGGTTGGGTGTGGTAGTTAGGTGTGGTGATTGGATGTGGTGGTTGGGTGTGAGTAAGGTAGCTTGATATGGTGGTTGGATGTGGTGGTTGGATGTGGTAATTGGATGTGGACAAGTGGGGTGGGTGTAGATGTGGGAGTTAGGTGTGGTGGTGGATGTGGTGGTTGGATGTGGTAGTTGGACGTGGTGGTTGAGTGTGGTGGTTGGGTGTAGTGGTTTGGTGTGGATAAGTGGTGGTTGTGTAGATGTGGGAGTTAGGTGTGGTGGTTGGATGCTTAGATTAGGTGTGGTGGTTGGATGTGATGGTTGGATGTGGTGGTTGGATGTGGTAGTTGGATGTGGTGGTTGAGTGTGGTGGTTGGGTGTAGTGGTTGGGTGTGGATAAGTGGGGTGGGTGTAGATGTGGGAGTTAGGTGTGGTGGTTGGATGCTTAGATTAGGTGTGGTGGTTGGATGTGGTGGTTGGATGTGGTAGTTGGATGTGGTGGTTGGGTGTGGTGGTTGGATGTTTAGATTATGTGTGGTGGTTAGGTGTGGTGGTTGGGTGTGGTGGTTGGATGTGGCGGTTGGGTGTGGTGGTTGAATGTGGTGATTGGGTGTGGTCGTTGGGTGTGGTGGTTGGATGTGGTGGTTGGATGTGGTGATTGGGTGTGGTCGTTGGGTGTGGTGGTTGGATGTGGTAGTTGGATGTGGTGGTTAGGTGTGGTGGTTGGATGTTTAGATTATGTGTGGTGGTTGGATGTGGTGGTTGGATGTGGTGGTTGGATGTGGTAGTTGGATGTGGCGGTTGGGTGTGGTGGTTGAATGTGGTGATTGGGTGTGGTCGTTGGGTGTGGTGGTTGGATGTGGTGGTTGGATGTGGTGGTTGGATGTGGTAGTTGGATGTGGCGGTTGGGTGTGGTGGTTGAATGTGGTGATTGGGTGTGGTCGTTGGGTGGTGGTCGTTGCGTGTGGTGGTCGTTGCGTGTGGTGATTGAATGTGATGATTAGGTGTGGTGGTTGGATGTGGTGAATGGTGGTTGAATGTTTAGGTTAGGTGTGGTGGTTGGGTGTGGATAAATGAGGTGGATGTGGTGGTTGAATGTCGTGGTTGGGTGTGGTTGCTGGGTGTGGTGGTTAGGTGTGGTGGTTGGATGTGGATAAGTGAGGTGGGTGTGGTATGGGTGTGGTGGTTGGATATGATGTGGTAGTTGGGTGTGGTAATTGGATATGGTGGTTGCGAGTGAATGTAGGTACATAGCTAAATGTTTCCTATCATTTTATAAACAAATAGACCGACAGGTATAGCCTCCCCCCTGCAAACTCTACCAGTCTATCGAAACGTGTGGACCCTACTCCACCCCCACTCCACCCAGGGCCCCGCTCGAGACGTCAGTATTCGCTATTCGTTGCTAAAAATCCCGACAGTTTACCAACTTTTACCGTAGCTCTGCTAGAATGAACTAGACATACTACATAATAATTCCCTCGACGAAATGTGATCCATCGTTTTACCATATGACGACGCGACAGACAGCTTGCTAATAGTCTATTGTGTTCTTCCGGGTAAATGTCATTTCTTTTCTCCCCTGGTGAGAACATACTCCAAACTACGCGCCATTTTACAACCTGACTGTACTCTGTAGTCTCTGTTAGTCTGTTCGTGTTTACGTTGAGCTACAGGGAGGTTTGGAAAATCTAGACATGCATGATGTATAGACGATTTTGTGTTTATCGGACTTGGAAAAATCAATAAAAAATTTGGATATATTTTTGAAGTCGCATCTTTACCTAGCCTAGTTATTACAAGTAACACGAGTGGGACGAATCCTTTCTGTGTTCATGTGGCTGTTTATAATGGTTCTTTATATCCCAGTCAGGAGGGATAGCGCGTTCATACATCTAGCTTACTTCACTGCTGCCTAACTGGACCGGCTCGTTTCTCACATAAAAACGAAATTCAGATTTTTCACATAAAATCAAGTCAAAAACAATAGCATGTATTTCACTTAGGGCAGTGTCCTGACTAACTAGACTCATAAAAACGCTTTCATAGAAGGGTAGTCTGTTGTAGAAATTGTTTTTGGTCGACTTTAGAAAGCCGGAAAACAATTCCGGCAATACTAGCAACCGTAGGAATAGCACGGTAAACCCTAATATGACGTCTGATTACAGGTTAGGATGCCCTGTCACTGAAGCGAAGAACTAAATAAAACCAGGCGCTCTCGTCGTCTCGACGTCGAATTTTTGACAAACTACAATTTCCTACCGAAGATTCTTGAAGGTCGCCCCCTTCACCCCCGCATCTTTGCCACGGTGTAAATGTCAACATCGAGACAAATAGACATTTTTAGTGAGGTCTGTTCTTCATAAAAAGACGAAAAAGGAAAGCCCGAATATTTTAAAAATCACGAGTTTTATTCATCTTGGAGACACAACTCGCATATATTGCAAAGCAAAGTTCGACAGTTCATTTAGATTTCTACCGTGTTTTTATAAACTTCACAAGACCGGCAGAACTGCGAATACTTCGGAAGGAATAAAAAACATCGCAGTTTGCCCCCTTAATAATTTTTTACCTACTTGATGAATTAAAAGACTATTAGCACAACGAAATAGACAAAATCAACAAACAACTGTCACAAGTCCTTATTGAAACCTACCCCATGACACCAAGGGGGAAGGGATTGATATTCAAATTCAAATAGTTATGCCGCAACGCAGTAACAATGCTAGTTATCTTCGGTGGTTTGCATTTGGGTGTTTTTCAAGATCGGCGTCTTCTATGGCCATAGTTAATAACTATGTTAGGGCGCAATGTTAGTTATTGTTTATACGCTGATCACATTAAAGTAATCTTGACACCTGACGATTAACAGAGTTAGCGCCGGAATAGCACAAAAGAACGCACTCACCTTGTCGCTCATCTGTAACCAAGACGTCCAGCTGGGGCCGCCCCAAAGCAATGCCAAGGAAACAGACAACAAACAACTGTAACCCTCTCTCCAACATCCCAGAAGACAAATACGAAAGCCAACACAAGTATGCCCTAAACAACACAAAGATATCATTGGAAGACACACTTCTTTAATACCCGCCACGAAGTGCGTTGCGCGCGTCTTTAGCGCGATGTCACCAAATAAACCAACACAAATGCGCAGTGTGGAAGGATGGGCTCTGTGACAAAAATGCGCACACACGCGCTATAGTAAAATGGATATCCTATAACGTGATTTATACTAGACGCGCCTTGAAATGCACCATACTGTTGCGCACTTTATGACACAGTTGCGGTTATAACATCCAGCCTTGAGTAAAGAGATTTCTTTTAAATGTGCGCAAATACAATACATTCATACAATAAAATTAGCGCAACGATTTTCTACTAAGCACTTTAAATACTACAGTTGAAGCTCTCGTATAAAGCGACCACCTCGGGGATGTGAAAAAATGGTTGTAACTGGAGTTGGCCGCTTACGAGAGCTCAATAAACAATGAAAAAACCCTGTTATTAATAAGTCTCAGTTGTGAGACTGGTCGTTTACGAGAGTGGCCACAGAGAGAGCTTCAATTGTATTTACTATTGCATACTTTCCGGCATTGTGTTGTGATAAAGGTATAAATGTGGGAACCTTCCTTCTCTCACAGCGGATGACTGATTAAAAAGCTAGTCATAAAAATATCATGTAGACGGGGATGACAAACGATAAAATGTTGGCTTGGGAAATGGGGATACAAAACATGACAATTTGACAACAAACCGTTTAATTCCGGAACTTCAGCTGTCGCGAGGCGTCTTCGAAGCGGACTTTGGAGGAGTCGGTACCTTGTAAGGTCTGTTCTTGGGTTCAAAAGCGAGGCACTCGAAGTGGTAGGACACAGAACCTCATCTAAATCACCCGGTGTCTCGTCAATCGACAAAAACCTGAGAAATAGAAGAATGAAGGTGAACGATGACATAGATGCACGTTAAATATCCGTTAAATGACAATTTAGGTGAGACCCAAATGTCAACATCTCACAGCCACGTTAATTTTGAAAAGCGACTTTCATCAGAATCGCAGAAATGTACAGCTGGGTGAGCGCAGAGGAGGGCAAACGATATACGGAATGTATAGACAATTTACACACATATCCTTTCGGTTACTATTCTACAGCATCGAACAGCGAGCTTTTCTTTTGGTGGAGGTTAAAAGGGGGAGTGTTCGGTCTAAGCTATTGTTCAGGTAGTTATATTTATTTTGTTATGTACGGAATGATAGCTGTTTAATTTGGACAAAGTACGAAGGGCAGTTCGGGTCACTATAATTATGCATCACCCACGAAGGACTAGCTACAGCTCCCATATACAATTCTAGAATCTGATAAGCCTCAAAATTAAAACTTGTTAATATGATTTAAGTCTATAGAATCCAATCCGGTGATTTGGAGTCGTCCTTGGTCGTTCAACAGTGTCAAAGACTAAGTTCACACTTCACAATATTACTGTATTTTCACAAAGACAACTTGTCTCCCTTGGTGCACGAGAGCAATTCCAACGATTTCGTTCATTTGCTCTTGTTGATATAAAATGTCCGTATACGTTTCTTAGTTATATGTGCTAGAAGAAACGTGATGAAAACCACTTCGAACCCCAAGATCCCTATGTTCCCGCGCTTTTTCGTGTTGCACCAAATCACAAAATGTGCGAAGTGCCATATACTACTTCTGACGCATTCTACTACATTAAGGTATTTGCTTTCAAGGGAGCTAATGTTGTCCCTAATTGCTGTCCCTTCGTGCTCAACCAAAACATTGAAAAGCTGCGGTTTGGGAAAACAGAGTTGCCTGCGGAAGAGGCTGGGAGTTCATTTAATTCCAACAAATCTCAGTCATTTTGGACTGTTGCCTCAATCTAGCACATTCCATTTCCTCGGGTGGCAACAAAAGTGCCACGTTTTATGAAATGCCAGCTGGTTGGCATCAGGCCAGTACTTACTAGTCGTGGGTGCCTCAGGAAATATGTATTAAAAGCCTATACGGTATATTTGTGGAGCAATACAAATCTGGAAAATCAAACTTCTGGACAACTCGACACTCTTTCGGCCGATTCTGCCATAGCCTGAGAAGATCCCTCTTTCACAGCGGAATTGAGTGCCTGATTTTCTCTTGCAGCACCTTTCAGCTTCGTTTCCTTTGGATCTCACTAGCAAGGCCAGAGCGTCCTGACGCATGCGTAACCCAGGACTTCCATATCTTCTGCCCAAACCTGTGTCCTAGACAGGACACTCCAACTTCGCCTCACTGTGGACACAACACAATTGATGTGACAACAGACAGAATAGACGGCTTGGATGCCATACCTTATTCCGCGCTCGTGACGGGAACTGACAGTACTGTTCTATCGTCTGTACTGTTCCTACCGTAGAATCCCGAAAGTCGCGCCCCCCCCCCCCCCCCCCCCCCCAAAGTAGCGAGAAGAAGAATATTCCCACAGTGTATTAACGTATTTTATCACCCGAAAGTAGCGGCCCCTCGTAAGTAGCGGCCCCCAACAGCGGATAAAACCGAAAGCAAGGGCCCCCGCTATTTTCGGAATTCTACGGTACTACAACTACTACTAAAAAAAGAATCCGCCTATCTTAATATATATCTTACAGTTCCGTGCGCACCTATATTGGTCAGTCAATGTACTCCCACACACACTCACACCCGCTCAACCGCATGTTTCCTAATTATAATATTATATACGTCGTTGAAGTAACACAAAAATGTGAAAACAGCATCAAAAATAGAAGAATCCGCCTATCTTAATATATATCTTACAGTTCCGTGCGCACCTATATTAGTCAGTCAATGTACTCCCACACACACTCACACCCGCTGAACCGCATGTTTCCTAATTATAATATTATATACGTCGTTGAAGTAACACAAAAATGTGAAAACAGCATCAAAAATAGAGAAAACCCCCACAATTTACACAAAAACTGGTTTTCGACTTCGGTCGATCCTTGGTGACCTTACTTCATCCAGTTGTTATCAAAATCAAAAAGAGATTTTCGAGTTCTGCCTCTAAACAGTTTGGTGGCAGCAGTAATGTTATTGGTGTATTATCTTTGGTGTATTATCTATACGTTTTTTGATATTTTGTACGACTATAAACGAAAAGCTCATTCTAGACCACGGACAACGAAAGAACCTCGCATTTCTTCCTTCCTCACGACATTGCCGTTGGTTTCCGATTCCTTAGCGTAACAAAATCGGGCGATGATCGGGCAGTACTCGTTCATGATATCGTATATGACGTTATAACACTGGGCGAGATATTTCGGAGAAAATAAAGCCATTTTAAATTTATTGCCACTAATCCTAACCCTAATCATAACTATAACTTTTATATATATATATATATATATATATATACATACATATATATATATATATATATATATATATGTTTTAATTCAACAAAATAGAGCATTAGATCCTAAAAAAGGCAATTTTGTAACGTTTACATCAACTACTGAGGCCCGAGGGGCAAAAGCATTTTCCCATAAATTCTTTCGTAGCAGGTTTACATATACAGCTATTTATAGCAGATAAATCTTTTGGCTCAGCACCTATATCATCTGGCCACCAGAGTTTTAAGAATTCCTCTAGATTAAACCAAAGGATTGTGCGATTTGTGCGTGATAAGTTAGTATATCAGTAGTCTGTCTGGGAACGCTCATGCAGTACGTCACGCCTAGACGTCGAACACTACAAGCTTAAAATCACTTGATTAAAACTTTTTTTACGATTCGAATTGTCAATACAACGTTGAATAAAGACTATTTTTGCAAGGTTTAGAAGTAAGCTGATGTCAACACGACCAATATCGCCATTATCGGTGACAATTTCTCTCGTTAGCCACTTAGCTTCTACCCTGGTACTTAGCTTCGCGACTGTTCCGAATTGCAGTTTTCTACGACATGGCACGCAAACGGGCTAACGCAAGCAATGGTCGAAAAAAACGCCGGATGAACAGTTTCATAATTAAAAAAAATAACTCTGTTGAAAAACATTATTTTTTTAATCTGAGATTAAACATTTTTCACACATTTCTTCAGTAGTCGCGGCCAGATAAAAAAGATAATTTTGGGTCCCGCCTCAACATATTTTGGTATATACCATTTTAGCTGGGCAATTTATATAGGCAGCTGAGTAACTTGGGTGGACTTTTATGATATTTTTAAAACTATAAAGGTTCCTAATGTAGACCACGCAATAGAGTATAGTAACCGTTTAAATATAAGTTAAGAAAAAGAGTCTAACGCACCGAATTTAGTTTGGCGTGCGCGTAGCTCATGTTTTGCATATTTGCGTCATTTTGTTTTGCGTCAACATATCATTAACTAGTTCTTCACTTCTTCAGCACGCTTGAGGCTAAAACATCTATCGTACGATGTAATAACAGTGCGCGAGTCCGTACCCCGTACGCTGTCAGAGCCGATCCCCTTCATGCACGCATAGACTATATATATATGCTTCATAGATACAAGTTACGAGACCCTCACCTGTCTACGATGATAACCCGATCGTATAGCAGAACTTCTTTCAGTTTATTACAACGTGAGAACGTCTGCAATTTGTATACCAATAAAGCCTCACTGTAAGAAGCTTGCTAGAACAAGTGTATATTACTACCAGTCGCTTTAAAATGATCACCCAGGAAACCTTCTCGTTTGTACAAATGAATCCAAATTCCAAGAGACGCGGCACGTCCGATAAGTGATGCCCTTCTAAACACCAACTTGCTTTTAGTTCGTGTTTAAAAACAGATTTTCCTATTGTGCTGCAAAGCGATGTCACGAAGGTGTAAATGAGCTTTTGTGCGTTGGCTTATAGGATATAGGAAAAGGAGTGGTGCTCGCCATGTGGGGTGCCAAGGGAGACAAGGGCCATCAATTTGCCATTATATATTATTACATTCTAATCACGGTAATTTTTGTAAAATCAATCAACATAAAAATTCTGGAAAAATCCAGCTTTTGCAAACTTATCGAGCTAAGTTGCGATATAGAACATGATGTATTTTGCTAAAACAAAGACTAGTAGTTTTTAGTATATATATATATATATATATATATATATATATATATATATATATATATATATATATATATATATATATATATATATATATATATATATATATAATTGGCTGTTTCAAAGCCAAGGTTGGTACTGGTTACAACTAAACCTATCAGTATGGTATGGTATGACGTGCTAGTATAAGCCAGCTAACAATTATCCCAAAACGTTTAATACAAAGTTTGTTATCGTGTTGTTTTAAACTCTGCCCTTCTTTATTCTTTCAGGAAATAATTAATACTTATTTTGTTTTTCTTAAAATCAGACCGACAATAACTCATTTAGCTACGCGCGATTTAGCCGAGTCACACGTAATTGCTGAAACTGTCAAGGGAAATTTATGGTCTGCTATTTAGTTCATTTAACTTTTAAATATACTAGAGTGAAATGTTCTCCTGTTCTGTACTCTAAGCCCTAAGACTTTATTTTGTTAGTTTTTCGATACTATAATTTCATCTCATGCGTGTGATACATGCGTGTGATACATCTTAGCGCGCTGCCTCTCACCAAAAGTTAAACTCGGTTCACTTGAAATATAGCAAGGTTAGATATACTGCCGAAACAGAGAACGTAGGAGTCTAACGTTTCGAGCGAAGGCCCTTCGTCAGACCGCTATAATCTATAATGGTAAACAGACCACTATAATGTGAGTAGAGTTGTAGACTGTAGTTGATCTCTCCTGTGCTTCGAGGGTTTTTCGCCGGGTTCTCCAGTTTTCCTCCCCCTTGCATGTCAAAGCAACACCTAACATCATGGTAGTCATGTTCAACTATATGGGGTATTTCGCCCTGTTTGACCACCAGTTGCTATTGCCAATAAAGTTATTACATCAAATTACATAAAGACGCATGGCTTTTTGAAACGTTAACGTCTTCCCTCGTCGAGTAAAATCGTCTGGCGTTAGACTGAGTAAAAAGATAAAAACAATGCGAAGGAAAGGGTTAATCACCACATGTGGTTAACTTTTCACGCATGTCTTTCCAAAACGTCCTCCTCGTCTAGAAAAATCGTCTGGTGTTAGACAGAGTAAAAGATAAAGTCGTTTCCCAACAACAATACGAATGAAAATGTTAATCTCACGACCTGTAGGGCTTGGCTCGCAACATAAATGATCTTTTTCGTTTGTTTTTGCCGTGTGACTGTACATAGTATTTGACAGAGATTGTATATACAGGAGCTGAATGTAGGAAAGATTCAGTGCTGATAAGATGCCAATAGAAAGAAGGCTAAGTTGTGTGGACATTGCGAACGGAAGGAAGAAGATGACATCGTTAAAATGGTGATGGCGATGTAGGTGGAAGAAGGAAAGAGCAGAGGACGGCTTATAATGGATGTGATCAGGAGAGGTGGGTGTTGATTTAAAGAAGCATTAAAAACGCGGTGATTATTCGGGCGGCTAACTCTTAGTGAGAAAGAAGCTGAAAAAACGATGTCTTGATGGAGATAATCATGCGTTAACACACGTAATATTATTACATCTTTATATATCTCTCTAACTCCTTATTAACTAATCGTCCGCTTCTCACGAGATTGCAAAACGAATTTTTTATATACATGATTTGCAGACGCTGTAATTATTGCACATTCAAACATTTCCGTCCCCAAAGAGAATTAGTGCCAATAGAAAATTGGCCGCCGAGTTAATTAATGTCAAAAAAAAGAAAAGTGGAAATTTTTGGATTTCTTCCCAAGACCTCGAATGACATCTCAAGAGATTATTTAATTTTTAAAAAAAAATTTAAAGCCTACTTCTAAAGTTAAGAATGACATATTTACATAACAATCGAAATATAGTAAGGTTAGATATACTGCCGAAACAGAGAACGTAGGAGTCTAACGTTTCGAGCGAAGGCCCTTCGTATATATTGTAATAAATATTTTATTCTTGTGGCCATATATATATATATATATATATATATATATAATGTAGTATAGAGCGCTGCACTTTGCGCGCTCTCTCTATATTTATACAATACCCTTGTTGCTATGCGTGTTTTCATTGGTTGTTGCCCATGATCTATTATAAGACAGACACATGGATCACGTCAGATCACGTCAGCTGACTTGCTTTTTTCTTTCTTCATGCCCCCAAATCCGGCAAGAAGTATTGTGTAATTTTTATATTGTATAAAAAAAATAGATTCCATTTTTTTGTTCAGTTATAGATGCACAGGAGACGTCACAAGACGTACTCGACTGCGTCTCGTGGGCCACTTTTTTGTTCTTACCACGCGTTGTGACGTCATCTGTGCATCTACAATCTCGAGCCCATAGTCACCCCCTTTTTAACGGGCTCGAGATTGGTGCATCTATAACTGAACAGACAACGATAAAATGGAATCTATTTGTTATAAATATAACACAAGACATCACCAATGGAAGACGAAGATTAATGTCAAGTATGGTACATTTTAATCGTTCTGGCGCTATGTCAGCTGGGGGTCCTACAAGTGTTTGATGATTGTAATCATTTAACCATCTTAGAAAATAAATCCTCAATTATTACTCAGTACTCGTGAGAGCTCTGTGAAGACAATGCGTTGTATTAAAAGCGGCAAAAAATGCATGGTAAACTCCAAGGGTGGCGTAACAGGGGGGGTGGGGCTAGGGGGCTACCCCCCAATATTTCTAACGAGGGGGCTAAGCCCCCCCTCCCCAATATTTTTTAGGTGTGATGATAATAATGAGTCAGTTAGCACCTATAAAGAACGTAATGCAAAGTGTGAAACTAAAAAGAATAATTTAGAAACGTTTAATAATAAGAAGTACGGATATTCAGCGAAAGACAAAAGGTTACTAGAAGGTCTGATACGTGTAATATGTTTCCTGGTTTAATAATTTAAACCGAAAAGGAGTCGCAAGAGAAACGAAAATCTCCCACAGTTTCCATAGCTACCTTCTTGCATTAAACGCTCGTCAGTGGACTCAGCTGAATGCAAAAAGATATTTAAATCATTGACGAAAGGTTAAAATGCCACACCCCTGTGCCACAATTTTTTTGTGTTTTGTGAACCACCCCCCCCCCCCCCCCCCCCCCCCCACCCCCTCCCAATATAAAACATCTTCCGCCGCCACCGGCTACTAAACTCCTGGGATTTTTAGTGAAAGAAATATTGACGTTTCGCAGATTTCGGATTCGTTATCAATAAAATCTAGCCAGTTAGTTTCAGAAATTGCAGCTTGATGTTAGTAATAATTGTTAGTTGTTTATGAGTATTACTAACTAACACAGCTTGTACAGCAAACAACTAACAATTATTACTAACATCAAGCTGCAATTTCTGAAACTAACTAACAGTGTTTAACTGGAAACTTACTGTTACAACGCGACTTGTAGACCAACAAGTACTTGTAACCGAGCGGTTGGAATTCGTTCCTAGAGGACTGGGCACAGTCTAAGGTATAAGTACCTTAATTAACCTTGCTCCGCTATCTGAGTTCTGGTGGCTCAATGGTTAGAGCGTCTGGCTGGTATTCAGAAGGTTGTGGGTTCGATTCCCGCTCAGAGCTCAGAGTTTTTCTGAGTATTACTAACTAACACAGCTTGTACAGCAAACAACTAACAATTATTAAAATCTAGCCAATTCACCCCTGGTCCCCTCCCCCCCGGCTTTTCATGCCTACGAGATTAACAATGTTGTTCAGTCATGATAATAATGTTGTGACAGTTGTTTAGCTGTGATAAATGCCGTTGTATACAGCATTGTTCAGTCATCAATGCTGTAACAACTACAAGTTCAAATTATAGCATGTAAACATGCTCATATGGTAGTCATGGTTGTCCTATCATCGGTGGCCCCGTTGGGGTGGTAAAACAATACGAAATATTTGAACAAGAATAGAGTTAAATTCATATATATATATCATATATATATATATATATATATATATAATATATATATATATATATATATATATATATATATATATATATATATATATATATATATATATGTATATATATATGAACAATATCGATGGTTCATGCAACAGTGTTGCTTATACGCATGGCATTCAACCAATCAACACTGCATCTCACACCGCTGTAATAACTAAAATTGTGAGTTTCTTTTACGTAACAATACTTGGTAATAGTTCAAGACATGCCTGGCGCTCCCGCTCGCGTATACGCCTAAAAACGCACAACTTGTTCACTGCACGGTTGTCAACAGGCGTGAACAATGTTGTGCTGCTCGCCGTGAACAAGTTGTCAGCAAGTTGTTCACTTATGGTTCGAACAACTTGTTCACGGATAAATCAACAGTCATGAACAAGTTGTTCCAACAGCACATTTTTATAGCCAACAACGTTGATCGCACATGATACAACATGTTGCAACAGCATGACGAAATAACAACGATGAACAACAATGTTACAACAATGGTGAACATGGTTGATGTATCAACACGTTCTTCGGTTGTTACAACATGCGTGAACAACGGTTGTTGTTTCATCAAGCAGTAACAACTTGTTGAAACAATGATGAACAATGTTGTTCACATATGTCAACAAGTTGTTACAGCATTGCATACAAGTTGTTACAGCATTGCATGCAAGTTGTTACAGCATTGTTCAGGCAACAATGCTGTAACAACTTGCGAGATTTTTACGCGTGTAGATGAAAACATCCTCTTAGCATCGTGATGACATATGGTATAAACACACGGTAATTTAAAATCACAACCTATTAAATAATTACTATAATGCAATTAGATTAATGATAAAATACAGACAGAACAAAGTCCTTCTCCAACTACGACTAATGGTAAATTAATACGCGGAAGAATCCATTTAATTAACCATTTTCCTTCAACGCTTCAAGTTCTCCCTGATCCAGTGCGCTACAGGAGGAAACCAGAGTGCCTGAAGAAAACCTATATATATAGTGTTTGGTAGAGTCGTACTGAAAGCATTCTTCTGTAGTCCCGGTGAAATATAAGGTACACCGTGGTTTAGTCGTTTAAAAGTTTTTAATACTTCAAGAAAAGTTTTAATGAAAACAAATTGAGGGTCACCAAAGTGTTTTTCGAATTAAGTTAGTTTGAGTGTAATTGGCAGCCATTTTGAAACGTCATTGTTGCCATAGCAACAGCTGTTGCTATTTATTTGGTAACAGTTTTTGATTGTCAGAATGTTGTTTAACTATATGCATAATATTTAGTTTTATTCTTTTTCCGAATTGTTTAAACACGTGTTTTGGACTCTCAAACTTGTACCTTAAAGCTTTGGTTTTCCTATCCATTGGATTCAGGAACCGAAAATTTGAAGATAAAATGTGAAGTAAATTTGAAGAAAAATCTGGTCAAATATCTCTGAATGATTGTGCAGTATCTCTCACCTATCAAAGAACAGAACCAGTTTGGTTATATAGTTATATTATTTCTAGTCACGTTTTCCTATCACTGTTAGGGGGAGTTTATGTGGAGGCGAGCCAGCCCGGGCACAAAATTGGTTTTTATCGGCTTTTTTCGACATATTAACAATTCACAAGTCTGCTTGTTCATATTTAGAACAATGAGACTTCGTGTCTTATACTAGAACTGATAAATTACACAATTAGCACAACAAACAAGCCAGCCCAGCTAGGCGAGCTAGCCCTTCTCATGTAAATACAATAAAAATCATCTCGGCAAAGCAGCTAGCTCGGGTATGCAGGGGTATGCCCTCACAGCGCGGGGGCAGCACGGGGGCAACCAATTGCCCTTTCTCGTAAGAGGAGTGTTTTCTACAGGAATTGCCATTTGTATTATATGTTGTATTAAATGACTTTTGTATTAATAGCAGACCATGCAGTAGCAGAAAACTAGTTTTGCCTTGGGTTAGCTGTGTCCAACCTCGTTCTCAGGGCGTTTATGAAATTTGGAGGGTGGAAAAAAGCCTTGGCATCGGCGAGTCACAGCACCCAAAAATACTGGGTGTAATAAATTAGCAATTAATTTAGTATGCAAAATCACTCTGAGTAATGGCAGCCCCGTGGGAGAAGTTCATTGTAATGGCAGTCCTATTTGTCCCGTTGGCGGTCCCGTTGAAGCTATTTGGTCATAACTGGCTCAAAACTATGCATAAATATGTTTCACGAGGAATGTTTAAGATAAGCAATCAACCAATGAAAATGCCGAATCCAACAGCCGATATGTCAGAACCTTTTCCCATCTTACCAATTTCAAAAAGGCCCTGAAGAACGAGATTGAGCGGTGTGTTGTGCCCAGACTTTTTTCACTTGGTGGGTGTTTTCTGATTCATTAAAGTTGCCATGTTTTCTCAAAGGTAAATAGGAATGTAGCATCAATATGTACAATTCAGTCGTTGAATTTTCTTTCTCAATACATTGTCATTCATTATATTATACCGTTATGCTTTTTGGTTATTTTATGCTATAGAGAAAGATTGGCGAACATTATTTACCACGTGCAAAAATTAATGCTAAGAAAAAGTGCCCTTTTTATATGGCTGCCCCCGCCGCCTTAAGTAGCTTCCGGCGCCCCTGCGGGTATGGTCGCAACTCGCAGCAATTCACTTTTGATTAAAACTTCTAGTTTACTTTATAATTTGCGCGAATCTTGTCTCGCATCTCACGGTGGTCCTCGTTCCCCCTCCCCTCTATTTTTGTCACAGAAATATGTTAGTCTTAGTAACCTTATTTCCTGATCTACTTATAGTCGCCGCACAGTCACAGACATCACGCTATCTGGTTCCCAGTTCCCACACGATTTCTTTTCACTCTTTCACAGGCAGAAAAACCAATAGGTTTTTCAACAACTCAAACTCGAACCTTTGCGGTAACATCTGTGATTCTTTAACCTCGATTACCGTTCAACACTTAACTGGTTTAAAAGCAAATATTTCAGAGGCTCACCGAATCCGATCAGCCTTTTAGTTATCCAAACATTAGTTTGTTTAACTGCTTACATAATCACCTCAAAATTGTGATAACTTTATACAAAAATGTGATAGTGTTAAATAGGCTAATTCGACCGTGGCCTTTAATCACCTCGTAATTCTCTCGTTCTGGCATTTGTCAAATAACGACCAAGGGTGTTACAACTTGCGTAGCAGAAGCTGAACGAGTGTTTATATAAAAGATTATGCGTGCCATTTAGGACGCCAAAGAGTCGCCTTCGGAAGAAAGTATCTTTACTTGTGTTGTCAGCGTGAGTTATTTCACGAGGTCTATGTGTACATGTACTAGAACACATCTAAACTGATTAAACAAATATCCTGAGTATAGACTATACATCACACTTAACTCAGGCGTTCTGTCTAATTCACCAGGATAAGCTCACGACAACTATATATATATAGTATACCCATGCATCATCTTATCTATCCAATCCAATCCAATCCAAACATCCATCCATCCATCCATCCATCCATCCATCCATCCCATCCCATCCAATCCCATCCCATCCCATCCAATCCCATCCATCCACTCCATCCACCCCACCCCACCCACCCAATCATCCATCTACCCATCTCTCCATCCACGGCCTCTACCCACACATCCATCTATTTATTCCTCTTTCTTTCTTTCTTTCTTTCTTTCTTTCTTTCTTTCTTTCTTCCTTCCTTCCTTCCTTTCTTTCCTTCCTTCCTTCCTTCCTTCCTTCCTTCCTTCCTTCCTTCCTTCCTTCCTTCCTTCCTTCCTTCCTTCCTTCCTCCCTCCCTCCCTCCCTCCCTCCCTCCCTCCCTCCCTCCCTCCCTCCCTCCCTCCCTCCCTCCCTCCCTCCCTCCCTCCTCCCTCCACCCACCCATGCATTGTGGTTTATCCATCCTATCCATCCATCCATCCATCCATCCATCCATCCATCCATCCATCCATCCATCCATCCATCCATCCATCCATCCATCCATCCATCCATGCATCCATCCATCCATCCATCCATCCATCCATCCATCCATCCATCCATCCCTCCATCCATCCTTCCACCCTTCCATCCATCCGTTCGTCCGACCATCCACTCATCCATCCATCCATCCATCCATCCATCCATCCATCCATCCATCCATCCATCCATCCCATCCATCCATCCATCCACCCACACAATGATATCCATCTGTCCACCTCTTCATCCACGGCCTACCCACACATCCATCACCCATCTATACCCCCCTCCCTCCCTCTTCTCTCCCTCCCTCTCTCCCCCCTCCTCCTCTATCTAAGATAACAAGCTCAAAAAGACTATGAACTATAGTGCGAAGCGCCAGTAGCTTATTAATTTAGCTAGCCAAAAGATTATAAAAGAGCGTTTAACGATCTCCACCCTGCTGTTCTAAGGTACAAGAATGTGAGTTTATCTCGAAAAAAGCAGACAGTAAGACAATTAGAACGACTAGAACACACCATGAAACTAGGTAAGTCACAGGGTTAGCTGACTTATAACTACAATCATGGCCATAAATAATTGGGACAGCAGTGCAAATGAAGAGTCTGGTAGCCTCACACAAGAAAAACTATAATATATCGCCTGAATCCTTACCTAACAATCCCTCCCCTCCCCCCTCCATCAATGTAGTTTCATTTTATACTTGGTGTGATATAACGACGAAAAAGATCAATAAAGAATGGTAACATTGAAGGGGGGCAACTTCAAATGCGTAGTGGTTTTTACGAACTGTCCAAGGGCTACTGCAAAATCACGCGCAGGTTGTCACATGCAGTGCTAAGATCTAAAGCCGCCGTCTAAACACATTCAGGTCACAGACAAAAGTCAAAACACAATCCAATCTTCGATAGAAAACGCAATTTGCAATACACAAAACACGATTGCCTGTAACGTATTTCCACACATGTACACAGCGTTCATATGTCGAGTCTCTTCGGGTATTAAATATCAGCACAGCTAGCGACATTACTGACCAATATCAAACTATGTCTGTGAACACGCAAAACACATCCGAGACGAGAAAGACTTGATCAGACTCTGATCATCAGACAGTAGGAAAGCTAAGAAAGAAAGCATTATTTCCACACATGTACAGCGTTCATATGTCAAGTCTCTTCGGGTATTAAATATCAACACAGCTTCATGTATACGGCGTGTGAGATCGTAAGCGTATATAATACTAGAAATTACTATCGCAAGTGAAGTGCTGCCTACTCCACAGGCAACTCTATGTAGTCTGTGGCTAATGTGACACCCCCTTGCCCACTCTACCCAAGATTGCACACTCCACCTGAGTTTACCCACTCCACAAAAGTTTACCCACTCCACATTATTGACCAATAACTATCATGAGACGTCAGTATTTCGTTATCAAAACTATTGTCGGCAGTTTACCACCTTTTCGCCGTTTCATATTCGTAAGCGGTTAGTTGAAAGCTTGGTCCTGTCAAAGTTGGATTATTGTAACGTTGTATTCAGCGCTGTCCCTGATTATCAACTAAAGCGTTTACAGCCTGAGGGTGCAGAATGTGTGCGCAGGCTACGTACTGTCGAGGTATGCCACAGTAGCGGATCTGAAAGAACTCAGATGGCTGCCCATAAAAGAACACTTAGAATACAATATTGCAAAATTAGCACATAAGTCGATATATTCTGAGGACTTTCCCATAAAACTGAAGCAACATGTCGTACGATCCTATAGTTTAAGGTCACTAACTGCTCCAAAATTAGAACTAGCGAGTAAATTAGAGATGGGAACATTCCAGGATCAAGCGGCACAGGTTTTCAATAAATTACCTGCTGGACTCAGAAACTGCAGTAACTTTGCGCAGTTCTCGAGCAAAGTTAAAACCCATCTAGCAGAAAGAACTTCTTAACTAATTTTTAGCATGTACAAAGTTATAGACTATTTACAGTTATATTTTCTTATATTTCAAAAAAAATATTTAGAATATTATATTTATGTATTTGTAATTAGTAGGCGAAGAGCCACCTTGTGGATGAACTACTAATAAAGCCATTATTATTATTATTATTATTATTCACTTTGACGAACTGTCCGAAACACTGCCTGCGCAACACTCCACTCTTTTAAACACTCTTGATAAATATATGGTTAACCCTTTCTGCTTTATGCGTATCTCTGACCCTGTTGTGGGACAACGGTCTTATTTTAATTACTTGGTCTAACGCCAGATCATTTCATTAGTCAAGGGGAGCTGAGACATCTCGGCAAGGCGATATGCTGGCATGCATGCATGAACGCGGTTAACACGTCAGTGTGAGCTGTGATAGTGTGACCCCAAGTTACATTCATTTGAGCTTTGGCACGCCAACAGACGACAAACACGGCGTGCGACAAATATTAGCTGATAAGAACATAGTTGCAGAAAATTTACTAAATTGTCGACTACGGCTTTAAACGCCAAGAATTCGCAGATTTCTATTAGCGCATAGAGAGACGCACCATAAATGGCAAAAGTGCGCGCTCCATGCGCATTAGGAGACCAAACGCAAACGTTTGGAAATTTTATACTCCGGGCATAATTTGATATGCCTATAAAGCGACGAAAAATCCGGTTTCTGTCATCTGTGCTACAACACCACTCGGGGCGAATGCATAAAACAACATACTCCAATTAGTCCAATATTACAAATCTATACAAACTGGAATTGGCCACCACGAATTTAAACAAGAGGCTCGAATAACAATCATGCAGTATTAATTTGACAGAATATACAGTAATTTGGATGTAAATACTGTTAAAACATTGATTAATAAAACATCAATGTTTTATCAAAGTTATTAGACACTAGCGGCTCAAATACAGTTGAGATCTAAAACGAGGCAATAGCTGAGTTTTTTAACCAAGTTTGAGGTGTTTTAGTATCAAGCATTCGACATTGTTCTTTACCGAGGGACAACTCACTCCTTGAAAAATGAACGAGATTTTTGAACTTTCAAAAATCCTTGGATTTTCGTGTTGAATCAGTTCGGATATTTCCGTATTTCTTGTGAAAATTTTTATGGATTTTATGGACTTTCAAGAATTCTCATGGATTTGGGGATTTGCGAATTTTTCGGCAACGTGTTCGAGATTTTGAAGTGATTTGGCCTTCGGCTTGACCTAGCTTTTATAAACAGAACTTACTCTGGTATTAATAAAACTGCATGGTCAGGATTTTTCTTTGTGTTTTTCTGATGAATTATTAATAAGTTTGAGAAACCGTAGTATTAAAAAACATTTCCGAGTGCTAAAAAGAAATTCGAGGTTAAAGTCGGTTTCATTTATGGAAGTTCTTGGCAGTACCACGATATGAAGACTTATCGTGGTCATGATTTTTCTTTGTTTTTTTCTCATAAATTATTAATGAGTTTGATAAGAAAGAAAAACAAATAAAAAGTACTTACAGATATAAAGTTAAGGTGAGCATATGGAATATATATTGTAGAACATCTTTCAGTCAAAGTAAATGTAATATGCCTACCAAGTAGACTGGCTGCGGCGAGCTCAGTGTACGTGCGTGTTGCTTATATAGGGAGATAAATACCGGAACAAACTCGGAAGTAACTATATATATACGAATTGTGAAATCAATTAGTGTTTCTCTCTGACGAAGGGCCTTCGCTCGAAAGTCCAAACGTTAGACTCCTAGTACGTTCCCTGTTTCGGCAGTATATATCCAACCTTACCATATTTCGATTTGTATATACGAATTGGAACGTGCATCCATGGTTTCAATGTAAACGACAGTAAAACATGGAAAGAGGTAGAAAAAAACAGCCTGTCCGACATGCAGGCAACAAGCATAGTTGGCAAAAAGCTGCGGGCATACCACCCGTGGCGTGACTCCGTGAGAAAGTTACTACTTACTAGTGGTGGGAAGGTTACATGAAGTGAGGAAGGTTACAAGTGAAGAAGGCTACTAGAAAGGAAGGTTACAAGTGAAGAAGGCTACTAGTATTAGGAAGGTTACAAGTGAAGGTTACTAGTATTAGGAAGGTTACAAGTGAAGAAACTGTAGTAAGGAAGGTTACAAGTGAAGAAGGCTACTAGTATTAGGAAGGTTACAAGTGAAGGTTACTAGTATTAGGAAGGTTACAAGTGAAGAAGGCTACTAGAAAGGAAGGTTACAAGTGAAGAAGGCTACTAGAAAGGAAGGTTACAAGTGAAGGTTACTAGTATTAGGAAGGTTACAAGGGTTACTAGTAAGGAAGATTACGAGTGAGGACGATTACGAGTGAGGAAGACTACGAGTGAGGAAGATTACAAGTGAGGAAGGTTACGAGTGAGGAAGACTACGAGTGAGGAAGATTACGAGTGAGGAAGACTACGAGTGAGGAAGGTTACGAGTGAGGAAGATTACGAGTGAGGAAGACTACGAGTGAGGAAGACTACGAGTGAGGAAGACTACGAGTGAGGAAGATTACGAGTGAGGAAGATTACGAGTGAGGAAGATTACGAGTGAGGAAGACTACGAGTGAGGAAGACTACGAGTGAAGAAGGTTACGAGTGAGGAAGATTACGCGTGAAGAAGGTTACGAGTGAGGAAGATTACGAGTGAGGAAATTACGAGTGAGGAAGACTACGAGTGAGGAAGATTACGAGTGAGGAAGACTACGAGTGAGGAAGATTACAAGTGAGGAAGGTTACGGGTGAGGAAGACTACGAGTGAGGAAGATTACGAGTGAGGAAGACTACGAGTGAGGAAGGTTACGAGTGAGGAAGACTACGAATGAGGAAGACTACGAGTGAGGAAGATTACGAGTGAGGAAGATTACGAGTGAGGAAGATTACGAGTGAGGAAGACTACGAGTGAGGAAGACTACGAGTGAAGAAGGTTACGAGTGAGGAAGATTACGAGTGAAGAAGGTTACGAGTGAGGAAGATTACGAGTGAGGAAATTACGAGTGAGAAAGACTACGAGTGAGGAAGATTACGAGTGAGGAAGACTACGAGTGAGGAAGACTACGAGTGAGGAAGATTACGAGTGAAGAAGGTTACGAGTGAGGAAGATTACGAGTGAGGAAGATTACGAGTGAGGAAGGTTAAAAGCGAGGAATTGAAAGGCTACTAATAAGGAAGGTTCGAAGTAAAAACACTTTAAACTCTCATGAAACCACCATCTGACAAATATCACTTATTTGCAGCAAAACATTCATGTCTATAACCATTAAATGCGCAACACTAGCATCAGTCAGGGTTAGACACCTAAAGTCTGTCTCTCCGACTCCGTTACTACCAGTGGGAAGTAGTTAACGCAGTTTATATAGTAAGTCAGGAGGAGCAGTAACTACTCAGTAGCAGTATAGTTAACAATTATTCACCGAAGTAGAGGTGAATAGTGCTGGATATTCACCGAGCCGCTTCGGCGAGGTGAATATCCACACTATTCACCGACACTGAGGTGAATAATTGTTTTAGCATATACCTCATAAATGAAATAATAAGTTTAACATTCTTATATTTTTCGGTATTTTCATACAAGGCACTGTCACAGCCTCGATTATCTTGGCGTACTCGATATTTGTCGACAAAATGGTTTTTACAACTTTTGAATATATTAATGGCTAGAAAATTGTAAAGAAACATACCTGTGGACACTCTTCTACTTAGTTTTGTTGTCTTTTCTCGTTATTCTACTACATCAGCCTTGTATATCAACAAAATCTCCTTGCTTCGGTAAACAAAGCAAAACTGGCCGCCATTTTGTTTTGCCCGCAGGTGAATAGTGCAGGATATCCCGAGCTAGAGGAACCAATCAGATTGCGTGAAAAGCACTATTCACCTGCGAGGTATATGCTAACAAAGCATACCCAGCAAAGTTGGAAAGTCAAAGTAGAAATCACGCTGCATGTATACAGACTTCGTTTTTTTATACAAAATCCTCAGGGGAAAGGTCGAAAATGTTTTCAACTCTGGCAACAAATAACTTGACCGAATCATCCTGGAGCTGGTTAATAGACTATATACGTACATTAGAAGTTTCTTTATGTTGGCTACGGTTTCGTGACTGTCTTCGGTCTGGACATTCATGAAATGTTCACCACTTATAACTGAATACTTTATAGAAGGTTATGTGGTTGTCTCATTTAGATATGATAGTCATAAAGTCTTCCATCAACTTCGTCAAATTATTCAATAAACCATTAATTATTAAAAAAGACAAAGAAAGACAAATTATTAGAAATTATTAGAAAGACAAATTGTACCTAAAGCTTCGGTGACCATTCTCGGCAAACTCTTCCGAGTTTAATAATGGTCTCCTTCCGGCTGCGTTTCTACGTTTATAATACCTTAAATTAATTTAGCACAAATAATGTAATTATGAATCTTTTGCATTAAGTAAAGTGTTATTATCATAGATGTACAACAAGAGTCAGAAGTTGACTGAGGGTAGTAACATGATGAGATAGGTCTTATCAACTACGCGCACACAAACCCCGTCTGATAAGCAGACAAAGCGCAAGCCTACGGGAGGGAACTTAAATCTGTGTAAATATCGGTAAGTGTGGATCAATGCAAGTAATCAGTGTTTGTTATTTTAGATGTAGATGCGATTATTTACTTAAAAATCTTAAATCCACTACAGAAACCTCGCATGCACGGGCAACAAAAATAACAATACGAAAAGATAACAAAATAAATTAAGGAGATATATTTATTAGATTTACACCCAAATCTTTTCAAATCACTTATTAGAAATCGAAGATAAAAAAACAGAACAACTTGCCCTCTGGGCCATGCAGGCGAATATTTTGATGTCGTTCTACTGCGCGTAGCACGATAGGGTCATGATCTTGGGGATTTTCGTATATTAGATTGAATCGGTATTGTCGACAGAAAAGGGACTTAATTGTATCATGTTCGCTATTACAATTTAACCATTAAGGTCTGCTATGGTGTGTTACAGACCATGGTATACCCATACAGCTCTAGGTTACACTGTGGCATAGGGACGACGGAGGCAGAGGTGATTGCTTGGGTATGAAACGGGAGTTTATTAGCAGTGGGAAATTTTTCAGATATCGATGTCACCTGGACGGTGTTAGTGTTTTTCTCAAATGACACCACGTCTAATGATGACAAATACAATCACGCAGAGATGCAAGTGAACTAAATGTCTCGCATTACAGTTGAGGTAATGAAGTCAAGCAACCGAAAATGAAGGCCTGCGAGGGTTTTAAGGTATCAACAACCGTTACGCAGGCTCCTAGCACCATGCATAACTGAACAACCGTTGCAATATCAGAAACATGGCTGTAAAATTAACCACGGTGATAAAAAATATAGCGGCAAAAAATAATCACGGTGCAATGAAGGCGTTTATACTCGGAAGATCAGTATTTCCTGTTGTCGTTTCGTTATAGTAATCGTCCCCATCGACTTCATGTAATAGCTTTTTTATATGTACCGTAAACAAGCTGCCTATGGAGGTCTTCTGGGGTTATACATTGCAGCCGAAACAATCAACGTAGGGGGATGACACATCGCATATATTATAAAAAAGTAAGATATGTAAGGTTTGATAGTTGGACAGTTTGGTAATATGATTGCCCAATCAAAGAGACACCCACACCCGGCCATTCATTCTACTATAAACCCTCTGTCCCAGGGTAAATAACAACCTACGTCTCCCGCACAATATATAAACAGTAATAAGACAAGCGACACACCGGGACTTACCAACAAAACTCATCGCCAGCTGTTCGAAGTAGGTAGCGCGGGATGTCTGATCGAGAGGCCACTACTGCGAGAAGAAACACATCCCCAAGGAGGCTGGTGCACCAGTAAGCCGACAGGTCATTTTCTAAAAAAAATAAAGCAGGTTATACCGCTATACGAATAAAATATATTAGGATACCATTTTTAAGATTAAGTATCTACACGTTTAATTTGGTCAATAGCGCAAATATAGACGCTGGAGCATCATAAAAATGTGGCCAAATAAACCTCACCCTTGCCCTCCTGAATAAGTATACCTAAGTCATTTGAAAGTATAATGTCACGGTATGACCTAGAGGTTTCAATGTTTAACCCATTATATCAACGAATCCGAGGCCAGTAAACAGGACTCAGGTATAGATTTTATGGATAACTAAGAGAGAAAGTATTAGGGTATAGGAAAGGTTTTAAAGATAGTCCAGTCTTATAAATCCAGCGGTCTGTCAATCCGTGCTCATATTATAGCCATATGCATTGACGGACCATAGTGATTATGACATTCACATCCTCACATTCTCAATCTAACCAACAGTAGCCTTACAACAGAGAACCAGAGAAACAGATGCTGGATAGCTTTGGCACCTTTGAAAGAAATTTCAAACCATGGCGTGAAATCTACCAAACCAACCGTACAGCCAGAAATTCGATAAATTATATGATCTATATTAAAACTGTGAAAATATTCCATATAATTCGTTGTTTTTTATAATTCCATATTTTACAAACCTTTGTTAAACGCCGTGTTATACGACCGACAGTGTACGCTGATAATGTCTTCCGACAATGTGGGCCCTATGGCGAGGGATATTATAAACTGGTCTTGGCAAAATTCCTTGAGCTCTTTAGGACTGAACGCACGGCAACAAAGGTGGCCGAACTGGAAACTTCACTGGTCTAATTTCATTAAAATTAGTTGTGAAAATAGCTTAGTATTAATCGTGGCAGTGCCGTCTAGACGAAATCCGAGACGGATGGTGTCTTTGGATGGAATGAGAGTCGTGAAGGAACGCAGAGCGCACCAGGGTTTGACTGTGGCTTGACTGTGGAAGCTGTTGAACAAAGCTCTGTTCAGAAGAAGTTTACTTTAATCAGTTAATGCGGGGAATATTTGATAGTTCATCTTCGCCACTCACCACTTAGGATTTAACCCCGAGGGCAGTCACAGCGCGCGCGCAGGGACTGACTTAAAATGGACTGCTGGGGATATCAGTGAATTGAAAGAAATGACAGCGCATAAATGAATTATATGCTCTTCAAGGGCTACGTCTCGTTTCAGACCTTTCAAATGTCGCATTACTACTGCGTAATTTCCTTCAGACGTTTAAGACTAACTGTGATGTTACGGTTGTATTGGAAATCATTATTGCTGCGAGCCGTAAGGCGAGCAGCTCACAAATCTTGACGAGGTCTGGTCCGAGTTTATATGGGCGATGATCTTCGGTATACGCAATGTCTACCGATCAGCGGCAGGCATTATTAAATTGTGATTTTATACAATACAGTCTCTCGTTCCGTATGATGATATATAACATACAACCCAACACGTGTGCACGATGCATTTCATCATACATGTGCATGTTTTTAATAAAGAGGTTATTAATGAACCCCCTAACCCTAACCCTCAAAAATGTGCATTTCCCGGGAGTAACCCTAACTTGAAAAGTGTCAGGGGGGGTTAGCCACCTCCTCCCCTTCCAATCACAATAGTGTTTGTAATTTATGGTCAACAGTTCTTGACAAATATTGTGGGATGCGCAGTGAGTTTTAATCCGTTAATTGGCGCATCTTAGAATAAAAACATGCACATGTATGATGAAATGCATCATACACGCGTGTTGGGTTGTATGTTATATATCATCATACGGAACGAGAGACCATGTTGTTTTATACGCGTGACGTCCATGTTGAGGAAAACGTCGCATGCTTAATACCAATGAACGCCGAGTGGAAGAAAGGGAGGGGGAGGGAGGGGGACAGCGTAATCTAACTGCGAAGATACAGAAACGGATCAAAAATGCTTCGGACGATAACAAGTATTTTACTACTAAATAGTAAATGGTAGCAACTCACAGCACTTCACTTTTGATAAAACTTCTAGTAGTAATCAATAAAGGTTGATACTTTCGATTCCTGATCGGCGTTTCACATGAAGTTATTGCTGAAGTCATATATTTTCCCGTATACACTTTATACAGTTTTCGATTTTTGCACAGAGAAAATGTTACAGGCTCGTATTGGGCTCCTAGTGGACTATATTACACTGCTGCATTCTGATTGGCTGAGCTTTTCACTGTCTCTGCTGTCTAGCGATATGCATGCATGCCCGAAGCTCGCTTCTAGGAAATGTCGGTTTCATATCATTGTACTGCAATACTTTCGAAATCATGCCGAAAAGCATGATTTCGCAAAGTGTGATTCTATACTTAAAGGTGCTGTCCAGTCCGTTCTGCGCATGGTCCGCATCTTTGTTTATCGGGACCCTCAAACATGACATTCGTAGATAATTACATGAAGTACTCAGCTCAATGTAAACCGTTAGGAACATGGCAGAAAACCAAGTGATTCGGCGAGGATATCTCTTCGGATTTCTTCTATTTCTTCTGAAAATGTTTTGTTTTGGGTACAAGTAATGAAGAGGAAGTAAGAAAAACTTACAATCTTGAATGAGGTATCAGTAAATATTTTTATAAACGAAGAAGTAAACATTAGTTTCGTACATGCGCAGAACGGAGTGGACGGCACCTTTAACCAAGTCAGTGTGACGTCACGAACTTCCAAGTTACTGGGCACAATATTAAAAACAAGATGGTGGATGATATGACGGGATTGTGTTCAACCAGAATAGACCTTTGCGCATGAAGTACGTGGATAACACGTTGAGAGATTTGATTGGCTTTTGCGGGCAAAACGTCGGACAAACATTGTACATTAGCTAATCAGATTTGTCAAAAAGAAAGATCGCAGGAGCCACTTACTTCATGCGGAAAGGTTGTTATAAAAAAAAAAGTTTAGCTACTTGGATTACATTACTATGTTTATCAATCAGAACGCAATAAATCGAAAATATGCATAAGATTCAAAAATTCATATTAGCAATGCTTGTGGTTGATTACTAATATTTATTTATTTATTATGTTTTTGCCAACAGTGTATAAAGAATATTTATACTTACACACAAATAAATATATACATAATTTAACGACAAACATGCACATATACAAACTAAAATATCGGGTAGTTTAAATTTTACCGTACTACCCGAGTCACATCACTGTGCTCAGTAAACTCGCCAGTGGCTCGGTTAATGTACAAGATAAGCGGCCGTAAACACGGTTATGGATTAGGATTAGGGTTACTTGTTTTGGGTTAGGTCATCAAACTTATCGCGCTTTGTGGCATGGGAATTGACCTTTTCACCAATAGCGGCGCCATCTTTAATTCGCAGTGCATTGTGGTCTATCCAGGGTTAACAAGCTCAATTAGAAGGGCGATTGCTTAGTGTTGAGACACTAAGGGCCTGTCTATATGACCCTGGTGTACCGGGACGTCCCGGTGTACCGGGATCTCGGCTTGTAGATAATTTACTGTTATTTTCGCGGTTGCGTTTATATGGAGACCGGGACGTCCCGGCGTACCGGGATCCCGGTTGAATCAGCCGAGATCTCGGCACACCGGGACAGATTTTTTCCCATATAAACGCGACATCCCGGCACACCGGGATGAAGTTTACTGAACTACAATGCTTGTAACTTTGAATATTATGGTCAGAATTTCGTCCAAAAGGTCAGGTCTAAAGACAAAACATGGAATAAAAGTGAAATAACTTCTAACATTGTAGAATTAGGGTGAGTTTTTGCTTTTTTGTGCATTTCCTTAAATTCCCGCGCTTTTTGACCCAGGATGAAATTCATTCCGGTCAACCGGCCCGGGACATCCCGGTACACCGGGATCATATAAACAGGCCCTAAGGGGTGTTGGTGGCACAGCGGTTAGCGCACGTGCCTCTCACCTCTGCGACCCGGGTTCAATTCCTGCTCTCAGCAGTTTTCTGATTAAAATTTCACCTTGGCCGCATGTGAGAAGAGTGCTTCCAGTTTGACTCTACCAAACATCGCAGGTTTCCTCCGGGTACTCCGGTTTCCTCCTGTAGTAACACTGGACCAATGAGGGATGGCCCTTACTGGACCTCTAGGGAGAACAGTTAGCTTTTAACTGATATTGATATCCAGTATAAATAAGGTTAGTTTTAGTTTTTAGCTAAAGCGCAAAACGCCCTGAGAACAACTTATTTAATGGTCGTCGTACCCCACGCGTCTGGGCTACCTGTGGCCGCACATGTGACGTCATACCATGGCGATGGTTTCCGATCAGTGTTTCCGATGACGACCACTGACGACTATTTGGTCTCTTAGCAACAGTTTGCTTCCTGTTGCCATGGTGTAGCGTTAACATTTTTCTCAGGAGTGCGTTCTTCATCAACACAAGATCACAGATCGTCGGCGAATCGCAGAGAACAACACCACCAGTGAAACTTAAAAGAAAACTAGAAATTCCAATGGAAGAAACTCAAGAAAAAACGATACAAATCGCAGCGAGGGAAAGAGGTTAGTTCAATTTCGTTTTAAATAAACTATCAACTTAGCGCTAATGAATGAACGTTTAGTGTTTTCGCGATATGCCTTATCGGAATACTTTCCGCTTTGCTTTAAGACAGCTCTTTAGTTTTGATAACTTTGTTAAACTCTGCATGACATCCAATACATTTGATAAAGCTAATTTCAAACAATTGTTATAAACTTGATACAGCAATTGGAGGTGAAGCATAGTTTGAATTTCCAAAAGAACATCTCTTTATCAAAGACGGGCTTTATTCTAGGGCAAATACACTACTTTTGTACTATTTATGATACTAGAACTCATCCCAGGACGAATGCCTATCTAAAACAGACAATTTGAACCCGTTTTGACCGGATACTCTGACGAAGAGAAAGGCCATAATAGTTTTAAATTTAAATGGCTGGGTTAAAATGTTCACGACGAGTTTGTTATCCGAGGTTCTTTAAACATTTCTTTCTCGTTTATAAGTCTTTAATATTGGTTCAGTAATTCCTTGTTTAAACGAAATAAAGTTCAACATTGTTTTGTAAACTCAACAGATAAATTGGCCGACAACACAGCATGCTAGAAGCTACACTCTGAATGTATCATTGTTTATATGATCGAGAAGACTTAAAAAAAAAGATATCCCATTTATAGACGGGGGAAAAAGAGAAATAAAATTAGTCTTGTATTCTAAAAAACAAAGCATCAATTTCCAAACGAAGTTTATATCATTTGACCATTTTGGGAAAAAGATAGACCTGTAAACATTCGGAGATAAGACAATTCGTTGCCATGTAGTTGTCATGGCGCACGATTATATACAAACGGGTGTCCAATTGCATATTCAGTGCCGATAATGATCTCTTAATATTTTCTTTTCTTTTAATAAAAGGACCTGGTCCAGGACGCTACGGTTTGCCGTCAACTTGTGGATATATCAGTCATGATGGCACAAAATACAAAGCTCCAGCTTATTCGATGGGGACGCGATTGCAAAAGTCGAGTAAGTTGTGTTTTCATGAAAATTATTCCTCCGCGCGATCATGCGTGTCACAGGTGCTGTGAAATGTCACAAATTAGCATTATTGTCAAAAGTAATTGCAACTTATAAATTCTTATTTTTTTCTTCCAGTGTTCCGCAAAGACTGCAGTCCAGGTCCCGGCTATTTTATCGAAGCTTCTGTAACTCGTAACGGAAAAGATGGAACGCCGATTTATTCAATTTTGGGAAGACAGAAAGATCCAAGTAAGTGCTCTAATACCGTGATACAGTATGTAGGTGTAGAGTTTTGTTTTTGTCTAGGGGGGCTGAAGTGCTGAACAGGGCCCGGGGGCACCCCACCCCACCCCCGGAAATTTTTGAAATTTAGATGTTAATGCCATTTCCTGCATTCTGAGGGGTGATTTTTAAGAACACTGAAGGTCATGAAATGTCATAAAAACTAGTTAAAATACAACACATTTCAACCTTTTTTCGATGTTGTGTCTACTGGGTTGTCTTATGTGTACATGGGTGCTTTTGGCTGACAGGAATGAGGCTGTAATATAGTTACTTTACCCTAACTAGTAGTAGTTAATTATAGTAACCTATAATTTGTGAATGGTGATTGATGAGTCAGTTGCTGCAAAATTTCGGGGGGGGGGGGGGGGGGGAGGGGCTCAGCCCCCCATTGAGATTTCTCTGGGGGCTAAAGCCCCTCAGCCCCCCCCCCCCCCCATACTCTACGCCTATGGGTATGTATGTTTATTTTAAGAACTAATATTATTGGTGTTTTAAAATCCATATGACAATAAAGTTAGACAACCTTATTATTAACAGAAGCCATGGTTTAATTCACACTTTGAAAATATATAAATTGATTGACAGGACAGCAATTAAATATAAATAAGCTCAGGGCTTTGTTATTGATGCTCTCGATCATAATATGACATCAAGATTAATTTGAAAAATTGTGCTGAATATTTTATTTCAAGTAGCTTGACAGGTGACAATTTTACATTGGGCTAGGTTCTCCCAAGACAACCCCCTCCCATGGAATATCCTTGTACTAACTGCAATGTTTTTGTTTGCAGATACCTTCAAGACACCAGGTCCTGGTACATATTGTCCTGAAAAGGTTCACCCACAAGGAGAACGCCATGCACCAATACACTCCATGGGGGCAAGAACAAGATACAGAAAACGTAAGTCATGAGCACTTGGTCAGTTGATGAGTCTGTCTGTTTGTTTGTTTGTTTGTTTGTTTGTTTGTTTGTTTGTTTGTTTGTTTGTTTGTTTGTTTGTTTGTTTGTTTGTTTGTCTGTCCATCAGTCAGTCAGTCAGTCAGTCAGTCAGTCAGTCAGTCAGTCAGTCAGTCAGTCAGTCAGTCAGTCAGTCAGTCGCTCAGTCGGTTGGTCGGTCAGTTGGTTGGTTGGTCGGTCAGTTGGTCGGTCAGTTGGTCGGTCAGTTGGTCGGTCAGTCAGTCAGTCAGTCAGTCAGTCAGTCAGTCAGTCAGTCAGTCAGTCAGTCAGTCAGTCAGTCAGTCAGTCAGTCAGTCAGTCAGTCAGTCAGTCAGTCAGTCAGTCAGTCAGTCAGTCAGTCGGTCAGTCGGTCAGTCGGTCAGTCGGTCAGTCGGTCAGTCGGTCAGTCAGTCAGTCAGTCAGTCAGTCAGTCAGTCAGTCAGTCAGTCAGTCAGTCAGTCAGTCAGTCAGTCAGTCAGTCAGTCAGTCAGTCAGTCAGTCAGTTGGTCGGTTGGTCAGTCGGTCAGTCAGTCAGTTGACCAATCAGTCAGTCGGTTGGTCAGTCGGTCAGTCAGTCAGTTAGTCAGTCAGTTGACCATAAGTCAGTCAGTTGATAAGTCAGTCAGTTGATCGGTCAGTCATTTGGTCGGTGGGTCAATCAGATGACAAGTTGGTCAGCCGGTCAGTTGGTGACTCGGTTAACCAGTCAGTGGGTGATCAGAGTCAGTTGTCAGACAATCAGTTGCCATACAAACGTCGACTAAGTTCCTAATCTTCCCACTTTATTCTCAATAGGTGATAGCACCCCAGCACCAAACTCCTATGGTCTACCACCAGTGCTTGGCAGCAAAGTTATCAACAAAACTTCAGCAGCATCGTATTCCATGACAGCTCGATCAAAGACTGGTGGTTTTTCTGAAGATCTTGCAAAGACCCCAGGTCCTGGCCACTATAAAGTGACTCCACCAGACACAGTCAAGCGAAACGCTCCTAGATACTCCATGTTATCTCGTAATCACATGCCTGGAGGTAAAGCTCAATTTTAACTTTCTTTCTTTAAATTCTGTAGCAAGAGAAGTGTTCCTAAAATATTGTTGCAATGCAGTTCTTTAGGCTGACCAATTCGTTTGATCAAACTTGTTGGGAAGTTCCTGGTTTGAAATTTGATTGGTTTTCTGGGTTTTGAACAACCAATGGGAAATAGGATTATTTGTTAAACACCAATCAAATTCAAAGCAGGAAATTGAATTGGTCACATTGAAGAACTGAACTGAACTGCAACATCATTTTACTCGACTTCGTCTCGTGTCGTACTTTTTTATTCTTAAGACACTGTAACGTCATCTGTAATCCAATCCGTTTTCAAAGGAGACTTTTTTATACAGTTCGGCCTGTCGTCCACACTAATCCGTCGTCTTCGGTGACCGAAAATGGGGCGTTTCGAAAACGCTCTCCAGAGTGGACTTTAATTGAGACTATGTGCACACGGTAACGTTTCCGAGCGTTTTCGTATTGTTTCAAGTAATGAATTGATTGTTCTCGATTCCCTTGAGAACAGTAAACAATACAAAAACGCTCGGAAACGTTACCGTGTGCACATGGTCTCAAAGACGCCGTTTTTCTGCACCAGTGCGAAAACGAAGCGTTTCGAAAACGCTGACGTCATGACGATTATGTGATCTGGGTTCCAGTCACCTACGGCCTTTGTTCAGGGTCGTTTCGGCGTTTTTGTAATGTGGGATAGTGGTTGGACGGGAAACGTTTGACGCGTTTTCGATACGAGGTCTCCGTTTTCGTTTGAAAACGGCTTAGTGTGGACAATGGCCTATTACAGTACACACACAAAAAAAATAGGCACGCTTGCATGTACATATGTCCACTGCGTCAGACTGCTCGGATTGACTCGGGCTGTGATCGGGAAAGCCTTCCGAAACTTGATTGGTCCCGAAGAATATTCAGTTGTTACTTAACTAATATCGGAAAACCTTGCACGACGACATACTATCTACTCACATGTGAAGTGGATACAAAAATGTAATCTGTTTGTTAAACAGGCTGCATCCAGACCTAGATTATATGTGTAAGTAATTTTATTAAAGTGCCTATGAAATGAATTTTTTTATCGCTTCATTTGAAAGAGCATCAAAAAGTAGGACAATATGCAGTTTACCGTTCCTTGATATCTTTTATAGTTCCAGAGTTATAAAGATTTAAAGATGTCAAAATGAAGAAAAAATATGGCACAAACAAATTGCTGATTCAGCGCAAATTGTGACGTCATGTGCTTTGCATGTTAATTTGGTGAATGTTTAAATGAACTATAGCTCAGTACCTTTGCACACATATAGTGCAAGATGAAATACAGTTGATAATATCACCAATTAATTTTGTTGTCTATAAACGATATCAAGGAACGGTAAACTGCATATTGTCCTACTTTTTGATGCTCTTTCAAATGAAGCAATACAAAATTTCATTTCATAGGCACTTTAATACAGATTCTCTTGACTTTTGTTCTATCTTATTAAATTACTATTTTTTGTAATCTTTTTTAGATTCCACCTTGAAACCTGGTCCTGGTGCCCACAGTCCTGAAAAGGTTTACGTTACAAAGCAAAAAGCGCCATCATTTTCAATGGGTATTCGGCATTCAGAATACATCTGTCCCCTTATTATCGACGTACAAGACTAAGAGTAGTATTATAGGGAAATATGAACACTGTATGATGGCAAGGAATCGAGATTGTCATAGGATGTACTTCATGGTGTGAAACTGAATAGCTTTTATATGAACAACGCGGGAGTAATTAAACTGTAAGATATACCACAATTGTTACAGGAAATGGGCATAAAATACATTTAAAATATCTGATAAAATTATAGTATTATAAAACAATGAACTCGTCTATTCTTGTATATGCTTTTTGCTCTTTCTATGTACGCTCAAACATTTGAAGAATAAAGGCAATGCATTAAACGAACTTTATTTTGCTTCCATTTTTGTTGGTATTTTCTCACAACGTAACGTAAGGTCTCACTGTGTAACGCAAGGTCTCAAAATGTAACCCGAGCTCTCAAAATGTAACGCAAGGTCTCAAAATGTAATGTAAGGTCTCACATAACGTATCTGAAGTAACGTAAAGTCCCACAATGTAACATAAGGTCTCACAATGTAACGTAAGGTCTCACAACTTAAGCTAAGGTCTCGCAACGTAAGCTACGGTCTCACAACGTAACGCAAGATCTGACAATGTAACGTTAAGGTCTCAGAGCGTAATGTAAGGTCTCACAACGTTAGCTAAGGTCTCACAACGTAAGCTAAGCACTCACAATGTAACGTAAGGTCTCAGAACGTAATGTAAGGTATCACAACGTTAGCCAAGGTCTCACAGCGTAACGTAAGGTTCTCACAATGTAACATAAGGTTTCACAGCGTAACGTAAGGTCTCACAATGTAACGTAAGGTCTCACAATGAAACGTAAGGTGTCGCAATGTAACGTAAGGTCTCGCAATGTAACGTAAGGTCTCACAATGTAACGTAAGGTCTCGCAATGTAACGTAAGGTCTCACAATGTAACGTAAGGTCTCACAATGTAACGTAAGGTCTCACAATGTAACGTAAGGTCTCACAATGTAATGTAAGGTCTCACAATGTAACGTAAGGTCTCACAATGTAACGTAAGGTCTCACAATGTAACGTAAGGTCTCACAATGTAACGTAAGGTCTCACAATGTAACGTAAGGTCTCACAATGTAACGAAAGGTCTCGCAATGTAACGTAAGGTCTCGCAATGTAACGTAAGGTCTCACAATGTAACGTAAGGTCTCACAATGTAACGTAAGGTCTCACAATGTAACGTAAGGTCTCACAATGTAACGAAAGGTCTCGCAATGTAACGTAAGGTCTCGCAATGTAACGTCAGGTCTCACAATGTAACGCAAGGTATCACAATGTAACGTAAGGTTTCACAATGTAATGTACGGTCTCACAATGTAATGTAAGGTCTCGCAATGTAACGCAATGTAACGTAAGGTCCCACAATGTAATGTAAGGTCTCACAATGTAACTTAAGGTGTCACAATGTAACGCAAGGTCTCACAGCGTAAGGTCAGACCAGTACGATCTAAATAACTAATATTAAGCGATATATCCATTATTGGTTAGTGGTTATAGTTTTAATATTTACAAAACAAATAATTACAAAATTAGACTGTCGAAGTTAGTGCCAATTCAACAACATAAGAAACATGTCACCAAAATGGTCAGGAAGGAAGGAACATATTTTAGATAGCTGTGTAGTCCAATAAAAAGGTGTTGTGTTTATATCTAATGAATGTAATAGGGAAAAGCTCTCTTAGATGCTCAAGGTGAGTTCCAACTTCCAAGGCTTTCAATGGGTTCAGGTCACATCCGATATTTCTTGGTCGTTTCCTCTTAGCCATACAGCATTGCCACATATTGTAATGATGGCAATACATTAAAACGGTACTGTACGTGTAATTCCTCAATGCACAGAGGTCAGGTACAGTGCTCCTGATATTCCTGACCCAGTGAAGATGTACAATATTATCATAGACTGTACGTTAAGATTTATAACTACAAGCACTCCAGAATATTTACCTAAATCCAGCGCACGATGCTTCTTCAGGAGAATCCAAGTGAAAAATGTACAAGGATGTGACCATTATCTTCCATTGGCTGCAAATACAAAACCAGAATTTCCTTTGCAGTTCCTCTTCTGAGTTCTGTGTTATCTATGTTTCTCTTTGTTTTATGTACAATGTTGTACTCTTTTAAATTCCCCTTTTGTTGACGACAAAGCTGGAATGGTGAGCCTCAGCAGACTAGTTGAAACTCCCGACAGATATCCCGTTTTGTGGTAGAATTTCCTTCATTCGTTTAAGTGGAAACCAGTACAATTTTTATAAACTGTCTTTATAAACTCATCTTTGATTTACAATGGAGTGATTTCCCAACATGAAAACTACAGTATGTAAACGAACTGTAATTCTTATCTTCTGTAGCGATAGCGTTTGAAATGAAACCACAGCTGAAAGACGCCATTGTGAAATTGAGATCTAAAGCCATGTTTGTGAGAGTACTCCCATTCTCGGTTGACAACCTTGAAGGCAATGTCCTTTGGATAAAAGAAATAAAAACAAATTTTAAAGTGTATATGAAATGAAAATTAAGTTTGTCTAATTTGAAACAACTCTTGATATTGTAAAGTAACATCTTCTACAGTTTTTCCATATCTTACTTCATTCTTGAGATATTACTATTTGTTTGATATGTAAATGATCACACTGCATACGTCACATTGTATAATGAGTCACTGAGAAATCGTGCATATCATTGATATTAATCTGTTGAATCGCTTGAACCTGTGTTTGTTTAAAGTCATGAGACAAGTACACCTACATGCCCAGTTTCGTGTGACTTTGTTCGATAACTTCAACAATATTCCTAATTTTCCAACAACTCATTATACAATGTGACGTATGCAGTGTGCTCATTTACATATCAAACAAATAGTAATATCTCAAGAATGAAGTAAGATATGGAAAAACTGTAGAAGATGTTATTTTACAATATCAGGAGTTCTTTCAAATTAGACAAACTTAATTTTCATTTCATATACACTTTAATGAGAAAAAAGTAAAATAATCTGGTGTTAGACAGAGTAAAATAAAAAAAGTGGCATCTTTGGCGACCTCGGCGAAAAATGGATTAACCCACTGCTGATAAACCTTGTACAGTCTGGACTGACTGCGCGTTTTCGTTTTGATGAGTAAAATCATCTGACATTGGACAGAGTAAAATTATAAAAGAGTCATTTTTGGCCATCCTGAAATAATGGCTAACATTATACATTGTTGTGTATGTACATTGTACAGTAGCAGTAATGAGAAAACATTTCTGGCAATTATTCTCCTTCGTAAATAAAATGACACCTATAGAAAAGTTGAGATGATTCAAATCTTACCTCGTAAGGTGGACCTGAGTGAAATCTGAGATTGGCAAAATCCTTTTCACCTTCACAAGGTTCCTGTAAAAAATTAACAATTTGTATAGGTAATCATATGATAGCGAGTACAATTAAGGATTTACACTACAAGTGATATTTGAAAATTTTGCCAAAATTGCACGAGCCGTTAGGCGAGTTCAATTTGGCATAATTTTCAAATTTTACATGGAATTTTTAGTTCATAGTGTACGACAAGTCGTTGGAAATGTGAAAACTTTCCATTGCAGAATTGGCCGCCATTTTGAATTTTATTGTCAACATCGTTCCCAGGGCCTTGGGAGCAGTACAATTAATAAAATAATTGTATGCAGTACAATTAATAAAATAATTGTACTCCTCTCAACCAATCAGAATGTAGTAATTTTGTCATGCATATAACAAGACGTATTATAACGAGCTGCTGTCCTCCTATATACTAGCATTTTCTCTCATTTGCATCGACTAAACAGCTTAATCAAAAGAAATACTCGAAACGGTTGCAAGGCATGTTATTACTGTACAGTGTACATTGTACAATATATATATATACTGTATAATCATGTGAAGACACTGTATAATCATGTGAAGACATTGTATCTTTTGTTAACGTACAAACAACTGGCAGTTATAACGTGTTAGGTTATAAGCAGTGCATGCGCTTATACTGTAAATGAGATTTTATTGTACTTGTTATCGAATTTGGTATTTGTTATTGTACAGTACATGTACATGATAATTTCATTCAAACTTCGATTAGATCAACTTACCAAATAATATTGCGGAGTCTCTGTCTTATCAATAAGATCAGGATAGAAAATCTAGAAAAATAAGTTATAAATATTATCATCATACTGCAGAGTTACGATTCTTGTTTGTTAGTAAAACAAGTAAAATCGTCTATATTACAGATTTCTTCTCACAAAGTGTTACCAGTATTTCCTGCACTTACATTAAATTTGTAACCTTGAACAATTTTTGGTGGGGGATTGTCGGCATCATAATGAGTTTGATTATATTTGTTCCATTCATAACCCTATAACCCAATGTAATTTCAGAATATGTAAAGAATTTAAAGTGTATATGAAATGAAAATTAAGTTTGTCTAATGTTACTTCATTCTTGAGATATTACTATTTGTTTGATAAGTAAATGAGCACACTGCATACGTCACATTGTATTATGAGTTGTTGTAAATTAGGAATATTGTTGAAATTATCGAACAAAGTCACACGAAACTGGGCATGTAGGTGTACTTGTCTCATGACTTTAAACAAACACAGGTTCAAGCGATTTAACAGATTAATATCAATGATACGCACGATTTCTCAGTAACTCATTATACAATGTGACGTATGCAGTGTGATCATTTACATATCAAACAAATAGTAAGATCTCAAGAATGAAGTAAGATATGGAAAAACTGTAGAAGATGTTACTTTACAATATCAAGAGCTCTTCCAAATTAGACAAACTTAATTTTCATTTCATATACACTTTCAAGTGGTTTTCTGATAAAAATATTGTTGGCAATGTTTTTTCATAATCCTAAAGATGTTATGGTAGTTGGTAATTGTGCAAAGTTTCATTTCAAAATTCGTTGACGAAAAGGTGGTATTTTACGCGTAAAGTTTGTATTTTGGAGCGCCGCCATTAACGTGGCCGAGCTTGAGAAGAATGAGTCGAGGAAGCTTATGACGTCATAGACTCGATAACAACAATGACCCTTTTGTTGACAACAGCGGTCAAGACTCGTTCCTGGAGGACTGGGCACAGTCTAAGGTATAAGTACCTTAATTAACCTTGCTCCGCTATCTGAGTTCTAGTGGCTCAATGGTTAGAGCGTCTGGCTAGCATTCAGAACGTTGCGGGTTCGAGTCCCGCTTAGAGCTCAGAGTTTTTCTGAGTATTACTAACTAACACAGCTTGTACAGCAAACAACTGACAATTATTACTAACATCAAGCTGCAATTTCTGAAACTAACTAACAATGATCTTTTGTTTTTCTTGAGTCTATGATGTCATACGTTCTCCTCAACTCATTCTTCTCAAACACGGTAAATTTAATGGTGGCGCTCCAAAATACAAACTTCGCACGTAAAATACAACTTTGTTTTGGGGAATTTCGAAATGAAACTTTATTTTATATCTTTAAGATTATTCAGAAACATTACCAACAATATTTTCATCATAGAACCATTTTAAAAGATATAAAAGAAAAGAGTACATTTAAAGTATGAGCAACAGTGTTTTATCAGATTTAAGACACAAAACGATAGCCAAGTGTTTTGGATCTGATAAAATATGTTATGGCTTTATTAATAAAAACTCATTTGGTAAATTTATAAGCGTAGCAATTTTGAAAAACAATGTTGTCTAAGCCAAAAAACAGGAGAATTATTTTTATCAGATATAAAACTACAGACATACTGCTGATTTCCTTTGTGTTTCCTCATGAATTATTAACGAGGTTTTGAAGTAATTTATAAAATAAGGTGCCCTCTACGCACGCTCTGATTGGCTGGACTCCGCGTGCATTTATAAGAGAACAGAGATCATGAATGACGTAAAATGGCGTAGAATGGCGTCAGCTGGCCGGAAAAGCCCGCCAAATTCCAAAACTACCTTACTTTTAGTTTGATTTTTCCTCTACTTATTTTGTAAAACAAATAAAACACATCGCTCCTGTGCATATGTACTCTTATAAAGGTACATTTGACGTGATTTGAACACGAAAGAAGTGTAAAGGCACTCCGCTATCGCCTCGTGCCTCTACTCAACTTCTTTCGTGTTCAAATGACGCCAAACGTGCCTTTATAACAGTACATATGCACGGAGCTTTATGTTTTATTTGTTAAATATCATACACGAGAAGCCGTTTATTATCTGATTTGAAAACACCGAGAAGTGTGTTGAAAAACAAGGCGATATCCGAGTTTTTTAACTCACTACGAGGTGTTTTTAAATCAGATAATAGCTTCTCAAACAAATCAGTATTTAAAGAGAAATTTGAGGTCAAAATTGTCTTAATTTATGGGCGTTTATTACCACATTTCACAACAACGTCTCGGTAACTGATTTGAATAATTCATAAGGAAAACATAATGATGTTTTCCTCATGAATTATCAACGAGGTTTTGAAATAAATTTAAAAAGGAATTCTTACAGTGTGAACTCTGTTAAAGAATCTAGGTTTCCTTGGTCGGTACTTGTCTTGCCAGAGGTACTTCTAAAAGTGATACGAGAATATATTAAGTGGCAATTTATAGTTTATATAAATTATGGACCTGGAGTAAGTTACTCCAGGATTTCCCTGGAGTAAGTTACTGTGATACTGCATAGTCAAAGAAAAGAAAGTAAAGTGGAAAAAAGTTCTCCCTCCCTAACAACTAATCAATCAGCAGGATTATTTAATGTAAAAAACTAAATTTTTACTAGTTAGCTTTATTAAGCGGACACATGGAGTTCAAGGTTAATGTTTTCCTTTGACAGTAACATTCAACACTTAAGATTTTACAAGACATACCGACATTAGGCGATCGACATGCATGTAATGAAGAGCTTTCCAGTGCTCTTTTGAACGTTAACGACATTTTGAGAGACTTGCCGCTACGCGAACCTCGCAAGCAAACACTAAAAATAATTTAACTTATCTAATGTATTTCAAAATTTTCAGTTTGGTTAATGTTTTGTTATATTTTGAACTATTAAAGAAATATGTGGACTTATTTTAAGTCAAATATGCTGTATTAATTGTTTTACAGTAAAACCAAACGAAGTCTATAATAAAACCTGGTAACTCCATGCACACCCCCTACTGTGCCAACCTCTATTAAATGGCTAAAACCATCAAACTATAATAGATCCCCAATACTATAGCTAAATCGTGCAAGGTCACAGCAACTAAGTATACCTTTTGGCTAAGTGACACAGGAACATTAAAAGCCTCTTCATCTTCCCCCATCCCTTTCTTCGCTTCCATGGCTCTGAAATCTATTCCTGGAATTTCATCCTGTGTGAAACAAAAACTGAGTTAAAATTTGGCAATCTTCAAAATGTTTGTAACTTTTGACTAATCCTTACCATAGTTTCCTCCAGCAAAACATTCTCTCTTTGGGTTTCCTATAATCAAGGGAAAACATTTTATCTTCTAAAACTCATTAATAATTCATGAGGAAAATTCAAAATAAATTAATGTTTAATCAATGTCTGTTTACCCCGGTACAGAACTGATATCAGTGTCTGTAAATGTGATACAGAACTGTTTAATAAAACATCAGTTCTGTATCACATTGACACTGATCATATCAGTTCTGTAGCAAGTGTACAGACACTTCGCATTCAACTATCTTGAGTGAGGTACGCTGGTAGCGTCCTCATACAAGATGAAGATGCAAACATTTGTTGCCCAACAACATTTGTTGAATAACAAATGATGATCAGTATGGCCATTTATGCCACGTCACGTAGAATAGAAAATGTGGGACTAATATTAAATTAAAGCGCATGCTCGTATCACTACCTTAATATTCGTAGCCTATTAAACCTTACCTCGAAGGTTTATCAGCTGTTAACATGATTTATTTTTGTTTAGTTACCTTAATAGGCGTTTTAGAAGTCATTTACAGAATTCGTGTCCGTTCTGTATCGGAATACAGGCACTCGGCTTCGCCTCGTGTCTGTATACCCCGATACAGAACGGTCACTCATTCTGTAAATATCACAAAATGTTATAAATCAATAAAGAAGACTGCTCCAATATCAGAATTTAACTAAAATTCCATACCAGTTCCATTAAATCTGTCTCAGGATCAACAAGCTTATCCTATAGTATTTAAAAGAGATAATAAATAACCAACAAATGGAAGTAACATTTAAACAGGAATAGGTTAAAATAACACTGGGACAAAGCTGAACATACGTTAAAATAAAACAACTTGTAAACAATTTTACCTGATCCACATCCGAGAAACGAATAAGCGTTGGATTGTACTGGCCTTCCTCATAAGCTTTGTAAGCTGAAACAGTAGATGAATTTTGAGTTCTGTACTGTACTGTATTGTACTGTAATAATTCTCCTGTACTGTATTCTCTTGTACTGTCGTGTACTGTACTGTACTGTACTGTACTGTACTGTACTGTCGTGTACTGTACTGTACTGTACTGTACTGTACTGTACTGTACTGTACTGTACTGTACACTGCAGTGTTGTGTTGTGTATTGTATTGTATTGTATTGTATTGTATTGTATTGTATTGTATTGTATTGTATTGTATTGTATTGTATTGTATTTTGTGAAATTCATTAATAATTCATCAGTTTTGCAGCCAATCCAATTTCAGAAATTACGTCACATGTATACCCCTGTAAACCCCATACAAACCACTAGTTGTGTACTGTACTGTCATGTACTGTACTGTACTGTACTGTACTGTACACTGCAGTGTAGTGTACTGTACTGTGTTGTGCTGTAATGTAATGTAATGTAATATAATGTATAATGTAATGTATAATGTAATGTATAATGTAATGTAATGTAATGTATAATGTAATGTAATGTAATGTAATGTAACGTAATGTATAATGTAATATTATGTAATGTAATGTAATGTAATGTAATGTATAATGTAATGTAATGTAACTGTGAAGCACTGTAATGTAATGTAATGTAATGTAATGTAACGTAATATAATGTAATGTAATGTATAATGTAATGTAATGTAAATGTGCTGTACTGTAATGTAATGTAATGTAATGTAATGTAATGTAATGTAATGTAATGTAATGTAATGTAATGTAATGTAATGTACTGTAATGTAATGTACATGTAGTGTAGTGTAATGTAACTGTAGTGTAATCTAACTGTAGTGTAATGTAACTGTACTGTACAGTGAAGCAAGTGTAATGTAATGGCAGTAATGCAATGCAATGTACTGTAATGTAATGTATTAAATGTAATGCAATGCAATGTACTGTACTGTAATTTTTAGAACTTGTATAATATAGTTTGTTAACTTTAATTTTACACTGCTGAGGAGCTGTAACTTTTTGTCTGAGGGAAATTGAACAAACTACATTTTACTCTACCTCTCTCAATTAACTCTTCTTCAGTGTAAACAATTTCTTGAGACCTAAGAATGACAAAAATTTAAGAAAATTATTCCCCAGATTAAAAAGCTCTAAAAATCTGCAGTAAGTCAACTTCAATAGCTTATGTTGTTTACTTACTTTTCTTGTTTTGTTTTTTCCTCCTCTTCCTCTTCTTCTTCGTTTGCTTTCTCTGGGTCATTCCCATCTTCACTTAAGGTGGCAGTTTCACTCTCTTTTACATTCGCTTCATCATCAGATTTGTCTACTGCAAATTCTTCCTCTTCAACTGCAGTACTTGGAGTTTCAACAACAGCCTAAAAATTACCACAGAACTATTTATTAGAATAGCATTTTTATTACAATAATTAATTAATTAATTAATTAATTAATCAATCAACCTTCAATCAATACATCAATCAATCAATCAATCAATCAACTTTCAATCAATCAATCAATCAACAAATAAATGAATGAATGAATGAATGAATCAATCAATCAATTAATGAATAAATGAATTAATCAATCAATCAATTAACCAACCATCAATCAGTCATTCAATCAATCAATCAATCAATCAATCAATCAATCAAACAAACAAACAAACAAACAAACAAACAAATAAACAAACAACTTTCAATCAATCAACCAATCAACTTTCAATCAATCAATCAATCAATCAATCAATCAATCAATCAACCAACCAAACAACCAACCCATCAATTAATTAATTAATCAATCAATAATTTATTTAATTAATTAATTACAGTATATTACACTTAGAAGCATAGGAGTAGAAACCAGCCTTTGGGTTGTTGCAACGAGCATGTGGTGCTATCCCAATATTACCTCTTGTTTTAACTTTTGTAATTTCTGTTTCAACATTATTTGATGTTTTTCACGAAGTCTTGACTTGGCCATGTACACATTCAGTTCTTGAAGTAAGGATTCCCAATAACCTGCAAATTGACAATGCAACACATTGTAAGCACTACTGCCACTACAACAGTACAGTACAGTACAGTAGTTGATCATTAAGGTAAAAAAGTACAGACTGAGTTAAAGTAGGGAAAAGTACTGTACTACATACAAGACAGATAAATATAATCCCTCTGCACTGCTGCAGTGGTGTCGACCGTACAAAAATTCTGAAAATTTTGTACACTTAGAGGGTGTTCATATGATCCCGGTTACCGGGCTGGCCCGCTTAGTGGGGATCTCACCTCATAGTTATTTTCCTATAAAAATTTGGTTTGCATTCATATGAGAAAGCGGGCTGGCCCGCTTACTGAGATCTCGGCAGCGTGTGCTGAGATCATAAGTAGGCAGGATGAAATTTTCCCATATATATGAACACATCGTCCCACTTACTGGGATGAAGTCATTAAGGACAAAAGTTAGTTCTTTTTTGTGGAATTAATTGGCATATAAATCACAATTGTATAATAAAAGGATTGATTATGAAGCACACAAACATGTGCAATACGACAAAATTGCGATCTTTGATGGCTGATGTCTAGTCACGGATCATCAGACAAGCTAATTTTAGTCATGATTTCTCCTCGGTAGGCGGGATGAAAACTACCATATGAACACAAAACAGACTTCGTTTTGCTTACCAGGCCATCCCGCTTACCGGGATCATATGAGCACCCCCTTAGCAGTGGTGTCGACTGTACAAAAACTCTGAAAATTTGGTATGCTCAGCAGTGGTGCCAACCATACAAAAATTCTGAAAATTTGTACAATTTGCAGTGGTGCTGACTGTACAAAAATTCTAAAGATGTCGTGCACACTGGTACTCACCTATATCAACTGCACCACCACCAGTAATTTTTTGGTTGATTTGGCTCCTCAGTGCTGTCAACTGGGCAGATGTTTTTCCACGGAAAATCTTTTCAATATCAGAATTAACAGAAGAGTTGATTGTCTCTCTTCTCTCATGAAGTTTATCTAAATAAAGGGAGTACAGTGTCAGTGGTATTCTACATTGAATCAGTTAACCCTTTATCACCCAATGATGTCTTTAGTATTTTACTCTGGCTAACGTCAGATGATTTTACTCGTCAATTGAGTGGCTACTGGGCAATAAAGGGTTAAGAATCCCATTTCTAATAGGTTGATGTTCAGAATATAAACTTGGAAAATGTCATAGAATGTTTCTAGATACCTTTTCCAGGGTCCAGTTTCTTGAGCTTTTTGGCTTCATTTCTTGTGACTGTTAGCATATCCTGGTAATGATGAAATCTATTATTATTATAATGACAAATTTGGTGAATGAATATTATTTAATATTAATATTACAGTATTTGAAAAACCTAGTGTTATCAAATTAAAGTGAAAGAGTCACCTTCCAGAATTGTTGATTCTTTCCTTCATCTATCTCAATGTATAGTTTCATATCTTCAATCAAGTCTCCAAGATCAACTTGAGACAGACCCTAAAATGTAAATTATGATTTTATACTCTTGAAATCCCTCCTGAAGGTTCTCACTTGTCAATTAAAATAACCTAGGATGTTAGACAGAATAAAATAACAAAGAGAGCAGTTTTGGTGACCTAGCATAGGAAAGGAGTTAATACAGGAAGTCAGTAAGTGAAGCACAGTGTACATTATGTATATAAAACAAATAAAAACCAGAATCTTACCACCAGTATTGCATATGGTTCATGCATCTGAAACTCAAGGTCATCTTCATCTGGGTTAATATATTGTGCTAGAAGATCAATTGGCTTGGCTCTTCCATCTCGTATCCGAATTTTTGACCTCAACCGGGCTTGTTCAATGTGAAACTAAGAAATGATGGACAAGAACATAATTACATGCCAGGGTTCAATATTTACAGTATTAAAAATTATCAGTATCATAAATTCTGTATCATAATGTACATGTATATACATGTAGAATTAAGGATGTACTGCATTTACTGTACATTATATTATACACATGTTGATGAAGATCAAAATTATATATTCTTACCATATCTTCATGTTTTTCCCATTCTTCATAATATGCACCTTCCTTTTCTCTTTGCATCATTTCCTAAATATATTACAAGTCAGTAGATTATGAATTAATGAGCAAGAAATCTGGTTCCTTACACTGTTTCTACACTGTACATGCAGTAATAATAAAGTTAAATATAAATAAAAAATAAATGTTTTTTTAACTTAGAATTGTCTGGTAATAGACAAGAAACTGTTAGAACAGTAGCTCAGACAGGAATACCACTACAGTAGATGAATTGTACCATAGGTTAAAATGTAAACATTGCAAAATGATATTCTTACCCTTTCTTCATCTCTAGCAAGTCTTTCTTGTTCTCGTTCCTTTGAAAAAATACATTAAACATCAGTATTACAATACAATACAATTATTACAATACTTTATTGAACTCTCCCAACTCAGAGTCAATTACAATTACATACTAAATTTATATAAATATACTGTATGTTACATAATGAGGTAGAATCATTAAAAAATTGAAAACAAAAAGTCAATTGCAAAATTAAGAACAAGTTTCTAAAAGATTGTGAATTTCAGGTACAGCATCCACTTATACTGCCTCTCTTCACAAATTGCTTGGATAATCAGGTGCTGCTCCATTCATGTATTTAAAAGTCAAGACAGCATCATGATAGAAAAGATGAAGTTTAACACTGAGGAATCCAACACAGTTCATTCAACAATGGAGTAATGTGGTTGAATTTCCTAATAGAGTCAGTCTTTCAGATTGCTGTATAATTCTGCTTGATGGATGAACACCAAATCTGCTACAGTGAATATTATTAACAGTAAATATTATTGCAGTAATACCATGATTGCCTCGCATTCTTTTGTTCTCCGAGGGAATGTAAACCTTGTATTTCCCTCATCACTCATGCAAGAGAGAAATTTATCCTTTGTCTTCTAATTTTCCCGTGCATGTTGATGAGGCAAATTGGAAGACAAAGAAATCCTTTGTCTTCTTCTAAATTTCCCGCTTGCATATATTTTCCGATCATCAACATGCATGGGAAAATTAGATGCAACTTCTCTGATCAACCGTGTAAATTTCCTGTTGGTAAGATTCTCAAAGTTTTTTTCAAAATAACATGACTTGAGGGAAATTAGCGATTAAATTTCCCCTTTGCCTTGGGAAGATTTGTAAACGTCCAAGGGCCTGCGGCTCTCGGACTTTCACAAATCTTCCTCAGCAGTGGGGAAATTTAATCGCTAATTTCCCTCAAGTCATGTTATTACTTATAATAAATACAGGTATATTACAGTTAACATGATTATGTCAGCACCTGTCGTCTTCGCTTTACATTTGCTAGTTCCATCTAAAACAAGAAAATAATTAAGATACATGTATGACTTTCTGTCTTTCACTAGCTGTAACTTTTAGCCAGGGGCGTAGGAAGCAGTGTCACTTTGGGGGGGCTACTTGAGTTTGTGTAATGCGCATTCGCAGCTTTGCCACAAATCCACCTAGGGGGTCCACGACTAGTTTTCAGCTTCAGAAAAATAGTCACATAGGATGGGGGTTCTACATATGCGCTGTGCGTACTGGGTTCTACTGCAGCCCAGGCCCCTCACGTCCCTGCCTGATGATGCCTGCAGAGAAATAGATTTCGGTCATATGATGAATTTCCCGTTCTGTACAAAAGAAATTCATATTTTTATGGTGTTACAGTAGGAGGATTTATTTTTTATTTTTATAAATTATTACCAACGATCTCTTTACTCATTTAATCTCAAACCATAGTTGGGTAAAATATTGGGGGGGGGGGGGGGGGGGAATATCAGCAAGATAAAATATTGGGGAAAAAGATCTCAGCATACTTTCATCTCCTCCTGTTTCATATGATTTCTTCTCACTTTCTCTATTTCACTCAAGTGTGTTGTTCCTTCCTTTTCATGTTTCTATGACAGGGGACATTTAAATAAATTAAATAGTATGTATTAGTCTCGTAAAACAGATTTGAGTTCACATACCAGTCATCAATTCTCTCCCTCAAGGCAATTTACTGTACCTTATGCCAAATAAATGTTTCCAACAAATGTGTATCACCATATGGGTTGTCTGTATTTGTATATCCCTAAAATAATATTTATAAGACACATTTCTAGTATTGCTTACTGTATTTCTGTAGACTTGTGTATCCAGACATTCAGCTTTTCAGGTATAGGCATAGCAGCCCATGGGGTCTGGTGGGGATGAGGGGCAGAGATTTTTGCCTGAAGAATTTAGGGTTGAATATTGATTTTTTAAGTTGTATTTTTCAGTCTTAACATATGAATTTTGCTTGAACATTTCACTGTGAAAATTGCCCAAAATTTCTAGCAGAAAGTGCCTGAATTTTCCTTTTTCAAATATTTTGGGAGTGCAATTGTCCATCCAACCCCACCACCACCACCACCTACTACACCTATATTTTCAGGAAGGTGGGCTTTCTGGCATTTAAGCTAGATTAAAATAAATACGGTAAGATGTAAAAGAAAAGATTGAAATATAAAAACTAACAATATACCAATATTAATGACTTACTATTATTTTTTTATACAGTATAAAATAGTGGTGGTGGTGGGATACTGTATTAATAATAAAAAAATGTCAAATTATTACCAATTCTTCGTCATCCCATCCCATTTCTTTGCGTTTATTTCTCTCTTTTGCTTGCTATAAGAATAAAAAGAAAACAATTACTTTTAATACTTAAAGTTTCTATTAATTTACTGATTTCAGATTATTTTGAAGAAAAAAATACAAACCTTCTTAGCCAATCTCCTTGCTCTTTTTTCTTCTGGTGTTTCAAGAGCTTTTAATGTTTCTTTCTCTTTTCTAAAGTAAAATAAAGTGAAGTGAAGTGAAGTGAAGTGAAGTGAAGTGAAGTGAAGTGAAGTGAAGTGAAGCGAAGTGTAGTGTAGTGAAGTGAAATGAAGTAAAGTAGCTAGAGTAAAGTAATTAAGTAAAATAAAGTAAAGTAAAGTAAAGTAAAGTAAAGTAAAGTAAAGTAAAGTAAAGTAAAATAAAGGTAAGGTGAAGTGAAGTGAAGTGAAGTGAAGTGAAGTGAAGTGAAGTGAAGAGAAGTAAAGTAAAGTGAAGTGAAGTGAAGTGAAGTGAAGTGAAGTGAAGTGAAGCGAAGAGAAGTAAAATAAAGTAAAGTAAAGTGAAGTGAAGTGAAGTGAAGTGAAGTAAAGTAAAATAAAGTGAAGTGAACAGAAGGGAACAGAAGTGAAGTAAGGTGAAGTGAAGTAAAGTTAAATAAAGTGAAATGAAATGAAATGAAGTAAAGTGAAATGAAATGAAGTAAAGTAGAGCACATCTAAAGTAAACAGCTCTGCACCTGACTGCCGAGTGTACAAAATTTTCAGATTTTTTGTACGCTCGGCACCTGACTGCTGAGCGTAAAAATTTTCAGATTTTTTGTACACTCGGCACCTGACTGCCGAGCATACAAAATTTTCAGATTTTTTGTACGCTCGGCACCTGACTGCCGAGCGTACAAAATTTTCAGATTTTTTGTACACTCGGCACCTGACTGCCGAGCGTACAAAATTTTCAGATTTTTTGTACGCTTGGCACCTGACTGCCGAGCATACAAAATTTTCAGATTTTTTGTACGCTCGGCACCTGACTGCCAAGCGTACAAAATTTTCAGATTTTTTGTACGCTTAGCACCTGACTGCCGAGTATAAAAAATTTTCAGATTTTTTGTACGCTCGGCACCTGACTGCTGAGCGTACAAAATTTTCAGATTTTTTGTACGCTCGGCACCTGACTGCCGAGCGTACAAAATTTTCAGATTTTTTGTACACTCGGCACCTGACTGCTGAGTGTACAAAATTTTCAGATTTTTTGTATGCTCAGCACCTGAGTGCCAGGAGAAAGAAAAAGAAGCAAAGTGAAATGAAAATAAGTAAGGTAAAAAAAAAAGGACATAAAAAGAAGTAAAGTGAAGTAAAATGAAAAGATGTGAAGTTAAAAGGTGACACCCCCCCCCCCCCCCCAACACACACACACACATGCACACACACACCTTTTCCTCAAGTACATAAAGCTTCTGCAGAAGAGAGAAGTGTGTGTTAAAAACGCAACTACTGGTCATTCACCCATTCCTTTGTAGACTCACTCCAACTCTCTGTTCCAAATTTCTAGGATTTCCTGACAAATATATATATATATTTTTGGGGAATAATTCTTTCCATCATTTGTGTTACCAACTACTGACCTACACTAACTTAATTTCAAAGCATTATCTGTTCTTTAAATTCATTACATTAAAATACACTCACTTTCTTTCTTCCCGGCTTTTCTGTTTGGAATTGGACTCTCTCTTTGACGACGGATGAGCACGAGGAGATTCTGAAGACGAACTTCGTCTTTCGTTTCGACGTTTAGGAGAAACAGACCTGCTTCGGTGTCTACTCTTCTTTTTAGAATCTCTACCCATCTTTTAGTTATCTTAGAAAGCCATTAAGAACAACCCAAACTAACAAAAAAGCAACTTAGAAAGCTCAAATAGTCTAATCATTGGAATCATTCGCCATCTTGGGAAGATTTTGGAAGCTTCCCCGGAAATTGTAACCCCAGGGGAAAGCAACCCTAGGAAGAAAGCTCCCCGGTTACGTCACCGTCTCTTTATTTACGCGAATAATTTACATTTCCAAGATGGCGATCTCTACCAGGGCTGTCAGACAAGGGGCTCAATGTTTGCGAGGTTTTTGGGGAGAAACAAAGAATGGAAACGGGTTACAGAGTTCCCTTTTAAGAACTGTAAGTAAACGAAATTTTGAGTAATACTTTGTAAATATGGTGAAGCTGTTGCCGTTGGGCAATAATTGTCACTCAAAATTTCACTCAATTTGCTCTGTACTTTGTACATAGTACAGTATGTCAATAGACTGTTATTTAAATTTCTGGAGTTCATTGAAAGATTTAGTTACCCTTGTTGCTTCTAATTATTTTATATTTTTCGTTTCAGACCAGCTTATTGCCTATAAAACAGAGGAAGTCGCATTTGAGCACTGAGGTACATAAATTTAATAGATAATTACAGAAGTGCGCTGTAACCTCGCCCGGCGCAAGTAACAAGTTCCAGAATTTTGTACACTTGGCACCACTGACAAGTATACAAAATTTTCACATTTTTGTAAGCTTGGCACCACTGCTGAGCATACAAAATTTGCAGATTTTTGTACACTCGGCCCAGGGTGCATTCCATGTAGGTCACACCGAAGATCTTCGGTGTGAGTTTCAAAAGTGCTTGGTGTGCTGGTGCACAATCACACTGTGGTTGGCGCACATATACAGCCATACAACTATACAAGTCAATGGGTGGCACCGGTGCCGGTGTTTGTCTTGACCTTCCTTGGTGCAGCACCTGAACACCCATGGCTTATCTTCAGCATGGGGTTGACATGGAATGCACCCTGGCACTCGGCACCACTGCTGTCAGAGTGTCCAAAGTTTTCAGATTTTTGTACACTTGGTACTACTACTGAGCATGCAAAATTTTCAGATTTAAGACTTGTATGCTCAGCACCACTGCTGAGCATACAAATTTTTTTCAGATTTTTGTACAGTCTTGACCATAGAGATCATATAAATACTAGAGGGGGCATCCTATCTTAATTTCAGTCAACCGCAGGTAACTAATTGAACGCTGCCATCTTGGATAACACTGCTGCCAAACGCTTTGCACTTTCCTAAGAAAAAGAGCAGGAAAACACTGAAAAGTTAAAATTATAAGCATACTACTAAAAAGATGAGGTAGGTAATTTGTGCATGGCTTCCTTGTCAATATTGTAACATATTCTGAATTTACCCCTTCGTAATTTTCTTTACTCTTTTTTTAAAACAAAATAATGAATAGTCGAGTCTTACTTAGTCTTCACTGTCTGGTTGTTGTCACCACAGCTATATCCCACTTCTCTTGCAATATTTACTCTGTGAATTCACGCATGTGCAAAAGTTTGGCAGCTGTGATATCTTGGATATTTTTGGAGGCAAACATTAGGTGCGTTGGTTGGCAAAGAACTGGGTCTAGTACATTTGCCAACCAATTGACTGAAATATCATAGGTACTGTAATGGTAGCTGCCATTGTGGTTACCGAATTTTCCCACCAATGCCCACTCTAGTATTTATATGATCTTTATGCACTTGACCCCACTGTCGAGTGTACAAAATTTTCAGGTTTTTGTTAGACAGAGTTCTAAACAATAAAGGGGCTATGGTAATGTTTTTTTTTGCCAGTTTAGGCAAGAATGCATGGGTTAAATAGAGTTGGTACGTTGCTTAATTATGGTATGTTAACAAAAGCAAAAACCAAAGGAATTTTACCAAGTATTCTAACTTCACAATAGGTAAGAAAAGTAACATTAATGCCAGGACATGGAATTGGTCCAGAAATATCTGATGCTGTAAAAGAAGTTTTTAGTGCTGCTGAGGTAACACCTGTAGTTTAAATTGATTGTGAAATTAAAGTACAGTATATACATGTACTACAGCTGTGCTTGGATGGTTACAGCACATGGTGGTTACTAATAATTATGATTTAATTCTGCCAAGGTGCCAGTTTCATGGGAAGAAGTGAATGTTGAACCTGTAGTACTACCAAGTGGTCAGACAACTGTTCCACCGCAAGTTATCAAGTCTATAAACAAACATAAAGTTGGACTGAAAGGTAATGATACAAGCTATATATAGAATAGGGCTCAAAATAACGTTTCATGTTACACTGGTGATGGTGACTGGTCAGTTCCAATTGTGACTGGTCAAAGGGATTTTTGACCAGTCAAATTTCATGACACCCCCTGGACCAAAAAAACCCCAACAAAAACAAACAAACAAAAATAAACACAACACAACACAATACAACACAACACAACACAACACAACACAACAAAAAACATGTAAGTATATTCTACGCTATACATATACGCTCGTACTGATATGAACGTTTGTCATAAAAAGGAAATGCATGCATAGTTCACTTCAATATACATGTGTATCAGACATTACAAAACAAGTCTACAACAGCACAACAACAGTCATTTTAAGTTCCTTCAAAGGGAAGTAATAAAATTAAATGCAACTAAATAAGACCGGTCAAAATGACTGGTGTTATACAAATTTGACTGGTCACATTAAAAATTTGCTTGGTCATTGACCAGTGACTGGCCATTATTTGAGCCCTGCAGAATAATACTCAGTATAAGGTACCTAGCCCACACAAAAATGTGCTGTAGAATATTCTATGGAAAATTCAATAAGAAATTGGGACAGATTCTATAGAATTTTAGATTTGCTGCAGAATATTCTATAGAATATTCTGTTGGATCTAGGAATCCTATAGAATATTCCATAGCATCCCAAATTGCAATAGAATATTCTGTAGGATTCTATAGTGAAAACAAATCATGCTCAACAGTATCTAAACAGAATTTGATTGTGTTAATGATAGGGTATTACATTATTTGTACTATTATATTATTATTATTATATTATTACTATTATATTATCTATTTGTATCATATTATTTGTACTATTACAGTTTTCAGAATTTTGGGAAATAAAATATTTTTAGTTGATAACAATGTTTTTTTTATTTGTTCTCAGGTCCTATGGAAACAAAAATTGGAAAGGGTCATGTGTCATTGAACCTAACTTTGAGAAAGTACGACCATGTTATTGTGATAGAAATAAATTGAATATCAATAACTTACATGTACAGTATAATTTATAGCAAGATAGTATTGAGTTGCTATACTGACATTCTCTTTATGACAGTTTATATTTAATATTATCTTTTGCTGACATAGGACATTTAATCTGTTTGCCAATGTTCGACCATGTTGCTCTATTGAGGGCTATCCAACAGCTTATAAAGATGTCAATTTGGTAACCATTCGTGAAAACACAGAGGGAGAATATAGTGGAATTGAACATTTGGTAGGTTTGTGTAACAGGTGGTTGGGAAACAGAAAGAAATGTGTTTTGAAATATGTTGGATGTTGTGATTGAAAAGTTTAGTTTTTTGCTGAAAATGCTTGGTGGGGAAATTTGTAAGAAATTGTGGGACTTCTAATATCACATGTCAACATTTCCACCCACACCCTACCATTAACATCCAGCCACACCCTACCATTAACATCCAGCCTTGCCCTACATTAACATCCAGCCACACCCTACCATTAACATCCAGCCTTGCCCTACATTAACATCCAGCCACACCCTACTATTAACATCCAGCCACACCCTACATTAACATCCAGCCACACCCTACATTAACATCCAGCCACGCCCTACCATTAACATCCAGCCATGCCCTACATTAACATCCAGCCACACCCTACCATTAACATCCAGCCACGCCCTACCATTAACATCCAGCCACACCCTACATTAACATCCAGCCACGCCCTACCAGTAACATCCAGCCACACCCTACCAGTAACATCCAGCCATTGTACTGAGTGTGACTGTGACATTTTTATTCATTCAGGTTGTTGAAGGAGTGGTTCAAAGCATAAAGCTGATCACCAAACAAGCGTCCTCAAGAGTTGCTGAATACGCTTTTAGTTACGCCAGAGCCAATAACAGACACACAGTGACAGCAGTACACAAGGCTAATATCATGTAAGATCTGAGTCAACATTGAGTGTCTGACCAGCAAAAACGACTTTATTGTGTTATTCTGTCTAACACCAGACAATTTTACTTAGAACCCTCAGAAACCTTAGGCAGCAATTAGTTAAATATCTTTTCCTTATATTTAACAAATAAAACATAAAGCTTATGTACTCTTATTAAGTTCTTCGTTAAGGTTTTCAGGGTCATTTCTGCAAAGCGCTCTCAATTCGTCAGAATTTATGCCACAAAAATAAAATAGATATCGTTAGAAAGCTATGAATTTGTAAAATACAATGGTGTCTTTGGTTTCGCGATAAACACAAACCGTTAATAGTTGTGAATTTTTTAATTATAACCAGAGGGCTTCACTCAGGGCGACTTAAGAACAAAGCGTTCATTTTGTTCAAAATCTTTTTTTGTAGTTCGATTCCGAGATAAATTTCCAGCAAAACGGTGTCAGCGGTTTTTGATATGTTGAGTTTTGCCGATTTTATTGACTAGCAAAGTTGAAAATGCTGTTTTTCGACCAATATTCGGACAAAATGTCATAAATTTGAAACCAGGCAATTAATAAAAAAACGCTGACACCGTTTTGCTGGACATTTATCGCGGGATCGAACTGTGAAAAACTTTTTTTTGAACAAAATGAAACGCTTTGTTCTTAAGTCGCCCCGAGTGAAGCCCTCTGGTTATAATTAAAAAATTCACAATTATTAACGGTTTGTGTTTAGCGCGAAACCAAAGACACCATTGTATTCTACAAATTCATAGCTTTCTAACGATATCTATTTTATTTTTGTGGCATAAATTCTGACGAATTGAGAGCGCTTTACAGAAATGACCCTGAAAACCTTAACGAAGCCCTTAAAGGTACGTTTGACGTCGTTTGAACCGAAAGATGTTGAGTAGAAATGCATGGGGCCCAATCAATCAGAGCATGCGTAGAGGATACCTTACTAATTATAAAACCCTTAAATACCTTACTAATTATAAACCAGACGAATTTATTCAGCACAAGGGAAGGTCTGGGCAATAAAGCTTAATTTAGGGTCAAGACATTGACACATTGTTCTTATTATGACATGGAAGTCATTTCGTTTTCTAGGAGGAAATCCGATGGACTGTTTCTAAAATGTTGCCGAGAAGTTGCGGAGAAGTACAAAGACATACGATACCAAGAAACTTATCTGGATACAACTTGCCTCAATGTATGTGTTCATAAGTCTTTTCCCGTACAAACTGGCGCTTTGAAAGGCAGCCTTTCCAGATTCCCACACGATATAACGCCTAAACAATACAAAACATAGAAGTTTTTTGTTTGTTTTTGCTGTACACGTCGTAAGTTAAACTCAGAGAAAACTCTGAGGTCCAGATGGGACTCGAACCCACACCCTTACTGGCGAATGCCAGCCTGACGCTCTAACCATTGAGCTATGTTATCGTGCAATTAAGTCACCAGCTGATCGAGATCTCCTCCAGCATGGTCTCGACTCTATGTGCAACTGGTCGCTGTCCTGGCAACTGAAATTTAATGTGTCAAAGACGCTCCTGCTCAGGGTATCTCGCAAACGCAACCCTCCAACTCACTCTTATTACCTCAACAACGAACCAGTCAAGAGTATGGCCAATCAAGTCGACTTGGGTATGGTTGTCAGCAATGACCTCGAGTGGTCCCCTCACATCGCCAGCTGTACTGCTAAAGCAAACCGTTTGCTTGGCTTTCTTCGCAGGAATTGTACACAAATGACTGACACTCGCTGTCGTCGGTTACTCTATCTCACACTCGTCCGATCTCACCTGTCTTACGCCAGTGAGATCTGGGCACCTCAAGGTTCGTCACGTGATCTTGCGATCTTGGAAGGTGTTCAAAGACGAGCTACCAAATTTGTACTTCAAGACTACGAATTGTCTTATCCTGAGCGTCTCAAGAAACTCAATTTACTACCGATATCGTACTGGCTTGAAATAAAAGATCTTATTTTTTTTTTCAAATGCAAACAAGGCCTCTACGACCTAGAAATCTCCTCTTTTGTCTCTTTTTCTTCTCATCGCTCGTCCCGCACCCGTTCAAGCAAGGACAACTTGCTTCAAGCCAATCCTTGCAGGACTTCTCTTTTTAGGAACTCTTTTTTTAACCGAATTGTCTTTCTCTGGAACAATCTCTCTCCAATCATCCGTAATAGTACGTCTGTTTCCTCTTTTAAGCACCAACTTTATATGTACTACTCTTCTCAATTAGACTCTACTTTTGAAGTAAATAGAATGCGCACTTGGAAAACCTACTGCTCTAAGTGTCGTTCTTACAACTTAAGCTGTTCTTAATCTGTCCTATCGTGTGGAAATAGTGTATTAGTCCTTATCTTTAAATTATGTCTACTCTGTAGTTTTTTTTGCCAGGTTGGTCTTCACATGGGACTCATGTCCTGTTGACCATACCTTCAACCATGACCAAGTCTTGCACCGTTTTCATTTTTAACTTGTATTAATTCTTTCGCTCACCTGTATGGTTGTAAAGTTAATAAATAAATAAATAAATAAATAAATAAATTTATTTATAAATAAATAAATAAATAAATAACTCAGATGGTAGACCGAGGTTTTGTACAGCAAAAACAAACGAAAAAACTTTACCAACTTCAGGCTAAAAACACTACTAATAATAAGTAATAACATGACTTGAGGGAGATTAGCGATTAAATTTCCCCGCCGCCGAGGGAAGATTTGTGATTTACAAATCTTCCCGAGGCAAAGGGGAAATTTAATCGCTAATTTCCCAAAAAGTCATGTTATTAGTTTCTCATATTATGATCGCCGAGGAAAACTTTGAGAATCTTACCGACAGGAAATTTACACAGTTGATCAGAGAAGTTGCATCTAATTTTCCCATGCATGTTGATGAGGGAAAATATATGCAAGCGGGAAATTTAGAAGAAGACAAAGGATTTCTTTGTCTTCTAATTTCCCCTCATCAACATGCACGGGAAAATTAGAAGACAAAGCATAAATTTCCCTCTTGCATGAGCGATGAGGGAAATACGAGGTTTACATTCCCTCGGAGAACAAAAGAATACGAGGCGATCATGGTATTACATAGAATATAAAACGTGTCAGAAAAGTAACAAACATACAAACAAACAAACAAACAAACAAACAAACAAACAAACAAACAAACAAACAAACAAACAAACAAACAAACAAACAAACAAACAAACAAACAAACAAACAAACAAACAAACAAACAAACAAACAAACAAACAAACAAACAAACAGAAACCTTAAAATAACGTTGCTTGAATAGTGAAAGAAGGAAAAAAGTTAAATTAAGTAATTGTATAATTAAAGAAAACGAACGTTGCTTTTCTTCAGTTGATTCTCATAACGTAACAAAGTAAGAATCAGGATTTTTTTCTATTTTATGCTTTTCTATTGCTTTCACTCTTCAAAATCTTGACTGAAAGTCTGAAACATATACCTTTTTTTATATAGATTGTGAAGGACCCTACCGCTTTCGATGTGTTGGTGATGCCTAACTTGTATGGTGATATATTGAGGTAGGTGCATGCTGCCAGGTGTACATGTGTTAATAAGTCACGCAAATCTTTGTGGATAATTTTTGGGTGACGGAAAGTGCGGTTTTCTGGAGGTAAGGGCCCCCAGAAAAAGGTGGAGAAGCGAAAGCCAGAGTGAGAATAAGGGCCCTCACTGTTATGGACCTTCCTCTCATGTCTCAGCCGGGCTTCCCCGTGGTGAAGTTACCGAGAGAAGCGAAGATCAGGGCGAAGGTAAGGGCCCTCACCGTTATGGACCTTGCTCTCCGTCGCCGGTGTGTGCTTCACCGTGGGCGAAGTGTGGCCGAGGGGACACCACTTTCCACCCCGATTTCTTTATTATATATATATATATATATATATATATATATATATATATATATATATATATATATATATATATATATATATATATATATATATATATATATATATATATATATATATATATATATATATATATACAATTTTGGGTTTGTTCTTTAACTCACTGAGTATTACACAAAAACTAAATGACGTTTCAACGATAAACTATATTACAAATTGAGGTCCTTAACAACAACTCTAAATGATCCGTATTTATTCTCAAAGGGTGGGGTAACTTCGACTAGATGTTTTGACGAAAGCGATCAAAACCAGAGTGAGCTATCTTGTTTTTTGACAGGCTTTTAGTGCTTATAAGCTTGGGATGTCCGGTTTGATTAAATCGTATTAGATAACTTGTGCATGCGCTTCTTTTTACCTTGTTTTTGCCAAATTGCTAAGAGCAAGAAAAGTGACATAACGCAGAAAATGGCATAACTACGCTATTGCGTGAAAATATTAAGATGTAGCTTCCCATTAATCCCAATTTATCTAGTAATATAAATTGGCGCCTAACGAATTCAACAATAGAGTATATACATTTTTTTGTTTGTTTTTGATGTACTATAGCTGTCGTAAGTTAGGGGGTGTTTATATGAGAGGCGAGCCAGCCCGGTAAGCGGGATAGCCCGGTAAGCGAGATCTCACTGTGTAGTTATTTTCCTGTTAAAAATTCCTCTGCGTTTATATGGCCAAGCGGGCTAGCCCGGTTAGCGAGATCTCACTTGAAAGAGGCGAGATCTCGGTAAGCGGGATGAAATTTTCCCATGTAAACAGTCGCTAACCGGGCTGGCCCGCTTATCGGGATGATTTTTCAAAGGGATACCGACGCCATCTATTGTTGGCGTCGTAAAATCATCCTGGTAGCCAGAAATCATCCCACTTACCGGGCTATCCCAGTAAGTGGGCTGGCTCGCCTCCATATAAAGAGCCCCTTAATTAAGCAGAGAAAAACTCTGAGCTCCAGATGGGACTCGAACCCACCGCCTTCCGAATGCCAGCTGGACGCTCTAAGGGCCTGTTTATATGATCCCAGTGTACCGGGATGTCCCGGTTGCTCGGGATGAATTTCATCCCGTGTTTATATGGAGTAAGCAAAGTGCTCGTCCCAGTTGACTGGGATGAATTTCATCCCGGGTCAAAAAGCGCGGGAATTTAAGGAAATGGACAAAAAAGCAAAAACTCACCCTAAGTCTACTATGTTAGAAGTTATTTCACTTTTATTCCGTGTTTTGTCTTTAGACCTGACCGTTTGGACGAAATTCTGACCGTAATATTCAAAGTTACAAGCATTGTAGTTCAGTAAACTTCATCCCAGTGTACCGGGACGTCGCGTTTATATGGAAAAAAATCTGTCCCGGTGTACCGAGATCTCGGTTGATTCAACTGGGATCCCGGTACACCGGGACGTCCCGGTCTCCATATAAACGCAACCGCGAAAATAACAGTAAATTATCTACAAGCCGAGATCCCGGTACACCGGGACGTCCCGGTACACCGGGATCATATAAACAGGCCCTAAGCATTTCTTACCAACTTCAAGTTGAAAACACCACTAACATAGAGTATACATTGCAACGTGAAAAGTTGTCGAACTTCCTAAGATTTTTAATAACGAAATACTGACGTTTTGAGCGCAGCCCTTCATCAGAGTAAAACGTCATGGAATAAAATATAAATAGAGGTTATTGCACGGCGGCGCGAAGATATGAATTTTATCTTCGAGTGGGGGAAAACAATATTTTACGAATGAGCGTAGCGAATGAGTAAAATATTGCTTTTGCCACGAGAAGATAAAATTCATATCTTCAAGCCACCGTGTAATGTTCTTTTTATTATATAGATTCAATGCAAAAAGCGGTAAAATTCTAAATGACGTCATCGATATCTTCACTAGTGAGGATATGGAAAATACGACACTGTATATTTCCTAGTAAAACACTCGCATATATAATAATAGGACTTATTGTTACATATGCCAAAATGCATGATGTAAGGTGAGAGCAGGCAATCAAATACATATAGGAGATGAAAAATGAAAAAAAAACTACAAATTAATGAGATCAGATTAAACAATGTTAACATAATCAAAGTAAAAAGCTGGTGAACTACCCAAATGTATTGCAACGTATTTCGTCTTAAAAAATATCAGCAGTTTACCGCCTTTTCACTTTGCTATATATCTCGAAAAACACAGTACATTGCTTTATAACATAAGGTGCCCTCTACGCACGCTCTGATTGGCTGGGCTCCGTGCATTTGTAAGAGAACATAGATCATGAATGACGTAGAATGGTGTAGAATGGCGTCAGCTGGCCGGAAAAGCCCGCCAAATTCCTAAACTACCTCACTTTTAGTTTGATTTTTCCTCTTCTTATTTTATAAAACAAATAAAACATATCGCTCCTGTGCATATGTACTCTTATAAAGGTACGTTTGACGTCATTTGAACACGAAAGAAGTGTGAAGGCACTCGGCGATACTCAAGTTCTTTCGTGTTCAAATGACGTCAAACGAACCTTTATAAGAGTACATATGCACGGAGCTTTATGTTTTATTTGTTAAATAAAGTAATATAAATGCTTGATATTGTTGTTGGGTTTTTTTCACTTTGCAGTGACCTTTGTGCTGGGTTAATCGGTGGTTTAGGTGTTACCCCTAGTGGGAATATCGGTGAGGATGGAGTGGCCATATTTGAATCGGTAAGTTTTCCGGTCATCCGGCGTTCATACTGGGGGTACGCAAACAAAGAGAAAACTTACTTATGTCCCAGTTCGTGAGCTATAGTATAAACCAGGGAAAATCCAGTGTCTTCATTGTAGCTGCATTCACTTCCTACGGAGCACATGCCATCGATATTTGACAAACCTAAACCTAACAGAATAAGTCTGAGTCGTAATATAATGTAAGGCTTGAGGTAGTTGGCTTATGTTACTGATTGGTTAGTTGGTTGGCTGGTTGCTAAGTTGGGAAGTCGGTGGTCTGTCTGTCTGTCTGTCTGTCTGTCTGTCTGTCTGTCTGTCTGTCTGTCTGTCTGTCTGTCTGTCTGTCTGTCTGTCTGTCTGTCTGTCTGTCTGTCTGTCTGTCTGTCTGTCTGTCTGTCTGTCTGTCTGTCTGTCTGTCTGTCTGTCTGTCTGTCTGTCTGTCTGTCTGTCTGTCTGTCTGCCTGTCTGCCTGCCTGCCTGCCTGCCTGCCTGCCTGCCTGCCTGCCTGCCTGCCTGCCTGCCTGCCTATCTGTCTGTCTGTCCGTCTCTGTCTGTCTGTCTGTCCGTCTCTGTCTGTCTGTCTGTCTGTCTGTCTGTCTGTCTGTCTGTCTGTCTGTCTGTCTGTCTGTCTGTCTGTCTGTCTGTCTGTCTGTCTGTCTGTCTGTCTGTCTGTCTGTCTGCCTGTCTGCCTGTCTGCCTGTCTGCCTGTCTGCCTGTCTGCCTGTCTGCCTGCCTGCCTGCCTGCTTGTCTGTCGGTCGGTCTGTTGGGTGGAGGTGCTAGCTCCCAATGGCCCCCACCTTCCCTTACCACCTCTTACCACCCCTCAGCTCCCGCTACGCAGACTATTGTGTCTATTGTGACATATACATGTCTAGCTGTTTCTAGAGTTGCGAGGCTACGTTGTTGATCTTGGTTTTCGATGTAGGTTCATGGTACTGCGCCTGACATTGCTGGACAGGACAAAGCCAATCCTACCGCACTCTTATTGAGTGCTGTAATGATGTTGAGACATATGGACCTTGCTCAACACGCCAATCTTATTGAAAGTGCGACACTTGAAACAATCAGAGAAGGAAAGGTAAGTACCCACTAGCGTAGAACCCCGAAAGTAGCGCCGCCCCCCCCCCCGAAATTAGCGGCAGATTTTAGATGTCTTAAAAATTTCCGAAAGTAGCGCCCCCTCCCCGAAAGTAGCGCCCCCTCCCCGAAAGTAACGGCCCCTCGAAAGTAGCGGCCCTCGTAAGCAGCGGCTCTTTTGAAGAGCGCGCTTCCGCGTTATGCAGTGAATACGATTGATGATGATAAACTGGCTTGAAGGAAAGAAAGAGGAAAAGTCAAACCAAAAACTTTATTTCACGTTTATCTTAAGAGGATATCTTGATTTCGTTTTATGTAATACAGCAAATTTAGTTCGTATTTACTTTACTTATTTATCCACATTGTTTGTTTGTTTGTTTGTTTGTTTGTTTGTTTGTTCGTTCGTTCGTTCGTCCGTTCGTTCGTTCGTTCGTTCGTTCGTTCGTTCGTTCGTTCGTTCGTTCGTTCGTTCGTTCGTTCGTTCGTTCGTTCGTTCGTTCGTTCGTTCGTTCGTTCGTTCGTTCGTTCGTTCGTTCGTTCGTTCGTTCGTTCGTTCGTTCGTTCGTTCGTTCGTTCGTTCGTTCGTTCGTTCGTTCGTTTGTTTGTTTGTTTGTTTGTTTGTTTGTTTGTCTATTAGTCTTTTTGTCTGTCTGTTTGTTTTTATGTCCGTCTCTTCGATCATTTCTTCGTTCGTTCGTTCGTTCGTTTGTTTGTTTGTTTGTTTGTTTGTTTGTTTGTTTGTTTGTTTGTTTGTTTGTTTGTTTGTTTGTTTGTTTGTTTGTTTGTTTGTTTGTTTGTTTGTTTGTTTGTTTGTTTGTTTGTTTGTTTGTTTGTTTGTTTGTTTGTTTGTTTGTTTGTTTGTTTGTTTGTTTGTTTGTTCGTTTGTCTGTTTGTTTGTTTTTGTTCATTTGTATGTTTGTCTGTTCGTTTGTTCATAACTAGATTTTTCGTCTAACCTTTAGGTTCGTACAGGCGACCTGGGAGGTGATGCTACGTGCTCTTCGTTCACCCAAGAAATCTGTAAAAATTTAAAACAATGAAACATGAATTGCGATCAAAGCTTAAATGGATGAAATGGCTTGAGGATCATAGCACGTGACTGGATTTCCGGTGTGCACCACGTGGTGAGCCGTCATTTGGATCTACTAAACTGAGAGTGACAATTAATGGAAATATTCGAAAAATATGCAAAAACTGTGGTATCATTTGCACTGTAGATGTTCATCAACATCAAAACTGGAATAAAATATAATTGAAGACATATTTTTTTATGTGGAGCTATGCTTCATATTGTATGTAATTATGAGGTGATGGTGAATGGTGGTCAATATGCCAGTGGGGGGCGATGGTTGGGGCGACGGTGGACGAGTGTTCATGATGATTAGCGGTTAATGATGATGGTGAATGATGGTGGATGATGATTAGTGATGGTGAATGATAGGAATTATGGTGGATAATGGTTAGTGATGGTGAATGATGGCGGATGATGGTGGATGACGGTGGATGATGGTGATGGATGATGGTGAATGATGGTTAGTGATGGTGGATGATGGTGGATGATATTCAGTAATGGTGAATGATGGTTAGTGATGGTGGATGATGGTGGATTATATTCAGTAATGGTGGATGATGGTTAGTGGTGGTGGATGATGGTTAGTGATGATGAATGATGGTCAGTGATGGTGAATAATATGGTAGATGATGGTTAGTAATAGTGAATGATGCTAAATGAAGGTGGTTATTGATGATTAATGCCACCGTCATTAATCATCAATAACCACCATGATTAATGATGACTCGAAATTGCTCGAAACGTATTTTCTTATACTGAAGAAAAGTAAGTATTTAAATTTTAACCCTTTCAGCTACATTGTGGAATTACACGGGCACACTTAGCTCTCGTAAAATTAAAAAATATCGAATCATATATTCTGATGAAGGGCTCCGCTCGAACCGTCTGTATTTCGTAAAAATACAGGGTGTCCCAAACGAATGTTGCCCATCCCGTTTTTGACCACAGCTTTGTTTGAGTGCGGAATACAAGTTTGAATACATATGCATGTGAAAACTGACCACAGGGGAATAAAGTTTGATTTCAAATGAAGCAATGTGGCATCAAATCATATGGAGTTCCTTGGGGTAATAACAATGCTCATGAGAGTTCCATGCACATGTTTGCCATGTAGGCAGAAGTGCGCTTTGCTTCATCCGTCTTAAGATGGTTGGACAATAATTCACTCCCGAGGAAAGAGCATTCATGGTACTCTCCTATCATGAAACAAGAAGGACAAGGGAAGCCTTTAGGAGAAAATTTCCAAATCTTGACGTAGCATACATAATTTGGACAAGTTCAAATTTTGATGACTGACAGGAAGCGAGTAGATAACTACATATAGCTCTGAAAATTTCAGACAACAAAGAAGGAGGGTGGGCTTTCAGCGTGATATAAAAATTTACTTCTTGTACCATAATTAATAGCCTTAAAGAAGGTGCACCTCATAAATGGATGGAGGTATTTTTTTGTGGGGACACCCTGTACAACAAATACCCCCATTGAATGGTTTGACCGATAATACTGCGACACTGCATTTTACAAATACACCCAAAACTCGTGAAAATAAAGACCGAGCATTCAACATACGGATATAATTACGTGCATATATGCAAACTAGCGTGAAAATTGCTGTGACAACTAGTTTTGCCGACAAGCAGTGACGTTTTGTGAACATTTTTTGTGGTCATGTGGTGACCATTAAGTACATTGATGTTTTGCCGTGAGCATTGATAATTTACCATAGCGGATATGGGTGACGGTTTTATAAGTTATCAAGGGCACAAGAATGTATATTGTACTTCACAGCCACAGGATATGAATGGCATATCTGAGCAGATGGTTCTAGAGAAGTGGTCTGATGCCCCCCTAATGGGTTGATATCGTTATAAATGCTCTCGGCCTTGTAAACGTACAGAAAAATGCTAGCTCTTTCCAATTTTCAGTCTACGTCTTGAACAAAAGGTCATGGGCATGTATTTATCGTCTGCTAACTCATAAATTTAGAGCCATTATCACGAGCACCGCACAGTTGAGAAATGGGAATATGGAAACATGTGATTGGTTATAATTTATTGCCGACGATTTTTAACGCAAGCACAGTAACCCAACTTTGCTTTTATGATAAAAGACATTCAAATCGGTTATTTTAAAATAGAAAATTGGTAAAATTTGAAATAAACGCCCGCTTTTCATCTTTCTGTATTGATTTAATCGACTTTCGTCGGCTGATATGAACGTTTGAACAGCTTTGTATAAACAAACTCAACACACAGAAAGATTAAAAGTAAGCATTTATTTCAAATTTCACCGATTTAGAAATACTGATTATTTCAAAGTACAGATTTGAATGTTTTTTTGAAAGAGTTTTTTCCATGTCGTGTAAAATGATGCGCTCAAAACTGATTTCAAGTTGGATCATCAGTGTCTACATTCATAAATATAGATTTTTTTATATTCTGATATGTTTCTCGTGATCAACTCCCACATGTAGTATCAGCTACATAATAATGCTAAAATAAAGAGATTTTGAGTGGCGAATTCAACGTTTTTGTCATGATTATGATTTTTTCTTATCAGATATGTTTCTCAACTCCCAAATACTCATAAAAAGTTTGTTGATTGGCTATAAGCTACACAATAATGCTAAAATACCAGGAGGTTTTAAGTGGTACGACACTGAAACAGCATGAGGGTTTTGAGTCGGTTGAGTGCCTTTCACCGAAAATACGTAACAGAAAAACTCCTCCTTTTGACGTCGACTCGTTCTGTGCTAGTGGTTATGCAACAGAATTTGTTGAATTGTCCTATGTATCCAGTGGACGAGAATATGAATTGAAACTTAACTTGATATATATATATATATATATATATATATATATATATATATATATATATATTTAAAATACTCATTAATAATTCATGAAGAAAACACAAAAGAAATCATGACCGTGAAGGAGGTTGCATATCTGATACAAACCACGCGTGGTTGTATCATTTAACTAGCGGTTGTATATCAGGTCTATCTATTCGTGTCCGTGTTGTATGGATATGACAAGCTCTCGCCATACAACACGGCCACTCATATTGTAAATAGTACATAGATTATATATATATATATATATGTATATAGATATATATAGATTACATATATATATATATATATATATATAGATATAGATATAGATAGATATATAGATATTATCTATATATTCATATATAGAGTGCGCAAGTGTTTCAAACGGAAGCTCGCAATTAGTGACGTCACAATCATATAATTTAAAGGATGTTGATTTCGAGTATCGTATCAGCCGCACGTATATAACTTGGGTATGGTCATAAATAACACTGCCACGGTATTCAAAGGATTGTATCGGCTCATACAACCCTACCGTGGTCACTAATGTATGCTAAAAAGGCACAAAAAGCACTATAAATATCAAAGGAAGGACAGATGGGATTCCTTAGCAACGCTTGGCAATTTGTAATCGTGTTGATTTTACTTCAAATTCATCGCTCGCCTGGTCGAGAAGAAAACTCGAATCACTTGAAATTCACAAACACTTGGGCAGTACATATACCGAATAGTGACCACGAAGGAGCGACTAGAATAGCCAAGAGACATGGAATGGTTAACTTGGGTCAGGTAAGATAGAGTGAGCTGATTGTGAAACAATTTCGTTGACAAATATATACCTCAAGTACAGTATATAACTCGTGTCTTGTGCTTTGAAAGGTCGGATCTCTCGAAGACTACTACCATTTTGAACATCGCTCTCATCCCAGACGAATGAGAAGGGAAATCGTCGAACGAACTACGAGGCTTTCAGGCGAATCGGAGGTTATAATTTGTATAAAGTTGTATATTTTAATATTAAAAGCGATGTCTTGAAATACCGTATTAATACATGGATTTGCTTGTGTCTGGTTTTAGGTGAAATGGGTCGAGCAACAAGTTATTAGAAGACGAGTAAAAAGAGATAATTCGCCATTATTTAGCGATCCGTTGTGGACTAAACAATGGTACTTGGTAAGCGTTTGTCTTGTTCTCTCACCACAAACTATCGGTATTAAATTAAGCTTATATGTCTGTTAAAATTATGAAAAAAACAAAACTACAGTACTTCGCTAAAGGAAGTCACCTTCAGTTTGTCGGCAAAGGAAGTCAGGAAGAGCTTTGAAATTAATCAATCGATTCTTTCTTTATCTCTCAAAACCCCTTAATTTAAAATAATAGACGATTCCTAATATTTAGGGTGCGCTTAAATTTTAATAGACGCTCAATATTATTCGGCATAATTTTTTATTTTAAATGCATGCACGCAATACCTGTCTCCTAGCAATTATAAAAGACCAAATAATTAATTCCGCACGAACGTCGCGTATGAAAATTGTTTCATAATCTCGAGTTGTGAAATGCAAAATTTATTTATTTACAAGTTTTGCCAATCACAAAACAGACAATGAAAATTTAAGCTTATATAAGAACAGAGCCAAGGAATACTGACCAGAGCCCCCCCCCCCCCCCTCCCCCCCCCAAAAAAAGGGAAAAAAAGAAGCTAGATTCCCCAGCCTCTGTTGTTATTGTATTATTTCTTACATTATTTTTTCAGCCTTGCCCTGGGGGTGGGAAATTTGCCATGAACTTGAGCAAAAATTACAAATCCCCAGAATTGATTCATGTGTTACATATACAATATGAAATAGCGCAGACAAACAAACCAAAATTGACTTTCAAATGATTGCAAATGAGCTATTATGTATTGTTTGGACTGCAAGAATTACGGGTAGAAGCATACAGACAAACTCAAAAGTGACATAATCATGATGGAGTGCTATTATAGCCAAGCTGTATGGACATTTATTATACCAGTACACACAAATATTGTATATAATTATACATACAGCTTATCCAATTCACACATCTAACTGTTCTGGTTTATCAGCAATATTTTAAGATATAAGCTATAAGCAGGGCTTGAAATTTTAAATTTTCAGCAAGTGGGATACCAGGTTTCTGAATTTGGTAATCCCTCCTTGAAATCTTGTATCCCACTTTTGAATAATAAACATCTCAACTTGCAATATTTAAAATTAACTATAGCAGTTTGTGACAGTACCTGTACTCACTGTACTCACGTTACATTTTAAGATGTTATATTGCATTGTAAGACATTACACTACATTGTAAGACATTATACTACATTGTAAAATGTTACGCTATGTTGTAAGATGTTACACTACATTATAAGACATTACACTACATTGTAAGACATTACACTACATTGTAAGATGTTATGCTATATTGTAAGATGTTACGCTACATTGTAAGATGTTACACTACATTGTAAGACATTACACTACATTGTAAGACATTACACTACATTGTAAGATGTTACGCTACATTGTAAGACATTACACTACATTGTAAGACGTTACACTACATTATAAGACATTACACTACATTGTAAGATGTTACACTACATTGTAAGATGTTACACTACATTGTAAGACATTACACTACATTATAAGATGTTACACTACATTGTAAGATGTTACACTACATTGTAAGACATTACACTACATTGTAAGATGTTACACTACATTGTAAGACATTACACTACATTGTAAGATGTTACACTACATTGTAAGATGTTACACTATATTGTAAGACATTATACTAAATTGTAATACAGCACGCCCTTAGTGTAATTATAAGATGTTACACTACATTCTAAGATGTCACGCTCTATATAAGACATTACGCTACATTATAAGATGTTACACTACATTGTAAGACATTACATTACATTGTAATTTGTAAGACATTACATTACATTGTAAGACATTACATTACATAAGACGTTACTTCAGATTCTGTCACTGTGCATTATCGAAATTTTTATTGTATCCTGTTGGGATACTGAAGTTAAGACTTCTAGCATCCAAAATGAAAATCTAGTATCCCAAGGATATCGGGATACCTACTGCAAATTTCAAGCCCTGTATAAGATACTGTATAAGAATAATCATTTAGAAAGTTTATGTAAATCAGGATGAATTTGTATCTGATTACAACACCTGTTTAAACATTCATTTATTTTCTTCCTGAATTATGAAAGAATTGGATATACACTATTATATATTTTTGTAAACCTGTGTCATCGATAATTTTTATTTTGTTTATCAACTTAGCTTAGAGTAGAGTGGAGTGGAGTGGAGTGGAGTGGAGTGGAGTGGAGTAGTGTAGAGTGGAGTGGAGTAGTGTAGAGTGGAGTAGAGTAGAGTAGAGTAGAGTAGAGTAGAGTAGAGTAGAGTAGAGTAGAGTGTAGTGTAGTGTAGTGTGGTGTGGTGTGGTGTGGTGTGGTGTGGTGTGGTGTGGTGTGGTGTAGTGTAGTGTAGAGTGAAGTAGAGTAGAGTAGAGTAGAGTGAAGTAGAGTAGAGTAGTGTAGAGTGAAGTAGAGTAGAGTAGAGTAGAGTAGAGTAGAGTAGAGTAGAGTAGAGTAGAGTAGAGTAGAGTGGAGTGGAGTGGAGTGGAGTGGAGTGGCGTGGCGTGGAGTGGAGTGGAGTAGAGTAAAGTAGAGTAGAGTGGAGTACAGTAGAGTAATGTGGAGTAGAGTAGAGTAGAGTAGAGTAGAGTAGAGTAGAGTAGAGTAGAGTAGAGTAGAGTAGAGTAGAGTAGAGTAGAGTAGAGTAGAGTAGAGTAGAGTAGAGTAGAGTAGAGTAGAGTAGAGTAGAGTAATGTGGAGTACAGTAGAGTAATGTGGAGTGGAGTAGAGTAGAGTAGAGTAGAGTAGAGTAGAGTAGAGTAGAGTAGAGTAGAGTAGAGTAGAGTAGAGTAGAGTAGAGTAGAGTAGAGTAGAGTGGAGTAGAGTACAGTGGAGTAGAGTAGAGTAATGTGGAGTGGAGTGGAGTGGAGTGGAGTGGAGTGGAGTAGAGTAGAGTAGAGTGGAGTGGAGTGGAGTGGAGTGGAGTGGAGTGGAGTGGAGTGGAGTGGAGTGGAGTGGAGTGGAGTGGAGTGGAGTGGAGTGGAGTGGAGTGGAGTGGAGTGGAGTGGAGTGGAGTGGAGTGGAGTGGAGTGGAGTGGAGTGGAGTGGAGTGGAGTGGAGTGGAGTGGAGTGGAGTGGAGTGGAGTGGAGTGGAGTGGAGTGGAGTAGAGTAGAGTAGAGTAGAGTGGAGTGGAGTAGAGTAGAGTAATGTGGAGTAGAGTAGAGTAGAGTAGAGTAGAGTAGAGTAGAGTAGAGTAGAGTAGAGTAGAGTAGAGTAGAGTAGAGTAGAGTGGAGTAGAGTAGAGTGGAGTGGAGTAGAGTGGAGTAGAGTAGAGTAATGTGGAGTGGAGTGGAGTGGAGTGGAGTGGAGTGGCGTGGCGTGGCGTGGAGTGGAGTGGAGTGGAGTAGAGTAGAGTGGAGTAGAGTGGAGTACAGTAGAGTAATGTGGAGTGGAGTAGAGTTATGTGGAGTAGAGTAGAGTAGCGTGGAGTGGAGTTACAGTATGTGAAGTGAAGTGAAGTAGAGTAGAGTTGTGTGGAGCGGAGAGGAGAGATGATGGATACAGTAGTTGTACATCGAACTACAAGTAAAGACAAATGAATGTAATTGTTTTCTTTGTGAAACATTCATGGGTGCAGATGTATCCTGTATGCATTGTACCTGTAACCGACTACTGAATTACAGTTTAATATTTTTCAAATATTTTCAGCATAATAATGATGCACTATTTCAACATTATGACCATAATGTTATCCCAGTTTGGAAAGTATTAAATATCACTGGACGTGGTGTTTCTGTCTCAATCTTAGATGATGGTAATTCAGATTTGTTTTTACAATTTAAATAATCTTTTTAACACCGAGTCCCTTACTCCTCCCTGGGCGTGTACGTGTAGACCTGAGTTTAGTATTTTACTAACACAAAGAATGTCTTCAGGCCAATCAAAACATACAATGAAAGGACGACTGATCACACCTAAGATGTAGGTGTTGATTTTACAAGGGAAGAAAACCAGAGAACCTAGCGAAAAATCTTCAAAGCACAGGAGAGATCAACTACAAGTAATGTTAAAATATGAGGGGCCGATCTTCATGGGCATTTACAGTGGCGAGCCGTAACTTACTTATCAAATTCTAAGTGTACATGCAGAATACTTTGTTTAAGAGTTGTAAGAAACGTTAGATAAGATCATTTTAACTATTAATTATTATTTAACTATTTGAATTTGAGCCGCTAGTGTCTAATAACTTTGATAAAATATTGATGTTTTTTTAGTCAATGTTTTACCAGTATTTACAAACACCTGATTAAACATTCGTTTCTTTTGAATTTTCCTTATGAATTATTAATGAATTTGATAACTCCACTTACACGAGTTCCAAGCTTGACAACGGGGTCATCCCCAAGTGGTCATAACAGTGTACAGTAACATATTATTTATATATCACATTGTTCTGTTTAGGTATTGAAAAAGACCATCCAGATTTAAAAGAAAATTATGTATGTATTGTAATAAAAGTAGCGTGCTGCGTAGGCAGTGTAGAAACGATAATCGAAATGTAGTAAGGTTAGATGTACTGCCGAAACAGAGAACGTAGGAGTCTAACGTTTCGAGCGAAGGCCCTTCGTCAGAGACAGTCTAACGTTTCGAGCGAAGGCCCTTTGTCAGAGAGAAACGTCTCTGACGAAGGGCCTTCGCTCGAAACGTTAGACTCCTACGTTCTCTGTTTCTGCAGTATATCTAACCTTACTACATTTCGATATGTATGTATTGCACAGGCACGCAATGAGGGGTTGGAGTTGGGGGGTACAACCACCTTCCTTTTTGGAGATTCTTAAAATATTAGTTACTTCAGACTTTCTGCTCTTTCTGACATGTGATTCAAAACCTGGATATTTTGGTCGAAAGTGTCCTCCGAATGCAGGAAATGCCGTTTTAGAGACCCAAAGTTCAAAAATTTCCCTGAGGTGCATGCCCCCAGACCAAGGTTCGAATTAAGGGAGTAGCGAATCGTTATTCACTTACAGCATTTCGCTATTCAACTGACCAAAAAATCGCTAAATTTAAGGGCATTTTATTTTGAAAGCAAAACATGCAGTACTATACAAGTCTTGTAATTACGTTGAATAACATAAAAGTTGCCAGGTGGTTGTACAGCCTTACATTTAAGCGTTAAGCTGCGTTGTATTGATGCTATAAGCCTATAACGCTATCTTTTAAGACGTTACGCTATGCTCAAAGATATTACGCTATGTCTAAGATGTTATGCTATGTTGTAAGATGTTACGCTAAGACGTTGCGCTAAGACGTTACGCGATGTTCTAGGCCGTTACGCTGTGCTCTAAGACATTATGTTATGTTCTAAAACATTACGCTGTAGCATAACATTTTAGAACGCGACGTAATGTCTTAGAACATAGCGTAAGGGCTTAGAACATAGCGTAATGTCTTAGAACATAGCGTTATGTCTTAGAAGATAGCGTAATGTCTTAGAACATAGCGTAATGTCTTAGAAGAACATAGCGTAATGTCTTAGAACATAGCGTAATGTCTTAAAGCACAGCGTAATGTCCTGACCAACATTTCTCAGTTTTATGCTCATTAAAACTGTCTATACCGCAAAGACAACTCGAGGCAAAATTCGCTATTCACTTTTGAATATTTAATTCGAACCCTGCCCCAGACCCCCCTAGAATTGCGTCATCACTTTGTGTTGAAAACGAAAAAAAAAAACCTTTCAAAAATCCTGGTTGCGCCCTTGGTATTGCATCATGCTTTGATTCCTGAGAAGTGAGCACTATATATATATAACTGGAGTGATATCTGCTGTTCATTCACCGGGCAAAGATTGAAGACAAACATGGCGGACATGCAGGCCTAAAGTACGTATAGTTCCAGTCTCCTACGCGGTCTTTTGACTGGTGAGGGCCAGACCGCGTAGAAGACTGGAACTATACGTACTTCAGGGCCAAAAGGATCGCGGGCTCTGGGAACAACATTGCCACAAAGATATCACTCCAGTTATGTAATATATCATACACTCGGAGGAGTGTTTTATCAGGATATCCAAACACTGAGACGTTTGTTGAAAACCGAGGTGAAGCCGAGGTTTTTGAACAAACTTCGAAGTGTTTGGATATCCTGATGAAACACTCCTCCGAGTGTATGATATAGCATCTCAAACAAATCAGTATTTAAAGAGAAAATCAAAGTAAAAGTTTGCTTAATTTATGTAATTTCTTCCTCCGATATCCCAACCACAGACACGGTACTGATTTCCTTTGTGTTTTCCTCATGAATTATTAATGAGTTTGAGATATATAGAGAGCTCACTGATCCTGAGTTACCTCTATCTTGGTGACTAACTCTGAGGTAAATTATTCTAACATTATAGGATCCTGATGCTAGTTATGATTTTAATGATTATGATAAGAATCCATCACCAAGACGAACTTTCAATGATGAAAACAGGTTTGTAATTCTTGGTTTTCATCTGACGTCACGGCGGTCATATTGGTGCGCAGAAACAGTGAAATGGCGGCCATATTTTTCACCAATAGCTCGGCGCCATCTTGAATTCGCAGTGCATTGTGGTCAATCCGGCTTAATTAAAAGCTTAATTAAAAATGTTGAGACACAATGAGGTAATATTTTCTTTATAACACTTTCGTGGCAACAATGTCTAGAAATGATCGTTGTGATAAATCGGTAAAAGCAACAATTCGGACATCCTAGGCAACAATAGGTTAATGTGGTTTATTGTCTCATGTAGGCATGGTACAAGATGTGCAGGAGAAGTGGCTGCTGTGGCTGGTAACACGAAATGTGGGGTTGGTGTAGCTTATGGTGCTAAAGTCGGAGGTAAGTGGAGAGTGTAGTGGAGAGTGTAGTAGAGAGTGTAGTGGAGAGTGTGAAATGGAAATCGTGGAGTGGAATAGAGTCTCGTGGAGTGGAATAGAGTGCAGTGGAGTAGGAATGTAGTGGAGAGTGGAGTGTGAAATGGAAATCGTGGAGTGGAATAGAGTGTAGTGGAGTAGGAATGTAGTGGAGAGTGGAGTGTGAAATGGAGATCGTGGAGCGGAGCATGAGTGCAGTGGAGTAGGAGTAGAGTAGAGTGGAGTGGAGATCGTGGAGTGGCGTAGAGCTGAGTTGTGTGGAATGGAGTAGAGTTATGTGGAGTGACGTAGAGTTGAGTCGAGTTGTGTGGAGTGGAGTGGAGTTGAGTAGAGTTGTGTGGAGTGGAGTGGAATGGAGTAGAGTTGTGTGGAGTGGCGTAGGGTTGAGTAGAGTTGTGTGGAGTGGAGTAGAGTTGTGTGGAGTGGCGTCGAGTTGCGTGGAGTTGTGTAGAGTGGAGTAGAGTTGAGTTGTGTGGAGTGGAGTAGAGTTGAGGGAAGTTGTGTGGAGTTGTGTGGAGTGGCGTAGAGTTGAGTGGAGTGGAGTAGAGGAGAGATGACGGATATACTGTAGTTGTACATTGAACTACAAGCAAAGACCAACGAATGTAATTGTTTTCTTTGAAACAATAGGTATTCGTATGTTAGATGGTGATGTGACAGATGTTGTCGAGGCTCATTCATTGAGCTATAAACCAGAACATATTGACATATACAGTTCAAGCTGGGGGCCTGATGATGATGGGAAAACAGTGGATGGACCAGGGCCTTTAGCAAAAGTGGCATTTGAGCAAGGCATTGCAAAGGTAGAGTAAGAAGCAAAGCTAAAAGGCGGTGAACAACCGGGGGTTCTTTTAGCAACGAAATCGTACAAGTAAAAGACCGAGGTCAAGTATATTTCTATACAGACCGAGTAAACGAGGTTAATAAAGCGTTATTATATGGCTATTTCAAGTTTTTCGAGTGACAAACTATACCGGGTGAGTGGAGAAAAACGCGATTGCGGCTGAGATTCCAACCCGCGACCTTCGGTTTACTAATAGGGAGTTTAAAGTGTCTATGAAATGAAAACTTTGTTGGCATTTTTGTTGTTTTATTGTACAGAGGAGCGTGGATTTCTGCTAGATATGTTTTCATCATATGTTTTCGTGTACTCGTTTGCTATCTGCTCTCAAGAAGAAGTTTGTTTAAGTGCCCTCGTTCATAAAGATTAAAGAATCCGAGCTCCAGCAGGATTCATGATAGATAAAGATGAACATTTTCCGCTAGTCCTCTCGCTCGATCCCTATTCCGTGACGTCACCAAAATAAGTTCGAGAGAAAAGAGGACTAGGGACTAGTCGGAATTGAAGATTTTGGTTCTGAAGCAGTAAAGAGCCTGGGTACGAGGCTGCAGTGCGCTATCTACTGGCCTGGCCTTTTATCCTTTTACCTTGGCGTTTTTACACGTTTTGCTCGCATAATTTCCTTGTGGTCGAAGCTGTTCAAGACTTAACAAGCTGGTCAGGCGTTCACTCGGGCTACTGCAAAATCACAGTGCTAGATATAGTGCGTGAAGGTACTGAAGTGTTATCGAAGCTGCAATCAAGTCTAAACACATTGGTCACAGACGAAAGTCAAAACACAATCCAGTTTTGAGTTCTCCGATAGAAAGCACAATATGAATTTGCAATACACTGACAAAACACGATTGCCTAGCCCTGTATTTAACGTATTTCCACATATGTACACAGCGTTCATATGTCGAGTCTCTTCGGGTATTAAATATCAACACAGCTATTAACGGCGTGTGCGATTGTAAGCGTATATAGGCAGCACTTCCTTGCGATAGCAATTTCTAATATAATTTATTCTCGACCTGAGGTGAAGAATAATCATTGTGGGACGGCACCTCGCTTATGTTCTATATGTCTATTGTTTTAGGGACGAGGTCAACTGGGGAATATATTTGTGTGGGCGTCTGGCAATGGTGGTCGTGATGACGACAACTGCAACTGTGATGGATACACCAACAGTATTTTTACACTATCGATTAGTTCAGCATCGGAGCATGGTGGATCACCGTGGTATTCAGAATTTTGTGCATCAACACTAGCATCAACGTTCAGTAGTGGAGGTGGTGGGCAGAAACAAATAGTAAGCGCTTTGCCATTGTTAAGAATATATATATTATCAAGAAGGAACAGCTTAGAGAATCAAACGTTTCGGGGCGCAGTCCTTTCTTCAGAACTCAAGATTCGTTAGCGCTAATGCAACGATCACTACCCTTGTGGCAGTTTGAGCGCTCTGACCCTATACTACATCCTGCTCTAGATGTGCGCAGTACTTACCACCGGTATCCCACAAGCAGTTGTCACCGGCAATTGCTTGGGTATATATAAGTGGTGTTCTCACATCTAGACTGTTCCAAGTTACACTGATCAGCTGTACACACGCAAAAGCGCACACTTTGTGTCAGACCTGATGCAAAATGATGTCAGATCTGTTCAGAAAAATGTAGCGACCCCTGATACAGCCTGTTGCAGTATCAGCTATGATACACCTATGATATCATATCTGTATCATTCAGAACATATTCTGTCAAACTGTATTAGCCTGACACGGTCAGTGCTGTATCCGTTTGATATAACAGACTGAACAGGTATGTTGTCTACGGAGCTGTCGCAGTCTGTTAGAAATTCTAACTAAATGTTTGTGCATCAGCGCTGGTACATTATGTAGCTGTCAGGGTGTATCAAGGGTCGCTACATTTCTCTGAACAGATCTGATATCAGAGCTGAACAGACTGTCCGTTTTTACAGTACGTGTGTAGTACAGCGAAACACGTGTCTGTAGATTGGAATACATGAAATGGAATTGTTACGCAATCTTGCCTGAGCCAGCCAAAGGGTAGCCTGCGAACCTGGACGTATCTTTCTGTCCTCGTTTACGTCTGGGTTCGCAGGCTAGCCAAAGGGAGATGTCGCAGACATCCTACACGTAGCAATGGGTTAACAAGGCGAGTTTTAACCCAGCCAAAAACGACCCCTTCTTGTTTTATTCTGCATGTTTAACGCCAGACGATTCTACTCATCAAAGAGAGAACCCTCAGAGTGGCTCAGACATCCTAGGCATGGGTTAATAAGTCATTAAAGGGATACTCCAGTCCCAAAACAAGTCTTGTTCAAATGAAAGACCTATGTGACCATACACTGTACCTCCGAATGGCTATCAGTTTCCTTCAAATATTTTTAGTTTGGGAGAAATTTGACTTTGTTTGCCGTATTTTCCCTATATTGTGAGCCGCCATTGTTGCTTGATTGCGGGCGAAAGCGGTCGCTCCCAATAGTATTTTGACGTCACTGAGTGATAGAAACAAATCATAACAAAAGGAAACTGTTTCAATCACTCAATGACGTCGAAATACTATTGGGAGCGACCGCTTTCGCCCGCAATCAAGCAACAATGGCGGCTCACAGTATATGGAAAATACAAAGTCAAATTTCTCCCAAACTAAAAATATTTGAAGGAAACTAATAGCCATTTGGAGGTATGGTCACATAAGTCTTTCGTTTGAACAAGACTTGTTTTGGGCCTGGAGTATCTCTTTAACGCATTCCTGCCCGAGCTGGCCAAAAACGCCCCTTTTGTGTGATGTGTGACGTTTATCCCAGTGTTATCCTAGCATCAACCTGTATGTACTAATCGGATCTGGGTTTTTTCAGGTAACCACCGATCTACATCATCGATGCACGGAATCTCACACGGGAACTTCAGCTTCTGCTCCACTCGCTGCTGGCATATTGGCATTAGCGTTAGAAGCTAAGTAAGCAACACTATAATAGATATGTACATTCAATATATACATTTTAAGACCAAACCGGGACCAGTTGCGAAAAAGGCAACTACACAGGCCTTCCGGCAGGAATTGAACCCACGACCTTGCGATTCTAGTGCAATGCTCTGACCACTGAGCCACGGAGCCCGTTGCCGAGAGCTTGATCGCGAGTTCTGTATACATTAAGGTGGTAATGCCTCCTGGAAGGCCTGTGTAGTTGCATTTTTCGCAACTGGTCCCGGTTTGGTCTTAAAATGTATATATTGTACACTCGAATTTTCCGTCACCAAAAATCCCTAGAACATGCTATGTAATCGAGTGAAATGCCCAATATTACTACTATAATAGATAGGTAGACGCCTTGAAATATTTAAAATAAATGTAAAGTAGTTCGAGCAACAAACACTAAACGCAACCGAGACACTTGCTGTGACATACGTTGATTTCAAGCCGTGTTTATGTACTGTATAATAAACGAGCAGGAGTGTTTTATCAGATATAAAGACACGAGGCGAAGCCGAGTGTTTTTATATCTGATAAAACACGAACTGCGAGTTTATTATACGGCTTCAAAAACGAACCACTTGGTAAGTTGATTGGCGGAGTTAGTCTGAAAAATAACCTTGTCTAAGCCGAGAAAATCAAAGCTAAACTTTATGTAAATCAGGAGAAATCTTTATCACATTTTAAGATACGATACGGTCATGATTTTCTTTTGTGTTTTCCTCATGAATTATTAATGAGTTTTTGAACGTTATATCTCAAACGCATTCATAATTCATGAGGAAAACACAAAGGAAAATCATGACCGTGACGTGTCTCTATATGTGATAGACACGCTCGCTATTTTCGATGAACTTTTTCTTCGATTTTCCCGCTCAGACAACTTCAATTTTCAAAATTATATGGATATTTTTTGAGGCCATTTAAAACATGCGCGTTTTATCAGAGATATATAGAGAGATTATATCTGAGAGATAAAACACTCCTGCTAGCTCGTTTATTAAACAGTACTTTAAACTTATTCAATGTTATTAAAAAAAAAGTTTCCTAACTTGGAGAGTGCCCCATGGGGTGTACCGTGGTTAAGACCACTGATCTATATATAACTGAATATGACCAATATATAACTGCGGGGGGGGGGGGGATATCAATGACGGGCGATGAGTGTCCAGTCCAGTAGTAACCGCTGACCTTTTTCTCATAAACGAATTTAACTGACTTGATTGACCTGCGGGCGCGGTTGAGCCCACATAGTAGCAAACATATTGGGAACAAGAACACAGTCAGCGGTCGCTACCATGAGAGAAAAGACTCGTATTTCCTGCCATCTTTGTTCGGGACCACTGATCTCAAATAATATACTCATTATACTGGATAGAGCATCTATTGTTTCGCGCGTGACAAAAATTGAAGTCGGAAATGAGGCTAAAAATCTCGCGGCGGCCATATCCGGTGGGACCCACAATATTGCTGAATCATAGTTTTCACCTCTGGTTTTCGCTTTAAATGATCGGATTTTTAACGAAAATCAGCTAAATTTTTGTGACATGTATCTGTCGCTATGGGAGAACTTAAAAGTGGCTGTATGAAAACCAAGTGGGTCCCAACTGAAATGGCCACCGCTAATTTATTCCGACTTCACAGCGAGCACCGGATGCTCTATCCAGTATAATGAGTCTATTATTTGAGATCAGTGGACAGGACCCGCAGTTAAGCTGTATCAACATGTCCTCTCACTTGAGTATCATGATAATCATCATTTCTTCACACAGTCGAATATGATGATTATCATGATACTCAAGTGAGATTCTGTCCCACTTGCGGGATGTTAAACTAAATTGCATATAACAAAAGAATCATTAGGGGTGTTGTGGTCGGGGTCTGAGAGGCGGGACTTTTTCCGGAGGGTTGTGGTTAGGGTTAGGTTCAACGGGGGGTTGTGGTTAGGGTCAGGTTTAGAGGTGGGGGTTGAGTTGGGGGTAGGGAATTCTTTTTTTAAAATGATGATTATCGTCATTTGTGAGATGTCGTTGAATTAACAATCATCATTTTAAAAAAAGAATTCCCTACCCCAAAACCCCCAACTCAACCCCCACCTCTAAACCTGACCCTAACCACAACCCCCCTGACAACCCTAACCCTAACCACAACCCCCCGTTGGACCTAACCCTAACCACAACCCTCCGGAAAAAGAGGTGGGGGTTGAGTTGGGGGTTTGGGAGTAGGGAATTCTTTTTTCAAAATGATGATTATTGTTAATTCAACGGCATCTCACAAATGACGATAATCATCATTTCGAAATGAGAGGATATGCTGGCTATATATAGGTCAGTAGTTCAGACTAGTGCCCATGCCCGCGCTGGACGTAGCCTAAGTTTCGTCATTTTATGTTTAGTCCCCAGCTGACATGGCGTGACATGCAACACATAGTTGTTCGCACTTCCAAACCTGACAAACTCCAATCAAACGATTGGTTGGTGAATGGAGTTGGTCGTAAAGTAAGTCACAGGTTCGGCTATGGTTTACTGGATGCTAAAGACTTGGTGGAACTGGCAATGAAGTGGAAGAAAGTTCCTGAAAAACACGACTGCGTTGAGGAGAAAGATTCCCACAATAAGTAAGTGATATTAAACAACCCGTTCCCAGGGCCTTTTTGAAATTGGCAGGGCGGAAAAGGGTCCTGTCATCGGCTGGTCACATTGGGTGTAATAAATTAGCAATTTAGTTTACCGGTAGTAAACTAATCTTATTTATACTGGATAGCTCTATCAGTTAATAGCTAACTGTTCTCCCTAGAGGTCCAGTAAGGGCCATCCCTCATTGGTCCAGTGTTTCTACAGGAGGAAACCGGAGTACCCGGAGGAAACCTGCGATGTTTGGTAGAGTCAAACTGGAAGCACTCTTCTCACATGCGGCTCAGGTGAAATTTTAATCAGATAACTGCTGAGAGCAGGAATTGAACCCGGGTCGCAGAGGTGAAAGGCACGTGCGCTAACCACTGTGCCACCAACACCCTGACTAATTAATGGCAGTCCCATTGGTCCCGTTAAAATGATAGAGTAACAGATTTTGCAGTTTTTCGTTTCCTTGTTTCGTTCTTGAGTTATTTCAGTTTGTTTGATATGCAAATTAAATATTTTGAAATAAAATTTTGTTAAATATTTTTTGCTCCTAGGGTTATTCCTACCGAAGGTTCGTTGGTTTTAGAGAAAGATACAACAGGGTGCGAAGGGACTTCAAACCACGTTCGTTACTTAGAGCATTTGGAAGTTGTTATTTCTTTAAATATTTTAAGACGAGGGGACTTAACGATTTACGTCACCTCGCCCCAGGGTACGCGGTCGACGTTACTGCGGAAGAGAAGACTGGATAATGGACGACGATTTAGCGACTGGGTTTTTATGTCCACGCATACTTGGGAGGAAAATCCCAAAGGAAAATGGAAAGTAGAAATCACGAATGTCGGTGAGTGAGGCAGGCAGAATTATATTTTGGGCTCGTTGAGAATCGATCTACATGATTACTATGGGGGATTCAAGATACCCGCTAAGAAAAGTTGCGAGCTAAGCGCGCGGGGGGTCCATGGGGAAGCTACAATCAGTGACAAAATACCTTGGGACACCTCGCATTATTGGTAATAACCTAATATTTCTTTCAATTTTTTTCGCAATAAAGTGTATCCCTCCCTCCCCCTCCCAATTCAATGTTGAATTTAAAGTAAGGAACTCAGTAAACGTTGAAACGAACACCTAAAGGGTCACCAACATTGAACAGGGGGGCCGGGGGATACTTAGACCGGAAAATATTGTCCTTTAGGTTGAAGTGTCCCAACAGTTTTGTCACTGATTGTAGCTTGCAACTTTCCCTAGCGCGCCTGGCTGTCAAGTGAACCTAACGGGACAAGTCAACTTTGAGTGACTCTCAAGAAAAATTAACTGCGAAGAATTGTTTCAAGCCTGTCGGGAACCATGAGTATGTTCCGGGAAAATATGATTTTCCATTCCAGCATATCCTCTCCTCTCTCCTCCGCAGAGGTTCTTTCGGAGATCGGATATTTCGGGGATCGTCAGAGATGCGTCGAAATCGTCAGCTGGACATGGGGAGTGCGGGCGGATAGCGAAGAGAAAGCGAAAAAAGAACCTCTGCCAGATTTCTGTGTCAATATGGCGGCATCAGGGGGGTGTCAATAACTTTTGGAACTGTGGGTTGTAGAAAACATGTCGAATATAGCAGAAGGTTACACGACCACAGTTAATTGAATATGTGGACAAACTAGGAAAGTTCTTTGTTTCAATGTGAGCTACACGTCGGCCGATATAAGTATGTTATCCTCTGGTTCGTCAGTCTTCGTCTGATATATTAAACGGCAAAACTGAGTATATTTTGTCTTTTTCACAAAAAAAGACATATTATAAACATGTCATAATCACGTACCAACAAATATGTTACTAATATAGACGTGGATGGCTTAGTTATCCGTGAATTAGCAAGTCATGCAAGAAACCGACATCTTGTGCAAGAAACCGACAGAAATCTGGCAGAGGCTAAATGTTATTTTCCGTTGACTACTTTCGCCCGCACTACTTATGTCCAGCTGACGCCTCTGAGCATCTCCGGCGACCCCCGAAACCACCGGTCTCCGAAGTTTAGCCTCTGCGGAGGAGAGAGTATCCTCTCCTCTAGAATTCAGGATTATCCTGAATTGTGAAATGGTGTAGAATTCAGGATAATCCTGAATCTTAAAGAAATTAAATCCCGACCCCCACCTCTAAACCTGACCCTAAACCTAACCACACAATCCTCTGGGAAGTACTGTGTTGTGTTTTTTTTGTTATATGCTTTAGTTTAACATCCCGCATGTGGGACAGAATCCCCTAGGCTTCAGGATAATCCTGAATTCTAGACACTTTGACAATTCAGGATAATAATTTAGGATAATGTGTGTTCGCAATGTCCGAACAGTTTGGATCGGTCCAGTCTGGTCCATTTCAGAGATCAGTGTAACCAACCTCCTTCTCATTCCACGTCCAGCGAGTAGAGGCGGGGGAGGGGGGGGGGGCTTGGTGGGAGGGCGCTGACTAAAGAAGTTGGGTACGAAGTTGACCGTCATATGTTGTTTTTAGGTTCCAAATCGAACACTGGAACTCTGCAAAGTTGGCAGATTCGTTTCCATGGTACGGAAGATGCTCCGGCGCTTGGGTATAAAAACTGTTCAAGTGAATGCAAAAATGGTTGCCACGGCCCCAGTGCCAGTGACTGCGCGGAATGTGCTAACTACAAATCCAATCATGTAAGATAAACTCAGTTAATACAGCGCTTAGACAAACACCGCTGTCGAACGTTTTGCGCCTGCGCGAGCTCCCGACCAAAAAAGAGCGGGAAACTGTTGTTATCCTAATTGCCACAAGTTTTTTGAAAATTTTCTATAAAATAAGGTGTCCCCTACGTACGGTCTGATTGGCGGCTGGGCTCCGTGCATTTATAAGAGCATGAAGATCTTGAATGACGTAAAATGGCGTGGAGTGGCGTAGGATGGCGTCACCTGGCGGGAAAATCTAGCGAACTTTCAAAACTATCCCACATTTACCTTGTTTTTTCTTCTTCCTATTTTACAAAACAAATAAAACATACCGCTTCTGTGCATATGTACTCTTATAAAGGTACGTTTGACGTCATTTGAACACGAAAGAAGTGTAACTTCTTTCGTGTTCAAATGACGTCAAACGTAACTTCTTTCGTGTTCAAATGACGTCAAACGTACCTTTATCTTTATAAGAGTACATATGCACGGAGCTTTGTTTTATTTGTTAAACAAAAACTTGATATTTTAAGCTTCGCACTTACTTGCTGTATAGCTGCATTATTAAGATCTTTAAATATTCTGAGATGTCCCTTTCGCGTAATTTTCATGGTTCTTTTTAAAACACAAATGAATAGTTCGCATTTCACTCTGATGAAGGGCTCCGCTGGAAACGTCAGTTTTCCGTTACTGAAAACCTTGGCAGTTTACCACATTTTCACATTGCTCTGTTCAAAAACACTGCCTGCACAGCACCAATCTCGTTCCCAGAGCCCACGTTCCCCTTACCCCAGCGGGCGGAAACGAGAGGCTCTGGGATAATCCGTTCACGCCATCACAGGATTCTTGTTATCCGGAAGAAGAGTAATCATGTTCATCAGCCAATGAAATATCGATGTGAAACGGATTATCCCATTTCCTGGGTGGGGAACGTGGGCTATGGGAACGAGATTGGCACAGCACTCTCTTTATTTTCTTACTTAGTCTTTACTATGTGGTTGTTGCTACGGCTATTTCCCACATTTCTTGCAGTGTTTGCTCTTGCAAACTCACAAACGTTTGGCAGCGGTGTTGCCTAGACTACAGAAACTAACGTGCCTCAGTTCAAATTTCACGCGGTTTTCTTTATCGCCCATACAAACTGAATTGTCATTATAAATGCACGGTCCTTATCTGTATAAAGCCCAGGGAAGTATAAAGACAAAACCTTGTGAAATTTGAATATAATTAGTTAATTACCGAGGCATTAAGCCTATGTATGTGGCTTAAAGTGCCTATGAAGCGAAAATTATTATTGTCTTAAATGAAAGAACTCTTAAAACTACAACGTAACATCTTTTGCAGATCTTCGTTTCCGTGCTTCGTTGTTGAGATATTTCAGTTTCTTTGATATGCAAATTAAACACTTTGACATCACACGTGTATAATGAGTTATCGGAGAAAGTTGTATATCTTTGCTATTATCAAACGAAATCACTTCGAAGCCGATCCTGTGCATCTATGCGTATATAGCATTAGACTTACATATTTTTAATTGATTTCGTTTGATAATAGCAAAGATACCGAACCTTCTCTGATAAGTCATTATACACGTGTGACGTCAAAGTGTTTAATTTGCATATCAAAAAAAAATTGAAATATCTCAACAAAGAGGCACGGAAACGAAGATCTGCAAAAGCTGTTACTTTGTCGTTTTGAGAGTTCTTTCATTTAAGACAATAATAATTTTCGCTTCATAGGCACTTTAATGCCTCGGTTCTCGGTAATTAACTCTTACTTGATCGACGCGTTTAGTCATTTTCATCTTATTCTATAACTCTCTACTCTCAAAGTCTTAAAGTTATAACCTTATTTAAATCCTAATTATAAGGTTTCTTTCTTAGGACGACTTGACAGAGAACAAATACTGTCAAAGTGGATTATCAAAGCCTGCTGCCTTAAGTTTTTCTTTACATTTCTCCTTTCTGCTTTCCTCCTTCTTTGTGTAGTGTGGTTGTAATTCTAGGTAATGACGTTATATCGACACACACGCTTACGCAATGGTGGCGGAACAGGGAGACTAAGCCTATAGCCCCTCTCCCAATACTTCTAGCAAGGGGGCTAAGAAAGACGTAAAAAGGGCTGGGGGGGGGGGGGGGGGATACACTATCATTCTATTGACGAATTAGCCCCTCCAATACCAAATATCTTCCGCCGCCATTGCACTTACAGCAACTTAAGCCACTGTACCAACACACATATACCTAAGTGTGCAGTGAAAAAATCACTTCAAAATAAACTCTCTCACTTGAAAGAACTACCGAAAGTATAAAGATTGGCGTTTACAACTCTTCCAAATCTCATGTAGTTCATGAGATATTAAGATTTGTTTGATATGCAAATGATCCTCACTGTGATGTCACACTGCATAATGACTTACTAAAAAAGCCTGTATATCTTTGAGATATAGTAAGCTAACGTTTTAGTATCATTGGGTACACTCTCACACGCACATGCACAGTTTCACAATTTCGTTATATAATCCATATATACAGGCTTTTTTAGTAAGTCATTATGTAGTGCGACGTCACAGTGAGGATCATTTGCATATTAAACAAATCTTAATATCTCATGAACTACATGAGATTTGGAAGAGTTGTAAACGCCAATCTTTATACTTTCTGTAGTTCTGTCAAGTGAGAGAGTTTATTTTGAAGTGATTTTTTCACTGCATAAGCACTTTAAAGATGACAACTCTAATTTTAGAGGCTCTGCTTGAAACGTCAGTATTTCGTTATCAAAACTATTCTCAGCAGTCTACCACCTTTTCACTTTGCTCTATCCAAAACACTGCCGACCCAGCACTCTACTTTTTTTGCTCTGATGAAGGGCTCAGCTCAAACGTCGGTATTTCGTCACTAAAACTCTCGACAATTTACGACCTTTTCACTTTTCTCTACCAAAAACGCGGCACTCTATTTTTCTACACTCTACTCTGTTACGTTGTAGTTTATTTAATCACAATATTAACTGAAAGCTCTTTTTGCTTGGCAGGTTTGTGTAAACAAGTGTCCTGCTACTGAATACGCTGAATCAGCCACAAAGAAATGCTCGAATTGTCATAGCTCTTGTGGGGAGTGTTTCGGTCCAAACGATGACCAATGCAAGTCGTGTCCTCCTGAGCATGTTCTCTATGGTACAAAATGTGTCCAGAGCTGTCCGGAAGGATGGTTTGCGAACAACGAGAAACTTTGTGAAAAATGTGATGCCAAGTGCCTGTCGTGTAGTGGGACAGCGACGTATTGTACAGCTTGTCGAGAGGACCATCAACTTTTGTCAAATAAGTGTATAATAAACTGTAAAAAGAACGAATACGCCCAAGACGATAGTTGTCGGTCATGTCATCCTTCGTGCGCTACATGTAGCAATGGTACGGTGTGGTCGTGTACCGACTGTGGAGTCACCACCATCAGTCGCGAGGGTGTTCAACTAACTCTGTATCTCCACCAAGGCATGTGTGTGGCAACGTGCCCGTCTGGTTTCTATGGAGACAGTCATCATTGTGTTTCTTGTCATGCGTCGTGTAAGCATTGCGAAGGACCGTTAAATACCCAGTGTACTTCATGTAAGAATGGATTGGTTAAAGTCAGCAACGGAACTAGCGAATGTTTAGATAATTGTCCTGCTGGTAAGTTTATACTATAATTAGTGTTTTAACACCAATATTCATAACTTTTTAGATCCGAAAATAAATATAAAGTGCATATAACCCCAAATTTTTTATCATCTAAATACGTTCTACCTTTGGCAAATAGTTGAACAACGAAATATTTTTTAGATTGGAGCAACCTTTATTGCTTTAAGAGATTTTTGTTTTCAAAATGGTAATGAGATGACGCCAAAGTAGTCATCATTATCTATACAATATATATTTGCAGGAGTAACATGTCCCAATTCTTCCAAATAATGGTGTGTTTGAACAACATTTCATTAATAATTCGTGAACCGAAAACAAAGGAAATCAGTACCGAGACGGAGGTTTTCATATCGGAGGAAGAAATTACATAAATTAAGCCAACTTTCGCCTCGATTTTCTCTTAAAATACTGATTTGTTTAAGAAGCTATACCATACACTCGGAAGAGTGTTTCATCAAGATTCCAAACACCTCGCAATTTGTTCAAAAGCCTCGGTTTTCAAAAGTCTCAGTGTTTGGAAATCCTGATGAAACACTCCTCCTCGTGCATGATATAGAACATTCCATATTGTATGAGTTTTTCCACAAAAATTCTCAGGTAGTTTATCTTGCCAAAAAGAGAAAGAAAGCCAAATGCCTACATAGACTAGCCTGCGTAGCAGCCGGTTTTTTAGGGGAGGAAGCGGGTGAGCGGGCGGGACGTCATCTCATTACCATACTAGAAATGCGAATCGCCAAAAAACATTGAAGAATAGCTCCAATCAGAAAAATATTTCACTGAACAACTGTTTGCTCTATGTAGAACGTATTCAGATGATAAAAAAGTTGGGTTTATACGTACTTGAAAGAAATCAATATCCTCTATAATTGCCTCTAATTTCACCAGGTTTCAGCCATGGGATATCTGAGGATACGTGTGTCAAATGTGGATCGAACTGCAGTGCATGTGACCCGGATCATCCCTCTAAATGTACTGCTTGTAGCCAAGACCAAGGCTTGTTTCTATGGAAACAGAAGTGCGTCGAATTCGACATGTGCCCAAGAAATACCTATCCAGAACCGAAGACTCAAAACTGCGAATATTGTCACCCTTCGTGTGGGTCTTGCCAAGACCTTCCAACCAACTGTACCAGTTGCTTAGGACCTTTGTATCTCCATGGTGATAAATGTATCTCTATATGCCCCACTGGAACATACGGACAACTTAACAAGTAAGTCCAGCGGTTTCTTAGCCAGGACGGCAAAGGACGAACCTTTCTCAGCGAGGTCTTGGAGCATGCGCCCCCATTTCGTAAGCCCCAGAAACGCATATTTGGCCACTTCTAAAAGATAATGTTCAAGTAGTCAAACTGTGAGGCAAGGTTCGTATTCACAAAGCAGTAAACGACCGAGAACGAGGGCCCACTCTTTCGAAAACTGCGTCAAGTGACGTATTGAACTTCACTGTGCATCCTATGAGCTTCTCCAAGGAAATGTATGAAAGGTACACTGTTCTGATTGAGCCGAGTTCAAAAACCGTTAAATCTCCAGCATATCCTCTCATCTACACGCGTAAAAATCTCGCAAGTTGTTACAGCATTGTTGCCTGAACAATGCTGTAACAACTTGTTGACATATGTGAACAACATTAATAAATGAACAACATTGTTCATCATTGTTTCAACAAGTTGTTGCAGCTTGATTAAACAACAACCAGTGTTCGCGCATGTTGTAACAACCGAAGAACGTGTTGATACATCAACCATGTTCACCATTGTTGTAACATTGTTGTTCATCGTTGTTATTTCGTCATGCTGTTACAACATGTTGTATCACGTGCGAACAACGTTGTTGGCTATAAAAAATGTGCTGTTGGAACAACTTGTTCATGACTGTTGATTTATCCATGAACAAATTGTTCGAACCATAAGTGAACAACTTGTTGACAACTTGTTCACGGCGAGCAGCACAACATTGTTCACGCCTGTTGACAACCGTGAACAAGTTGTGCGTTTTTACGCGTGTAGAATTCAGGATTATCCGTAAATGTCAAATGGCTTAGAAATCAGGATTATCTAACCAACCCAGACCCTAATCTTAATCACAATTATCACATCTTGTACAGTTGGCATACCGAGTGTCGAATGTACTTACACTAAATCATTGATTATTACCAGTAAAGATAATCTGTCTATTTTAGGTGCTTCCCATGCGTCGCTAATTGTTCCAGTTGTTTTGGAGGTAGCAACAATCAGTGCCTTGGATGTCACAATGGTTTCTATTTGTCCAACAACAAATGCGTCAAGGAGTGTCCTCGGGGAATGTTTGTTGACGGAACAACAGGCAGATGTGAGTTTTGCTCCATGACTTGCAAAAGTTGTCTTGGGAAAGCAACGAATTGTGTGAAATGCAAAGGTAAGGTATTACTAAGATTCTTTTCTCGACAAGGTTTCCCAAAGAAGGAAAGAGAGGATTCTCACGGTCTTTGAAATCCTGGAAAGTCCTTGAATTTGTAAAATAAAATTCCAAGCCTGGAAAGTCGATCTTGAAAATCAATAGCGGTCCTTGAAAGTCCTGGAATTTTACGCCTGACCTGTTGTTGTCCTGATAATCGAACAAAGTGTGTTGCTTGAACATATACCCGTTGACTCCACAGATCCTACACAATTGAACTCCATACACGCGTAAAACGCCCCGATTGTTCCATATCTGCAAGCAAGCCGTTACAAGGCTGTTCCGATAAGTCGTCACCATGATGCATTCGCACTGGTTGTTCCCATGCAGTTTGTTAACAAGTCTGTAACAGTGAGGTTGTTGACAAGTCGAGTCCAACAGATTTGTGGCAAGTTCTTCCAACAACTTGTTACCGCTTGTATCTAATCGAGATTTAGTAGAAACTTACTAGTATTCTATTGCAAATGCTGCAATCTGATTGGCTACTCTACTCGGTATCTATTCGTCAATAGATAGCGAGTAGCAAATTGAGTACCAGTACTCGCGCGGCCATGCAGTAAAACAACATGGAGGACACGAGGAGTGAAAGATTGTTTTGCCTTGGTTTTCGCACAGAAACAATGGTTATGCTTCGTTTTTTGAAATAATTTGGAAGAACTAAGGTACACAAGTTAGTTTCTACTAAAACAATTAGATTATTCGCTCTCAATTTCTATGAGATGATAGAAATTTCGATAGAAAATTCACTCATAGAAATTTCGAGCTCATAATCTAATTGTTAAATAGTATATAGAGCGCCGCACAGACGACCAAGTTTTCCTTTACAAGTTTTATTTGTTCGTGTGTACGACACAAATTGACAAGTTTTTCCTTGACAAGGAGCCTTGTTCAAAAGCTGGTCATGCCAGCTTTTGAACAAGGAAAATTGTTCGTGTGTATAGTTGTCAAGGAAAACTTGACAAGATCATCTCCGAAGCTTATTACGCGACCATTGCCGTCAAGGAAAACTTGTCCAACCGTACACACGAGCAATTAAATTGTCAAGGAAAATGTTGGGGGGGGGGGGGGGGGGAATTGTTCATCGTACACACGAGCAAGGAAAGCTACAGAGGAATTTGTCAAGGAAAAATTGGTCGTCTGTGCGGGGCTTAAGGTTAGATATACTACCGAAACAGAGAACGTAGGAGGAGGCTAACGTTTCGAGCGAAGGCCCTTCGTCAGAGAGAAAGGCAGAGAGAAGGGCCTTCGCTCGAAACGTTAGACTCCTACGTTCTCTATTTCGGCAGTATATCTAACCTTACTATATTTCTATTGTTGTTTCAACACTGCCTACGCAGCACGCTACTTTTATTTCACTATTTGTATCTAATCGGCTGGATAAAATCACAACTTAACAGGCTTGCTGCGAGCTTGTTGCGAACACATCCTGTTAACAAGCTGTGAGATTTTTTACGCGTGTAGCAGATAGGTACAGCACTTACACGATGTATTTTTTTTTGTCTCCAGACGGTCTAAAGAACGTCAAGGGCTCGTGCCAATCCCACTGCAAAGATGGAACATTTCTTAATGGTACAATATCTTCTACAAACAATTCCTTTGCTCAAAACGGATCACAAAATCACTGTTCGAAGTGCCACTCATCGTGTATAACTTGTACTGGTGCAAGTAAACTGGATTGTCTCCGATGTAAAGGAGTGAAATTTCACGACCCCACAAACAATCTGTGTTCGTTCAACTGCCCTTCATCTGCCTACTACGAAGACATCCAAAGTACTTTATGTAAACCCTGTCTATCCGTGTGCAAGGGTTGTTGGAACGCGACATCATGTACAAGCTGTATAAACGGATTAGTTTTGTACAAGATGAAATGTAGAAAAGATTGCCCTAAGGGATTCTACGCCGAGAGGACTACGAATACATGTATGCAATGCGATTCCGAGTGTAAAGAATGTTCGGGGTCTCCATCGTCTTGTATTAGCTGTAACTCGCCTAAGATTGTCTTAAATGGTCAGTGTATCGCCCAATGTCCGACTGGTATGTTCCTATCCAAAAGCTTCAATCGCTGTCTTCCTTGCGATGATTCCTGCTTGACTTGCGTCGGTCCAGGACGTACTCACTGTACTACTTGTCAGCCGTTGTTGGTACTGTTTCAGGCACAATGTCGTTCAGTCTGCCCTGCTCGGTATTACTACAATTCTGCTGCTAAAGAATGTCATCCTTGCGATTACTATTGCCACAGGTGTAACGGAGGTGAGACAAAAATAGGGTTGGGGAACACCGCTGCCAAACGTTTGTGCATGCGTGAGTTTGCTAGAGTAAACATTGCAAGAGAATTTGAATTGAATTGAATTGAATTGAATTGAATTGAATTGAATTGAATTGAAACACTTGAATTTGAATTGAATTGAATTGAATTGAATTGAATTGAAACATTTGAATTTGAATTGAATTGAATTGAATTGAATTGAATTGAATTGAATTGAAACATTTGAATTTGAATTGAATTGAAACATTTGAATTTGAATTGAATTGAAACATTTGAATTTGAATTGAATTGAAACATTTGAATTTGAATTTGAATTTGAATTGAATTGAATTGAATTGAATTGAAACATTTGAATTTGAATTGAATTGAAACATTTGAATTTGAATTGAATTGAAATATTTGAATTGAATTGAATTGAATTGAATTGAAACATTTGAATTTGAATTTGAATTTGAATTGAATTGAATTGAATTGAATTGAATTGAATTGAATTGAATTGAATTGAATTGAAAGAGAAGTGGGAACTAGCCGTGGCAACAACAACCAGACAGTAAAGACTCGACTATTCATTTGTGTTTTAAAAAAAGGGTAATGCAAATTACGAAGGGGTCATTTCAGAATATGTTACAATATTGACAAGGAAGCCATGCACAAATTACCTACCTTATCTTTATGGTAGTATGCTTATAATTTTAACTTTTGTGTCGGACTCTCGGACCAGTCCAAATATTTCAGTGTTTTCCCGCTATTTTTCTGAGGTGCGAGCTCGGACGTCGCGCATGCGCAAAACGTTTGGCAGCGGCAAGTTGGGGGTGGTATTAGGAATAAGGGTACTTCGGTTTGCTCTTGTAGTAACACGTACCCAATAAGAGATGGCCCGTGTTGGACGTCTGGAGCAGTTTAGGTATGACTGATAGGGTTATTCTGTATAAATTAAGTTAGTTTACTCTGGTTTCCTTCTGTAGTAACACTGGACCAATGCGGAATGGGTTTTAAACGGACCTTTAGGGAGAACAGTTAATTTAGATATGACTGATAGGGTTATCCAGTGTGATAAATAAAGTTAGTTTCGTCTGGCTTCCTCCTGTAGTAACACTGGACCAATGAGAGATGATCTTTACTGGACCTCTACAGAGAACAGTTTAGATATGACTCACTGATAGGGTTATCCAGTATAAATAAAGTTAGTTTAGTTTGCTTTGGTTTCCTTCTGTAGTAACACTGGATCAAAGAGGGGTGATCCTTACTGGACTTTTAGGGAGAACAGTTTAGATATGACAGATAGGGTTATCCAGTATAAATAAAGTTAGTTTACTCTGGTTTCCTTCTGTAGTAACACTGGACCAATGAGAGATGACCTTTGCTGGACCTCTACAGAGAACAGTTTAGATATGACTGATGGGGTTATCCAGTCTAAATAAAGTTACTTTAATCGAAATATAGTAAGGTTAGATATACTGCCGAAACAGAGAACGTAGGAGTCTAACGTTTCGAGCGAAGGCCCTTCGTCAGAGAGAAACGTAAAGAGTGTAAACAAACAACGGGCTTATATACGGAAGGTAATCATGTGACAAAAAATAAGCCAATCAGATAAAAATGACAATAACAAACTGATGAGATGCGAAAAATTAGCCAATCAAATCAAAATAACAATAACAAATCGATAATGAGATGCGAAAGACATTTGCTATTCATACCGTCGATGAGCAAAAAGGAGGGGGTGTAAAAAGAATGAGCGAGAGTAAAAATAAATAAATATATAAAGTGAAAACGCTGTTTAGTTAACTTTGGTTTCCTCCTGTGGTAACACGGGACCAATGAGATTGAGGGATGCCCATCGCTGCACCTTTAGGGAAAATAGTCTACTTTGTTGGGTTCACCCCACTTTTCGGTGAACGGAGTACAGTGTATTTATTCAACTCCTATTCGTGTTTTATAGGAAATGGTTTATCGAGTTGTTCAGAATGTATCCCACCATTCGTTTTGGAGAAAAACATGTGCGTCCGAAGATGTACGCCTGGTCTTGTTTTGGACCGCGAGAAAGGGCAGTGTGTCCCCTGTCATCATTCGTGTGCCACGTGCTTCGGCCACACCCAACACGAGTGCCTCTCGTGCCGCGACAACAAAGCCAGTCTGGAACGATCCTCGTGTAAAGACAAGTGCGACGCCGGAAAGTATCGGAATCCGACGGGCTCGTATTGCCAGCGGTGTCATCCATGGTGTAAAACATGTACGGGGAGCGGACAGTTGGCGTGTACCGAGTGTATAGACGGACTGTCTCATTCCTCGTCTCAATGTCTTCCTCAATGCGGTGAGTCGAAATACAGCAGTAATGGCCAGTGCTATATGTGCACGACCTCTTGCAAGACATGCAAGGGCCCGACAATGTACGATTGTTTGAGCTGTAAAGCCAATCACAGACTGTATAACTCCACTTGTGTGAAAACCTGTCCACCAAGCACGTACCAAGAGCATTCCAATGGCTTAATGGAGTGCCAAGAGTGTCATCCGTCTTGCGCAACGTGTAGAGGGAAAACAGCAAACGAGTGTACCTCGTGTCCCCTCGACCTCTACCTCGAGAGGTCCTCTTGTATAAAGCAGTGCTCGATCAACTACCAATTGAATGAAAACACAAAGACTTGTAACCCCTGTAATGCCGACTGCCCCAAGTTCACTAACATAACTGACCGATCCGTTTTCGTCCCAAATGATGACCAGCCCGAACAATCACAAAGCGAGCGTCAGAGCCGTTTCGTTTTGATTGCCATAGCAACATGCACGACACTACTTGCCATGTTCGCCGTCCTCGGTGTGGTACGCACGCGATCAAGTAGAGGCTACACCAGGGTCGACAACAATAATTCGTCATCAAACCCCGAAATTCAACCCCAGGCTTTTAACGACAACGCGCCGGGCGTTTACATCCGGGACAACTTAGAAGGCGCGGCAATGCTGGATTACCAAGAAAGCGAGTTTTAGGTAAACATCAACAAAACTTATATTTTCGAGTATTATTCCAAAAAAATTAATCAAATTCTTTTAAAATGTTTGTACAGTATGAGAAACAGAGAGATATTCTATTTTTATATATTCTATTTTAATATATAAATACCGCACAGTTTGTGCGTATAGCCCATATTGTTCTATATTTATCATTGTTTTATAATTAGGCTATTTTTAGTCATCGTGTGAGCCTGCGTTCATCGCCCATCCACGCAACGGTTAGCATCATTTAAATACCATCGACCGATGCCGATTTAGGGGGTGATAACATGGAGCGGGCTAGCCCGGTAAGCCGGGATGAGTTTTGAATTGACGTGGATGATTTCAGGCCGAAATTCACAATTATCAAATAAATACGGGCAAGTTACGTTAGTTTTACTTCAGTTTTACACTAATTCGTCTATTATTTATGTCGACGCAATCTTTTGTAAGCAGTAAGCCCATCGTCAATAAAAAGCCCACGAAAGCGTCTTCACGAAGACTATTTTTTTTTATTAAGTCTTCGCTATGATCACTAGCCTGCGTAGCAGGCCTTTTGGGGAGGCGAGATACGCAGGCTATATGATCACGAAACACACGAACAATGTTTTGACGTTCTATTTTAGTTCCTTTCAGCGCTATTTATTCACTCAGTCAAGTAAACGAACGCGTATACGTATCGAAGCGACTTCAACACTGAGTTTTTCAACCCGCTTTGCCTGGACGAAACGACATTTTCATCCCGGCAAACCGGGCTAGCCCGCTTGCCATGTAATCGAAACGTTGAAAAAACGTACAATTTATATAGGACGTCCATCTAATCACCCCCTTAGTATGCTTCTCGACCCTCCAAGTGCGATCATTTCGGCTCTTAGTGGCTGAATATGAAAAAATATATTCAGATCGAAATGTTGAGAACCGAGAAATGATCTTGTAGAAGAAATATACGTTATCCAGTGACATGAAAAATAGAAACGTTTGCCATCTATAAACTAAATTTGACTTGGAGGGTTGAACTTTCACATATCTGAGGTATAGCTGCAGAGCAGTTGAAAACGGTTGTTATATAGTTTCAATTTATAACACAAAAATATTTTACCAAGGATCCGGATTAAACAACCGCTTTTATAAATGAAGTATTTCTTCGAAGTTGCTCTGCAGTCTGGTTCAAAATTGAAATTTAGTAAGGTTAGATATACTGCCGAAACAGAGAACGTATGAGTCACGTTTTGAGCGAAGGCCCTTCGTCAGAGAGAAACGTAAAGAGTGTAGACAAACAACGAGCTAAAGTAAGAAGGATAATCATGTGACCAAGAATAAGCCAATCAGATAAAAATAACAACAAATCAATGAGATGTGAAAGACATTTGCTATTCCCACCGTCGATGAGCAAAAAAGGAGGGGGTGTAAAAAGGATGAGCGAGAGTAAAAAATGGATAAATTAATAAGTATCGACGGTGCGAATAGCAAATGTCTTTCGCATTCATTGATGTTATTCTTATTTTGCACTATTTGGCTATTTTCTCGCATCTCATTATTAATTTGTTATTTTTATCTGCTTGGCTTATTTTTGGTCACATGATTATCTTTCTTATATAATCTCGCAATCTCGTTCCCAGAGCCCACGTTTCCCACCCGGGAAACGAGAGACTCTGGGATAATCCGTTTGACCGTTTCACATCGATATTTCATTGGTTGATGAACACAGTGAACTCTATATAACTCTTCTTCCGGATAACAAGAATCCTGTGATGGCGTGAACGGATTGTCCCAGAGCCTCGTATCCCGCCCGCTGGGTAAGGGGAACGTGGGCTTTGCATGGGAACGAGATTGATAATCTCGTTGTTTGTACGTTCTCTGTTTCGGCAGTATATCAAACCTTACTATGTTTCAATTGTTGTTTCAACATGCACTGCTTACGTAAAATGCTACTTTGATTTCACTGTTTAGAATCGACATTGTACTTGTGTTGTGTCGACTCGTAAGCATTGACATTTGTGTATTCATTTTTTAGCTCGTATTATAAGATTTTAAATTGAAAATTTTTTGACTTTTTAAAATAAATTGGGAACATGCACTCTATTTTTTCAAAATGCACATGATCAAATTTGTAAATCATAATATTTAAACTTTAAGCAGTGATTTTTTGTAGTGATTGACATCATTGACAAGGATAACAACATGTTCTTCAGTATTCATATATCGTAACGCATATACAAGGAATTTCAAATAAACACCTTACATTGTTTGTGTTGTAGTTTTCTAGTAATTGATGCTCTCCCGTAGGTACTGTACCTATGGGGTATTTACGAAATGGTTTGGCATCGCCTTATGGATGCACGCGAGGAAGAGCATAAAAAATTAAAAGTGTAAAGGCTCTTTTCCAGTCATCGCAAAAACCAGCTCGCTGCGAGTGTTTGTATCTAATTGAAAACAACTCACAGTGCTTGTTTTCTCGTCAGAAACTAGCTTCCTGCATAGTCAATCGAGTTATGGTCTGGAAACTCGGCAAACTTCAAAGCGCCTATAATGAGCTGGGATTTTATGTTGAACCGTACCTTACACCGTGCACATCCTTTGTTTTAGGTTTATTAATATTTAAATAGCACGGCTGAGTGATTGAACTGAAACGTTGCTATTGGACAATTCGTTCATTATACTAAAATACAATGTGTTCAGTGCCGTGCACCGTGCACAAAAATGCATAAAGGCGAACAAAAAGACAGACCAAAGACCAAAGACTTTAGCTGAGTTTCCAGACCATATCTCGATTGACTATGCTTCCTGCAAGTACTTGTATCTCATTTAAGGTCTTCGTATAGGTTTTCAGGGTTATTTCTGTAAAGCGCTCTCAATTCGTCAGAATTTATGCCACAAAAATAAAACAGATATCGTTAGAAAGCTATTAGTTTGTAAAATACAATGGTGTCTTTGGTTTCGCGATGAAACCGTTAATATCGTAGCAATAGACGAACCAGGCGGAAAGCGTAATCTTGTCAGGAATATTAAAGCCCAGCATATAATTTTAAAAAGCCCCATATTGAAAGAGACATGAGTTATTTAAAAAAAATTTGAAATAACTCATGTCTCTTTCAATATGGGGCTTTTTAAAATTATATGCTGGGCTTTAATATTCCTGACAAGAAACCGTTAATAGTTGTGAATTCTTTAATTAAAACCAGGGCTTCACTCGGGGCGACTCAGTAAAAAGCGTTTTATTTTTTTTTCAAAATCTTTTTTTGTAGTTTGATTCCAAGATAAATTTCCAGCAAAACGGTGTCAGCGTTTTTTCTATATGTCGAGTTTTGCCGATTTTATGGACGACCAAAGTTAAAAATGCTGTTTTTCGACCAACATTCGGACAAAATAAGTCATAAATTCGAAACCAGGCAATAAATAAAAAAACGCTGACACCGTTTTGCTGGACATTTATCTCGGAATCGAACTGCGAAAGAATTTTTTCAACAATTTGTTCTGAAGTCGCCCCGAGTGAAGCCCTCTGGTTTTAATTAAAAAATTCACAACTATTAACGGTTTGTGTTTATCGCGAAACCAAAGACACCATTGTATTCTACTAGGATAAAGGACTGGGGGGCTAATCATCCTTACTTGCAGCCAGCGGCTGAATTGCGAAGGACGCAGATCAACGTGGCCGTGTCGAGGCATATCAAAGGCGCTCCAAACAGCCGCCATACGACACAGTTCAGACCATGGATCACAGTTAAGGTGTTAGGTGTTGATTTTATGGAGGGAGGAAAACCGGAGAACCCGGCGAAAACCCCTCGAAGCACAGGAGAGATCAACTACAACTCTACTCACATGAGTCCAAGCCCGACAACGGGGTCATTCCCAAGCGGTCACCCATCCAAGTACTAACCCCGTCTAACCGGGCTTAACTTTTTGGTGAGAGGCAGCGCGCTAACAGCACAGCCACCCGTGCTCCCAAGGCTGGAAAATAGCTTTAAGAGTCTAAGAGTCTAAGAGATTTTCAACTCCTAGTTTTTTTTGGAGAAAGTAAAACTGAGATTCTGTAGGAGAGAAAACGTGATTTGTCGGTAAATTGAAGAGAAGTTGAGCTGATAGTCGATGAGGCGCAAAATGCGAGTTTTCTGCCATTATTTTACATTTAAAACTCGACTTTTTCTCTACTAGTGGTCTATCACCGATAGACAGTGAGTAGCGTAGCCAATCAGAATAGTCCACTAGTTAGTTTATAGTAATGACCGTAGACGCTATAACCATTGAGCCACTGAGGCTCAGATACCAGATGGAGAACTGAGGTTGCAAATTCATAGTCATGTGTGCTCCTAAGCCTCGCGGTAGCGTTTTCATATGAGATGCAGTTGAGAAATAGTATGATACGATATGATGTACGTCTACACAGTGTAGCGCATGCGCTTACCGGACGAATTCGGAACCGGTCTCGAATAGGCGAGTTTCAGGGTGTTGCGCGCGCATCGTTTTGGAAAGGAATTGGCGGGCTCTTGGCGGGCTCTCCACAAAGTAAGCAATGGCAAACAGACTTGCTAGCGAGCCAACAACAGCAGAATAACAGTGTTAAATATCCAGAAACTGCATCTATAGTTTGTTTATTTTAAATAGTATGTTTACTTTGAGGGGAGCTTGCCAGTTTTTTTGAAAAATGATGCGCGCGCAACACCCTGAAACTCGCCTGTTAGTACGGTTCCGCCTGTTTACACGGAAGACAAATTCGGAACTGTTCTCGAATACGGTTCCATCTGAAATCCGTAAATATTAGAAACACGCATGCATTGTTTGTTCTAGTCCTCTCTGTCACGTTTTTCATTCCGGAATGAAAGTCGCTCCGCCTTTACATGATTCCGGAACGAAATTTCAGTCCAGAATGAGATTTCAATCCGGAATGAGAACCGGATTGAACTCAATCTGGAATGAGCTAATCTCAATCCGGATTCATGTAAACAGATAAAGGGATTTGATCAGAAGCGGAATGAGTTCAATCCGGATTGAAACTCAATCCGGATTCATGTAAACGGCCACTAATTACTCGATTACTGTTCTACAAATAAAAACACTTAAAGATTAACGTGTTGCAAAAACATAGAACGCAAAGTTTAGATTTTGTTTTCTGGTATCCAGATTCCAGAATTTGGATTCCAATTTGGGATATCTATCTGAGAAAAGCCACTGAGAATACCTCTCGGTCTTCAAATGCTTAATGTCAAACTGCCAGAACTGCTATCACAAGTCTTTGAATGCATTAGATAATACTGAATACTCCAGAGTAATTACACCGTGCCCTACCTTGTTTCTTACTCAAATGTCTCGTCTTCCTCGCAGTATTTTATCAAGTCATGACTGATCCTCATGCCATTCAGAAACTGGCCCATAGTTATCACTTTGTCTTTACTAAATTTCTCAAACAAGTCTTGTGCAGCTGTCTGACTGATTGATTGCCACTTGCTGATCAGGTTTTCAAGGTCTGATAAATTGTTCTGTCAAAAAAAAAAGTATTATATTACTTTATTATGTCTGTTTATTTGTTTGTTTGTTTGTTTGTTTGTTTGTTTGTTTGTTTGTTTGTTTGTTTGTTTGTTTGTTTGTTTGTTTGTTTGTTTGTTTGTTTGTTTGTTTGTTTGTTTGTTTGTTTGTCTGTCTGTCTGTCTGTCTGTTTGTTTGTTTGTTTGTTTGTTTGTTTGTTTGTTTGTTTGTTTGTTTGTTTGTTTGTTTGTTTGTTTGTTTGTTTGTTTGTTTGTTTGTTTGTTTGTTTGTTTGTTTGTTTGTCTGTCTGATTGTCTATTTGTTTGTTTGTTTGTTTGTTTGTTTGTTTGTTTGTTTGTTTGTTTGTTTGTTTGTTTGTTTGTTTGTTTGTTTGTTTGTTTGTTTGTTTGTTTGTTTGTTTGTTTGTTTGTTTGTTTGTTCGTTTGTTTGTTTGTTTGTCTGTCTGATTGTCTATTTTTTTGTTTGTTTGTTTGTTTGTTTGTTTGTTTGTTTGTTTGTTTGTTTGTTTGTTTGTTTGTTTGTTTGTTTGTTTGTTTGTTTGTTTGTCTGTCTGATTGATTGTCTGTCTGTTTGTTTGTTTGTTTGTTTGTTTGTTTGTTTGTTTGTTTGTTTGTTTGTTTGTTTGTTTGTTTGTTTGTTTGTTTGTTTGTTTGTTTGTTTGTTTGTTTGTTTGTTTGTTTGTTTGTTTGTTTGTTTGTCTGTTTGTTGTTTGTGTGTCTGATTGTCTATTTGTTTGTTTGTTTGTTTGTTTGTTTGTTTGTTTGTTTGTTTGTTTGTTTGTTTGTTTGTTTGTTTGTTTGTTTGTTTGTTTGATTGTCTATTTGTTTGTGTGTCTGATTGTCTATTTGTTTGTTTGTTTGTTTGTTTGTTTGTTTGTTTGTTTGTTTGTTTGTTTTTTTGTTTGTTTGTTTGTTTGTTTGTTTGTTTGTTTGTTTGTTTGTTTGTTTGTTTGTTTGTTTGTTTGTTTGTTTGCCTCTTTTCTGTCTATCTGTTAATTTGTTTGTTTGTCTGTTTGTAATAGCTTTTTGCTGTTGTCTGTTCATTTATAAATGCATATGATATGGTAAGGTAGCAGAAAGTCTAAGAGTAATATATACCTTTGCTCTGTACATCTTGACAAGATTTAACTTTCTTAAAATTTCCTCTTTCTTTCTTAAAATTTTGACAAGATCCCTTTTTTCTTCATTTTTTGTCTTCAAACTTTGTTGGCATTTAACAGACCCTTCCCCAGAATCTATCACACAAAACATGAGGTCAAAATTTAGTTAATATCATAAGTGTGGTTAAAGTGCCTATCTCAGGGTTGGGGATTTTACATATTTAGGATATTTGGAACATTTTAAGATGATTTGTAATATATCTTGTCAGACGAAAATTTCATCTTCATGGGCTTTTTCGCTGTTAAAGGTTCCGGAAGTGATGTCAAAGCAGGGATTTAGAAATAGGGTTTAATATACACATATTCCTGCTTTGACGTCAAAATGACATCACTTCCGGAACCTTTAACAGCGAAAACGCCCATGAAGATGAAATTTTCGTCTGACAAGATATATTACAAATCGTCTTAAAATGTTCCAAATATCCTAAATATGTAAAATCCCCAACCCTGAGATAGGCACTTTAATGTCAGACAAGAGATAATTTTTTTGAAAATACTTACTATCACAGTTGTACTTTGTTCTTTTGCCAAACTTCTTTTCCTAAAGACAATTTAATGTACAGCGTAAGATGCATCTCTGCACCCCCTGACCCCACATAGTAATGTCACCCTGCACTTTCCTCTCCCCAGGCCCCCAATTCCTATTATGCCAGCATTGCTGGCGAGAGTTCAGCATATCCTCGCATCTGAATTGATGATTATCGTTAATTGTTTAGTGGCCTAGAATTAACAATCGTGAATTTTAAAGAACTGATTCCCAACCCCCAACCACCTCTCTAAACCTAACCCCAACCCCCCTGGTGGGCCTAAACCTATGAGCTAAGTTGCCAAAATGAAAAGCCATTAAAATTTCTCTATTTAAAACTCTTTTGCAATGGCGTAGCATGACCATTCTGAGCAGGGGGGATTTTTATGACCAATTTCCTGTCAATTTACTGACAAATCACGTTTTTCTCCACAAGGGGTGTAGGGCTCACACTCCCCCCCCCCCCCCCCCCCACACACACACACACACACACACACACACACACACACACACGCTACACTGTACCTGACTACTTTGTCCAAATGGTCGTTTATAATTGACAGGTGAGGAATATGCTGATGAAACTTGAGCTTTCTGCATCAGTCGTGAGGAGTGTGAATCTTCATTAGAATCTGTCTATAAAATCGAAAATAAAATTTTGACTGGAATTCTAGAAGCAACAATTTGTATTTCCTAATCAATAAACAAGCTTCTTCCGTGTTTTTAACGAGTGCACACTCAATGTAAATAGCAAAGCTGCAGCCGTACATGATTCAGAATGTCTGAAATATAAAGTAAAAATACAAAATAATGAAATATATACAATTATACACACGAAAATGAACAGTCTACCAAACTGTACCTTTTTTGAAAATTTCCCTTCTTCCAGTTCTATAAACGAACCCAAATCATAACGTAATAAGTTGTATTTCATGTCAATGTTTAATCTCGAACTAAGACCTATAAATAAAGCAAGTACGAGTGCTTTAAAGCAACGATACCTTTAATCTCGGCCTCTTCGTTGTCGTCCGCCATTTTAAAATTTACCGCGCTAAAAAGAAATCATGTTCTTCCCCCCGTCCAACTCAATCTTACACTGAGTCCCACTTCGTCTTTTAAACTTCCAGGGGGGACGTGGATATTTTTATGCCATGGTTGATACCAGAGGGTTGATACTGAAGCCGTGAAGAGTTTTTTTGGTGCTGTGGTTTAATTAACTTATTTTGTGTGACAAGTTTCAGTGAAGGCTTCGACATTATGCTTATTGGACTAGAGAAGACGGAATGCTTGAAAATCCTTAAGTTCCTTTCGGTCGATAACTTGGTTTCACTCTGCGATACAGTGAGTAGGAAAGTTATAACAGTGGAAAATAAAGAAGGTTCGTGTTTTTTGAAACTCCTGTATCACTATTTTAAATGGTTTGCGCCATATTGAAATGTTAATAATAGGAAGCTTTTGTTTGGCGAAAATACACACTGTGTATAGAGGAGATTCAATAATCTTTTGGGTTGAATATGTTTTATATAACACACCACTCCGCCAGCAAGGGGGCTTAATAAAGGAAGGAAGGAAGGAAGGAAGGAAGGAAGGAAGGAAGGAAGGAAGGAAGGAAGGAAGGAAGGAAGGAAGGAAAGGAAAGGAAAGGAAGGAAGGAAAGGAAAGGAAGGAAGGAAAGAAGGAAAGAAAGAAAGAAAGAAGGAAAGAAAGAAAGAAAGAAAGAAAGAAAGAAAGAAAGAAAGAAAGAAAGAAAGAAAGAAAGAAAGAAAGAAAGAAAGAAAGAGGGAGGGGGAGGAGGGAGGGAGGGAGAGGGAGAGCGAGAGAGAGAGAGAGAGAGAGAGAGAGAGAGAGAGAGAGAGAGAGAGAGAGAGAGAGAGAGAGAGAGAGAGAGAGAGAGAAGAGAAGAGAAGAGACGAGAAGAGAAGAGAAGAGAAGAGAAGAGAAGAGAAGAGAAGAGAAAAGAAACGAAATGAAAAGGAAAAACCCAGAGTTCACATTGTGAAAACTAGCCTCCCCCTGTTCAGCCACTCTTGTTTCTAACTAGGAATTCTTCCTTCATTATAGAAGCCCTCAGAGCTATTGTGTTTTACTCTCGGACAGCACCGGAACTCTTAAGAAGAAAGAAAGTTCATCGGGAACATCTTTATCAGTACTTAGCACAAGAAGGGCATGTTGAACACCCAGCTGCAGATAAATCTACATTGCTTAAAAAAGTTTTGGAAGTGTGGGAATCTAGAAAACAAAAGGTATGGTGTTCTGCTTGTGTTTGGGAAATATAATCCCATGTTTGTATAAAAGGCTGAGCTTATGTTTTCAAGAAAAGACCTACATTTCACATCAATCTTACAGGGTGATTTGAAAGATGAAAAAGACGTTAAGTGTGAAGAACAATCTGAAGTTGATAGCACAGAATCTGGTGCCCAAGGCAATAACACCAAATCTAGTTTGCAAGCTGTTGGCACTGAATCTGATTCCAAATCTAGTTTGCAAGCTGTTGGCACTGAATCTGATTCCCAAGTTAGCAGCACCGACTCTAATGCCCAAGTCAGCAGCACTGAATCCAATTCCAATGTCACGGTAAAACCTAAACTTTATGACGGTGATGAAGTGCAGTTGCTGGCACTTCACTTCTCTTCGTGGTTTTATCAGTTGCTTGAATCAATTTCAAAGTGTCCCTCGGACAACAACACTACAGTCTGGGGTCCACAACACTTTTGGCAAGATGCTGAACTTACAGTTCAATGCAATGAACCAACCGGCACTCAAGAAGCTACTGTCAAAGGGGCACAGTTAGTCAGTGAAAAATTTTTCTCCATGCTAATTGTTGATCAACTTCATTTCAACCCCAATATATCAAATGACAGTGTCCATGGAAAAAAGGATCCACATGGATTAACTTTGGTTATGGTGTGTGGAACTGTTCATAGACAGAAACATTACATTGGTGTTTTTGAACAAACATTTGGACTAATTCGAGACCCAACTGAAGGAAATAACTGGAAAATTAAATTCTCTAAATTAATACTAAAAGCATCTGGTTCTGGGTCTGACAATAAACTTGAAGAGCCTGCTTGAAAGAAAATATTGTATGTTTACCTTAAGAATTGTAGGGAAATATACTCTTTGTATCGGTATTCAATGTTATTGTAAACATATTTTTAGGTGTAAGAACTGTTTTGTATGTTAATTTACAATTCTGTTTAAATTTAGCTGTAAATATAAAGGTGCAAGTCATTTGAAACATGGCACTGTCAAACCATTCCTTTTTTTGCTGAATATAAAACATGTGTCTTTATGAAGTACTGTAATTATAATTATTTCTAAGATAAAGTTGGGACAGGGGAGAAGTGGTTTACTTTAAAAATGAATAAATTAAACCAATCATTCTTTGACTGATTTGATTTAATGTTCGGTAAGGTTGTTTGAGAATTATTTGTCACTTTGGAAAATTAAATATACACAATAAAAAATGATTTTTTGTGCAACAGAATTGGAAAAGAAGGAAAGCAAAAAGAAAGGGAGGGAAGAAAGAAAGGGAAGGAAGGAAAGAAAGGAGGAAAGAAAGAAGTAAAGGAAGGAAGGAAGGAAGGAAGGAAGGAAGGAAGGAAGGAAGGAAAGAAAGAATGAAAGAAAGAAAGAAAGAAAGAAAGAAAGAAAGAAAGAAAGAAAGAAAGAAAGAAAGAAAGAAAGAAAGAAAGAAAGAAAGAAAAGGGAGGGAAAGAAAATTCTGAGTCTTCAGACATGGATCAAACTGGCAACATTGTGATAACTAGTACACAATGTAACCATTGAGCTCTGCTACTGAGGCTAATACAACAAAAACGTACTCTAGTCACCAGTACTATACTCTGCCTCTCCCCCCCCCCCCTCCCTTGGGCAAACCCCTGACTGATGCATAATACCTTAGGATTATATTTATGTTTTCAATAATACTAAATTGTCTTTATAAAGTCTTTTTCTATATGGGAAGCTGATTGTAAAGGGGTTAGGTCAAGTCTCTGAGTGAGTTGAAGGACAGACTTATAGCCAGCAGATAACACTGACATATGTTCAAAGAAAATGTCTTTTTCCACTTGCACTGTTAAATTACTTATACCAATTTCTTTAAAGATACTTGTTACCTGAAATAAAAAAAATAAATGAATGAGTGCTTGGTTGATTGATTGAGTGGGTGATTGAGTGCTTGGTTGATTGAGTGGGTGACTGATTGATTGATTGATTGATTGATTGATTGAGTGGGTGATTGACTGATTGATTGATTGAGTGGTTGGGTGAGTGCTTGGTTGATTGATTGATTGATTGATTGATTGAGTGAGTGGGTGATTGACTGATTGATTGAGTGGTTGGGTGAGTGCTTGGTTGATTGAGTGGGTGATTAAGTGCTTGGTTGATTGAGTGCTTGCGTGAATGCTTGGTTGATGGAGTGGGTGATTAAGTGGTTGGTTGATTGATTGATTGATTGAGTGATTGAGTAGGTGAATGAGTGCTTGGTTGATTGATTGAGTGGGTGATTCAGGGGTTGGGTGAACGCTTGGTTGATTGATTGGGTGAGTGAGTGGGGATGGGGTGGGGTGGCTAAGCGAGTGGGGAGGGGGTGAGTGAGTGGGGAGTGGGTGGGCATTTGAGTGAGTGAGGGTGAGCGGGTGAATGAATGAATAGAGCAGTTTGGTCGGATGTAGTCATTTCACATTTCACAAGTGATCTATTTTTTGGCATGGAGAGTATAGTGAGGGTATAAACACCTGCATAATGATTTTTGCTTCCATTGCAGTTGGAACAATCTGAACGTGAATACTTCCAGCTTTTAGGTTGTCTGAATGTGTCCAGAAATGTTGATTTCGAAAATTTACAACACCATCAATGGAGAGAACCTACATGGTTAAAGATGAAATGAATGAATTGCTGGAAGGAATGAAGGAAGGAAGGAAGGAAGGAAGGAAGGAAGGAAGGAAGGAAGGAAGGAAGGAAGGAAGGAAGGAAGGAAGGAAGGAAGGAAAGAAAGATGGATGGAAGGATGGATGGATGGAAGGAAGCAAGCAAGCAAGCAAGGAAGCAAGGAAGGAAGGAAGATGGAAGCAAGGAAGGATGGAAGGAAGGATGGAAGGAAGGACGGAAGGACGGATGGATGGAAGGAGGGAAGGAAGGACGGAAGGAAGAAAGGAAGGAAGGAAGGAAGGAAGGAAGGAAGGAAGGAAAGAAAGAAAGATGGAAGGAAGGAAGGAAGGAAGGAAAGAAGGAAGGAAGGAAGGAAGGAGGGAAGGAAGGAAGGAAGGAAGGAAGGAAGGAAGGAAGGAAGGAAGGAAGGAAGGAAGGAAGGAAGGAAGGAAGGAAGGAGGGAAGGGAGGGAGGGAGGAATTCCTAACCTTTTTTAACGCTTCTCCAAGTTGTTCTTGAAGTTCTTGTGGGGTTCTCAAAGACAGTACTAATGAAGACTCCTTCAACAACGGTACTACACTAGCAAATATTAACACTGCTATAAACAGTGAGCAAATGGGATCAGCTCTTTGGAATCCAAACTGTTGAATCAACAGACTGGATATTATCACTCCAACACTGCCCAAGGTATCAGCCATCACATGAAGAAATACTCCTGAAAGTACACGAGTTACAAAAGAGTTGAATATACATCTTAAAGTGCCTATGAAGCGAAAATTATTATTGTCTTAAATGAAAGAACTCTTAAAACTACAACGTAACATCTTTTGCAGATCTTCGTTTCCGTGCGTCGTTGTTGAGATATTTCAGTTTCTTTGATATGCAAATTAAACACTTTGACATCACACGTGTATAATGAGTTATCGGAGAAAGTTCTATATCTTTGCTATTATCAGACGAAATCACTTCGAAGCCGATCCCATGCATCTATTTCGCATACAGCATTAGACATACAGATTTTTAATTGATTTCGTTTGATAATAGCAAAGATACCGAACCTTCTCTGATAACTTATTATACACGTGTGACGTCAAAGTGTTAAAAATCTGTAATGTAATATGTGAATGGTCTTGAAGTGGTTAACTCGCACGACTTGGCAGCAGTGTTATTCTCACCCATGTAACTTTTAACACAATTCGTTAGGAAAGTACAACCAGTTTGGCAACGAAAGAGCGAGGTCTATGCAATAATACCGGGGAACACGGGTGGCGTGTGCTATTAGGGCGCTACCTCTCACCAATAGTTAAGCCCGGTTAGACGGGGTTAGTACTTGGATGGGTGACCGTCTGGGAATAGCCCCATTCTCAGCGCGGGGACTCATGTGAGTAGAGTTTAGTTGGTCTCTTCTGTGCTTCGAGGGTTTTTCGCCGGGTTCTCCGGTTTTCCTCCCTCCGTAAAATCAACACCTATAGGTCTTAGCTGTAAATGGAGGACCCCACCAACTCTGCTGAAAAACTTATCCTCCTTAAATAAATAAATAAATAATAATAATAATAATAATAATAATAATAATAATAATAATAATAATAATAATAATAATAATAATAATAATAATAATAATACCGAAGGCAAATACTTTCCCGTTCCGACCAAATAAAGAGTTCAGTAAGGCATTTACTATATTATGGCTTTTTGTGTTCTTTTTCCACTGTTTTTTATTTGGCGCTGCGTTTGTCTTCTATTTGCCTCATTTATAAACAACTTTGTAGAAAAACAACTTCGGTCATTTTCATTCAAATCAACTCAGAAATTTTCCCGCCAAAACTCAGTGGTCCAGAAAAAAGTGTATTGACCTATCACAGCGCCCGAAAAGGTAATACGCTTTTTCCGGGTCTCTCAGCAACCAATCAGCGTGCGCCACGATCCCATGACCGGAAAACAGGCTGGGTTGTATATAATAAGAAAGCTTACCTTGCATATTGGCACTTGTTTTGTGAGACGAATGACCTTCGTCCGAGCAGCTTCCATGACTGCCATGACTGTGTCCGTGATTATGACCATGATCGTGACCATGACCATGATCTTTACCATGATGGTCATGTGCATTACCAGTACTGTGAGAATGACCATGCGAGTGACCATGTGAATGAGCATGACGAAATGCAAAGATGCCAGCTAGGTTGACCACCAGACCACACACTGAGACTACCTATATCAACAACAATAATAGGGAGCTTAAGGAAAGGAAAGGAAAGGAAAAGGACTAGAGGCTAATCATCCTTCCTCGCAGCCAGTGGCTGAATTACGAAGGACGCAGATCAACGCGGCCGTGTCGAGGCATATCAAAGGCGCTCCAAGCAGCCGCCATACGACACAGTCCAGACCGCGGATCACAGCTAAGATGTTAGGTGTTGATTTTATGTTATTTTTAAAACAAACTAGGCCGACGACGGCAATTTAAAGTTCAGTATCTAGCAGAAACCACGAATCATTTACTAGTACGTAGTATTGAATACTTAAAGTATGTTTTTTGACATCCAAAACCTTATAGAGCTCTAGTTCTAAAAAGATTTCGTTGCATAGTTTGAAGTCAAACTCGACTACGGGTTTCGCCGTTCCACGAGTTAACGTTGTCCTAAAGACGTGAAAATGATCTGAATAACGTTGTGTGGAGAACGGGAACGGCGTTAAGAGTACTCTTGGGACTAAAAATTATTCATCTTCTTTGTTGTATAAGGAAAATTCTATTGTATTAAGGACGTTGTCGCTCTCTAATACTAAACCAATACGTACTGTACTAAAGACTTATTAACCGAGTGCGAGGTCTGTACGGGAAAGTTTCGTACTATTGGTTCATTTTATTTTTAACCTTCGAGCGTTGTTTTCGTCTTCGGAGTATGCTGTTTACCTTACCTGTTGAATTTTTCGTGTCGCTTCTTGGCCTTCTTATTTACACCGGTTCGGGGTTTATTTGTCGTGTTTTTAGATAAACAGCTTTAAAGAAAACCAGCAGTGATGTTCCAACACAAACTTTGTTCAGAATATTTGAATAAAGATACCTATTTCTCTTATTTGTATTCAAATCAACTCGGAAATGTTCCCGCCAAAACTTACAGAAAAAGGCGTATTGACCGGTCGGTCAATATCGTAAAATCCCGACCTGTCAGGAACCAATCAGCGTGCATCGTTTTGCGTACGGACCGGAAATCAACATGTAGTGCATGTGGTGCGTTTGCGAGCTTGGTGTAATGTAACAGACGTTTGTTGGACGTTCTTCAAGCTCAATTACTCTGAAAGATTTCTGAGCCACTGAGACTCAGATGGAAAGCTAAGACTGCAAATTCATAGTCATGCGCATGTGCTCCTAAGTGCATGGTAGCGTTTGCTATAGAGCACACATGACTTTGCAATCTTAGCTTTCCATCTGAGTCTCAGCGGCTCAATGCATGGTTAGAGCGTCTAACTGGTAATTAGAAGATTGCAGGTTCGAACCCTGTCTGGGGCTACACACTGCCATGGTTCGTGCAACTTGTCTCACACAATTTTGACCATTGCACAGCATGTTACACGATGCAATAGTTCGTGAAACTTGTCTCCCACAATTTTGACCATTGCACAGCATGTTACGCGATGCAATGGTTCGTGAAACTTGTCTCCCACAATTTTGATCATTGCACATTATTGGCGCGTTGCGAGACAAGTTGAATGAAAAATTTCACGGTGTACCAGAGTCTTAAGTGCCCGTTATTTACCAGCAGTCTGTTCGTGTTAACTTCTGGGGGGTCCATAAGTCTTTCCAAAGCTTCCAAAAATACAAAAATTGAAATAACCGTAAGAAACAACCCGTTGACAAAGCCAGACAGGTACTCCACACGACCATATCTATGAACAACACAAAAAAACCCCATTAGAAGTCAGTCAGTTTGAAGTAAAATAATTTACTAACGCAGCAGTCAGGTGGGGAATAAGACATCTTTACCACTACTCTGGCTTGAACGTATCGAAACTCTGATCTAGTATATTTGATATAGATACCTACGGAACAGTATATTAATAGCGCCAACGGCCCCACGCTCCATTGAATGGCGATGATGATGGTCTATTACCAGAAGCCTATTTCGTTTTGTTGATAGATAACATCATCAGTAGTTCTGCATGGGGGAGTATAAATACGAGACCTGTCTTCACAACGATCCCTACAACCCTGATGAAGACACTAGATCAATGTGTCGAAACGTTGGGTCATGAACAGTAACTTTTTAATTTATGTTCACAAACTTTTAAGCTAAAGTAGGTCAGAGTAGTGGACGGCAAAATAAAAGTTGCTTACCCGTACGAAAATAGCTTGGTCGGCTTCCATCTGCTCATCAAAGACGCACACAGACCGAGGACAAGCGCAGAGCAATCAAACAACATGTGAAAACCATCAGATATTAACCCCAGACTGTTGTTCCAGGCTCCATAAAACAGCTCAACAAATGTAAACGTCTAAACAATACGAGTGATTGTAGTCAAAATCCGAAAAGCAATGAAGATTTTTAGACAGACACAGACCAACAGACAAGCAGACAAACAAACAAACAAACAAACAAACAAACAAACAAACAAACAAACAAACAAACAAACAAACAAACAAACAAACAAACAAACAAACAAACAAACAAACAAACAAACAAACAAACAAACAAACAAACAAACAAACAAACAAACAAACAAACAAACAAACAAACAAACAAACAAACAAACAAACAAACAAACAAACAAACAAACAAACAAACAAACAAACAAACAAACAAACAAACAAACAAACAAACAAACAAACAAACAAACAAACAAACAAACAAACAAACAAACAAACAAACAAACAAACAAACAAACAAACAAACAAACAGACTGACTGACTGACTGACTAACAGACAATGCAAACAAACAAACAAACAAACAAACAAACAAACAAACAAACAAACAAACAAACAAACAAACAAACAAACAAACAAACAAACAAACAAACAAACAAACAAACAAACAAACAAACAAACAAACAAACAAACAAACAAACAAACAAACAAACAAACAAACAAACAAACAAACAAACAAACAAACAAACAAACAAACAAACAAACAAACAAACAAACAAACAAACAAACAAACAAACAAACAAACAAACAAACAAACAAACAAACAAACAAACAAACAAACAAACAAACAAACAAACAAACAAACAAACAAACAGACTGACTGACTAACAGACAATGCAGACAAACAAACAAACAAACAAACAAACAAACAAACAAACAAACAAACAAACAAACAAACAAACAAACAAACAAACAAACAAACAAACAAACAAACAAACAAACAAACAAACAAACAAACAAACAAACAAACAAACAGACAGACAGACAGACTAACAGACAGACAGACTAACAGACAAGCAAACAAACAAACAAACAAACAAACAAACAAACAAACAAACAAACAAACAAACAAACAAACAAACAAACAAACAAACAAACAAACAGACAGACAGACAGACAGACAGACAGACAGACAGACAGACAGACAGACAGACAGACAGACAGACAGACAGACAGACAGACAGACAGACAGACAGACAGACAGACAGACAGACAGACAGACAGACAGACAGACAGACAGACAGACAGACAGACAGACAGACAGACAGACAGACAGACAGACAGACAGACAGACAGACAGACAGTTCTTTAAAAAAAAAAAATTGCATACCAAATTAAGACAAAGGAAATAAAATATCTGTCTCGATTCCGTTTCTGCCAGGACCTGCCTGAGAAAGACTTTGGCTGTTGCTATGACAGATTGAGGTGAGGTGAAACTATATAATGGCGTTCCACTGGTTGTGTAGCCAATCAAAATTCCTTTATTAACACCTTGTTGTACTGGGGAAGGACGAGATAGAAGATGGGTAGCTAAAGAAAAACAATGAACTGTATATAAGCTAGCGAACCTTTACAAACCGGCAGAGACCTGTTATTACGGAAATCGAAAAACGAAATCAGAAAATTAAGCAAGTCAAGTTGAATAATTAGATCTTATTAGATGTTTTGGTGTGTAGTATCGCTGTATATTTTTACGAGTTGTGCCGTATTTTGACGAGCCCGCAGGGCGAGTCAAAATACAAACAACGAGTAAAAATATACAGCGATACTACACACCAAAACATCTTATAAGAGATTTATTATACAACAGCTCTGATCAACAAATTTTTATGGAAAAAGAAAACTCTAAAAAAGTCAGAGAAGTAGAGCGTGACTTGCACCAAGGACAAAACCAGGACAAAATAATAAGCATACATGAAGTAGTTCCCGACTGATAAATTTGATTGGCTAACAAAATCTGTCAAACCGGTTTTCTACAAGTTTTCTACTATCCAAATAACTAACTATCCAAATATCGCTGTATATTTGTACTCATTTTTAGCGTTATTTGGACAGTTTTTAATGCAGTTGTATAATAACACGGTATTCAGTTATCGTTAAGATAGATTTATGGCAACAAAATATTAAATACGACAGTGTTCGACAGTGACTGACTAAACGTCTTTTCCTTGAAAGTAGATTACTTCGGTTTTGCTGCTTGTACTCTCGATATTCAAATAAAATTTCCGATTATCGGCTCATCCCTAATAAAAACCTTACTGCCCTTGGGTCTTTTCGCGCAAATCTCACTCCTTCATCGCTCTGTCTGTACGAAGGTTGGGCTTGCCATAGAATACGGTTTGTTGACAACTCGTGGAATTTTCGCGATGTACGAACCCATTACCCTTCTCAAATTCATCAGTTTCAAATGTCCTCAGAACTCACTTGAGCCACTTGAACTCACGTTGACTGCGAACTGCCCCATGAAAATGGCCGATTTTCTATGCAATTTCCGATATGTCTCCCTCATAGAGATCATATAAATACTAGAGGGGGCATCCTATCTTAATTTCAGTCGACCGCGGGTAACGAATTGAACGCCGCCATCTTGGATTGTGTTGGAGGCAAACATTAGGCGCTTTGGTTGGCAAAGGACTTGGGTCTAGTACATTTGCCAACCAATTGACTGATGGCGGCTGCCATTTGGTTACCAAATTTTCCTGCCAATGCCCCCTCTAGTATTTATATGATCTCTATGTTCTCCCTTCTCTCCCCCGCCATCTTGTCTCGCAAATGCCCTGGGAATGAGTTTCGTTTCTGACCTATAGAAAGGAAAATGACAGCGATGACAACACTCCCAGACATGCCATGTTCATCATAAGCATCCTTATTGAAAGGAAATATAAGAGACCCAATATGATGGTCGTTCCACAACAAACCAAAACCGAAAGCACACAGGAATGAAACAGTCGAGCCCCATTTATACGTCTTGTGAGAGTCGAGTTTCGTTGTACAAATGGCCTCCACGTAGTAGTCGAAAGCAATGGAAAAAGAAATTAATAAAAATGAAAGAAGTTTATCTGTCCAGGCGACATCAGTTTCCTAAAAATGAAAAACATGGTTTGCGTTAAAGGAACATCTGAAGTGTCCAAGAAATGAAAAATTTGATTCCTAAGTTCTGATTGGTCAACGGTTCATAAAAACGCGTTTCTGGGTGAATAGATGACGGAAGGGGAACTGGATAGGAAACTTAAAACGATTATACAAAACTGGAAACGATGTTTGCACAACTTGATATGGTAATTATACACTTGTAAGCGGCTAACACACCTAACGAGTGGTCCCACATGGCTAAAATTAGACACTGCTGAACTTAAGGTGGCTCCATACAGTTTCTTGAAAAATGGAAAATACATAGTTTGTGAGTCCAAAACACGTACATAAACAATTTGGAAAAAGAATAAAACTAAATGTTATGCATAATTAAACAGTCAGACAATCAAAAACTGTTACCAAATAAATACCAACAGTTGTTGTTATGGCAACAATGACGTTTCAAAATGGCTGCCAATTACCCTTCAAACTAATTTAATTCGAAAAAAACTTTGGTGACCCCCAATTTTTTTTTTCATTAAAACTTTTCTTGAAGTATGAGTAATCAATAAGCCGATTTTAAAAAAATTCTGTAGAAGGAATAATTTTTTTTCCCGGAAAAATCATGTTTGTTAATTTTGAAAAAATTTCGTTCTACAGAATGTTTTTAAAATCGGCCTATTGATTACTTATACTTCAAGAAAAGTTTTAATGAAAAAAAAATTGGGAGTCACCACAGTTTTTTTCGAATTAAATTAGTTTGAAGGGTAATTGGCAGCCATTTTGAAACGTCATTGTTGCCATAGTAACAACTGTTGCTATATATTTGGTAACAGTTTTGGATTGTCAGACTGTCTAACTGTGCATAACATTTAGTTTTATTCTTTTTCCGAATTGTTCAATCACGTGTTTTGGACTCTCAAACTTGTATTTTCCATTTTTCAACAAACTGTATGGAGCCACCTTAAGTGATATAATTACACTATTAGAGACTTTAAGATCACGACGTAAACGTCAACGACGACGTCCTCTAAACAAAATAATTATTTTTTCAAAACAAATAGAATGAATAATTTTTAGTCCCAGAGCAATCTCAACACCATCCTCGTTCTTTATACAACGCCACTTAGAGCATTTTCACGTCTTCAGGACGACGTCAACGGCCAAAAGATGAGAACTGTTGCTCGAGATTGACTTCAATAGACGACTTTCACGATCATGCGCAGTAGCAACAAATATTCAAATTTTCGTCGGAGATAAAAACAACTGTTTTAGCTGGAACGAGCATATTGAAAATAGTAGAAGTGCAAAGTTTGAAACGAATTGCTTAACAAATGGAAAAGTTTCACAAGCGGAAAGTTGACCATTCCAACAGGGATTTATTAGTGATTTAATAGGGATTTTGGCTTGGCGGGCGGGAGTTGCACGCCAAGCCAAAATCCCTATTAAATCCCTAGTGGAGAGCAAAACTTCCGAAGAGCGTAGCTTTCGCACTATTTGTCCGATTTATTTTAAACTTTGCATTTTTACTATTTTTAATATGATCTTTCCAGCTAAAACAGTCGTTTTTACCTCCGATGAAAATTTGAAGTAAAGTTGCTACTGCGCATGAGCCTGAAAGTCGTCTATACAGACACTACAATCATTTAAGTAATACTGGGGCGTTTTGGAAGTCATTAAACTACCTTCAAATATCAAATATAATAGTCAGTTAAGCGTGACTTCTTTAAATTGTAAAACTTAGTATCTTAAAGTCCCTATTGTCTAATTTCAGCAATTCTGAACGTGGCCATGTGGGACCACCCATTAGCTGCGTATAAGTATATAATTACCATAGCAAGTTGTGCAAACATCGTTCCTGGTTTCGCAACATCGTTTTAATAAGTTTCCTATCCAGTTCCCTTTCATTATCATACTGGATCACAATCTCGTTTACTCCGTCAAGCCTGGTTCTCATATGTCGCCGATCGTCGGCGATTTGTGATTTAGATGCATGTTAAACGGGAAGTGCAGCAGCAATGTTAAGTAATAAAGAACAATGCAGAAAAGCAGTGCTTTTATTCTTTTACTTAACATGCGTCTAAATCATGGGTCGGCGACGATCGGAGACCATCGGCGACATGAGAACCAGGTTTAACAAGTTGCGACGTCGCATGCGCATAATGAGTTATCGGAGAACGTTATATATCTTTGCTATTATCAAACATAGTCACTTGAAAATTCTACATGATTGGTGTTGTGAGAGAAACACAGCCTTATGCTTCCTTTGAATTAATTTGGTTTGATAATAGTAAAGATATATAACCTTCTCCGATAACTCGTTATGCATATGTGACGTTAATATAGGTTTTTAATTTGCATATCAAACAAACTGAAATATCTCAACAACGAACGAAGCAAGGAAACCAAAAGCTGCAAAATAGGTTAGTTTGTCATTTTAAGTGTTCTTTCAAATAAGACAAACTTAATTTTCGCTGCACAGACAAGCCGGAAACTTGAATAAAATTATTATAGCTAAATATAAGTGCCCAGCACAAAACACGAATAAAAACCATTATTTCTTCCTGCTCCTTTGAATCTGAGCTTCTTTTACGCGAAAGTTTTTTAATTAACAAACTTAAACCTCATCTCAACGGCAATATTGGATCAGCACCCCTCTACTTATTTTAACTTTCTCTTACCTCCTGACACCTTCAGTGTTACCTCACCTCCTAACCTATAATTATTAGCTTGTAATATGTATTTTTAGTTCTTTATTTTGATTGGTCTATATGTATGTAAGTAGAATTCTGTTTATTATATATCCTGTAAATTATTATCTTGCAATAATTATCTCTGAAGATGTTGTAGCATAAACAACGAAACGTTAAATTAAATATTATGTTTTTATGTCCTTGTGTTGATGGCTTTTATTCGTGTTTTGTGCTGGGCACTTATATTTATAATAAGATTTGAATAAAATTAGTTATATCTTTTTATTTCTTCTTACCCTGAACACAAAAAGCATAACTGCAACTGGAAGGAGAAACAACACTGATACAGAATTTGTCAAAGCATTGAACCTTTTAGATCCTGTAAAGATAAGATTAACTAACTAAGTTGGGTTTCCCCATCTTTTTAAAAAAGAAAAAAATATATAAAAGTAGTGGGCAAGGAATAGGTAATTTTTAAAAGTAGCCAATTTAGGCACAAAAGAAAATAATGTCACAACAGCTGCGGTGAACAAACACAAAATGTAAATAGTTCATTTATAGCCTTTTATTACCTCCAATTTCAACCGCGACTTTTCTGCCGTAACTTTTATTTCCGACGTTGAAGAGAAGAACTACACTCAGTAACAACAAACCTCCCTGAAAAAAATAAAATAAATATTTTTACCCGACAATGAAAAAATAAAAGAATCGCGAACCAATTAAGATCTTCGTTAAGGTTTGCAGGGTCATTTCTGTAAAGCGCTCTCAAGTCGTCAGAATTTATGCCACAAAAATAAAATATATATCGTTAGAAAGCTATGAATTTGTAGAATACAATGGTGCCTTTGATTTTGCGATAAACACAAACCGTTAATAGTTGTGAATTTTTTAATTAAAACCAGAGGGCTTCACTCGGGGCGACTTAAGAACAAAGCGTTTCATTTTGTTGAAAAAATTTTTCGCAGTTCGATTCCGCGATTAATGTCCAGCACAACGGTGTCAGCGGTTTTTTTATTTATTGCCTGGTTTCGAATTTATGACTTATTTTGTCCAAATGTTGGTTGAAAAATAGCATTTTCAACTTTGATCGTCAATAAATTCAGCAAAACTCGACTTATCAAAAAATGCTGACACCGTTTTGCTGTAAATTTATCCTGCGAAAAAAGATTTTGAACAAAATAAAACGCTTCTCTGGTTTTAATTAAAAAAATCACAATTATTAACGGTTTGTGTTTATCGCGAAACCAAAGACACCACTGTATGCTACAAATTAATAGCTTTCCAATGATATCTATTTTATTCTTCTGGCATAAATTCCGACGAATTGAGAGCGCTTTACAGAAATGACCGTGCAAACTTTAACGAAGACGTTAACACTTTAAAAATTTTAATTAGAATTTAAAAGCAGTCGCTTACTTCGATATAAAATCTTGAAATGGTGTCACATAGACTACGCCGTGGTAAAACACAAAATTGAAATACATTGTTTCTCTCAAATAAAGCATTAGGCGAGAGTTAGGGTTAAGATTAGGGTTAGAAGTTTAATCGTATTCAGAACTCGCGATTTTTATATAGAAATTAAGTCAATTTTCAAATTGAATCCTTTTACTCCGATGAAGGGCTCCGCTTGAAACGACAATATTTCTTTATTATAAAATAACATGTATACTACGCGAGCCCTGATTGGTCAATTGCCGTGTTTGGAACAGAGTATCCAAACATGGAAAATTCCGACCAAAACGATTTTTTGAAAATGTCGGACAGTATATCATATTCACTTGTGATTATTTTATAAAAGAAATACCAAATGGTTTTTTCCGTGTTTGGAGACTCTTATCCAAACACTTGGGAAATTGCTGACTTTCGAAAAGCTAAAAACACTCGCCTACGGCTCGTGTTTTGTCACGCTTTTCTCCAGTCTCGCAATTTCCCGCGTGTTTGGATCAGAGTATCCAAACACGGGAAACCATTTGGTATTTCTTTAATCAAAACTTAAACTAATTTCGGCAGTTTACCATATTTTCACTTTGCTTGATCTATAAAACACTGCCCAAGCAACACTCTGTTTTTTTACAATCTAAGTAATCGTCCGACGGACAGATATTTGAAGCTCTGAGACCCTATACTACTGAAACTGGTACAAAAAACGACGGAAATTTTAATACCTTGTGGTCTGAGAGTTGTGGAAATCCTGGCAAAGAAAGAGCTTTCCATTGGTAAAGATAATGAATAAGATGGCTACGATGAGCTCCTTCAGCTGAACATTTATCAGTTATGGAAAAAACAAATACTGGACGTTTAAATGTATAATGTGAGAGCTACGCAAAAATAAAGTCAAACTAGATATGAGAGAAAATAATTCAAAAAACCTAGTTGTGACTTGTAAGGTCGAGAATATTACGGCAAGAGATACTCATTCTTAATGTGTACATTTAGTGTATTTATCAGTGTTAAAAGATACGATGATGATTGCTTCGTGTGGCTTCATCATTGTCAAAAAGAAGCAGAGAAATCATTGCAAATAGGAATAGCAGCGCTCCACGAGTCTACAAAAATTAAAAATATATTGCAAATTAAAATATATACCGCAGAACAACGCATCAACTGCCTCCACTGGAAGTTAGGTTTTTATCTCTGTCTGTCGGTCGGTCGGTCTGTCTGTCTGTCTGTCTGTCTGTCTGTCTGTCTGTCTGTCTGTCTGTCTGTCTGTCTGTCTGTCTGTCTGTCTGTCTGTCTGTCTGTCTGTCTGTCTGTCTTTCTGTCTGTTTCACTGTCTTTCTGTCTGTTTCACTGTCTTTCTGTCTGTTTCACTGTCTGTCTGTCTGTCTGTCTGTCTGTCTGTCTGTCTGTCTGTCTGTCTGTCTGTCTGTCTGTCTGTCTGTCTGTCTGTCTGTCTGTCTGTCTGTCTGTCTGTCTGTCTGTCTGTCTGTCTGTCTGTTTGTTTGTTTGTTTGTTTGTTTGTTTGTTTGTTTGTTTGTTTGTTTGTTTGTTTGTTTGTTTGTTTGTTTGTTTGTTTGTTTGTTTGTCTGTCTGTCTGTCTGTCTGTCTGTCTGTCTGTCTGTCTGTCTGTCTGTCTGTCTGTCTGTCTGTCTGTCTGTCTGTCTGTCTGTATGTTTGTTTGTTTGTTTGTTTGTTTGTTTGTTTGTTTGTTTGTTTGTTTGTTTGTTTGTTTGTTTGTTTGTTTGTTTGTTTGTTTGTTTGTTTGTTTGTTTGTTTGTTTGTTTGTTTGTTTGTTTGTTTGTTTGTTTGTTTGTTTGTTTGTTTGTTTGTTTGTTTGTCTGTCTGTCTGTTTCTGTCTGTTTCTGTCTGTTTCTGTCTGTTTCTGTCTGTCTGTCTGTCTGTCTGTCTGTCTGTCTGTCTGTCTGTCTGTCTGTCTGTCTGTCTGTCTGTCTGTCTGTCTGTCTGTCTGTCTGTCTGTCTGTCTGTCTGTAATTATGCACACTTATATTATTCATTTACTTTGGTTGCTCCAGGATGGCCAGTTTTGAAAAGAACTGCCAATACTCCAAGAAAGACTACATCACTATGTTCTGATAGCAAAATTGTTCTAAATAAATCAAACATATACCTAAATATAGCAAAATGTTGGCTATAGAATGTTACTTATGCATAAATGTTCTTTGGAATATTCCACTCAGAAAAATTTCTGATTTCCCAACCATTCTCATATCCAAGCCATTAGGCAAAAAAAAAACCAAAAAAACCCTGGGTTTCCGGTTTCCTAACCCTACCTAGTTTTTGGCCAGTAAAATGCCGACCCTAATCTTTTTATTGAAATTTTGAGAAGCCTGGGCCTGAGTTGCAGCTTGATTTGCAAACACAGCTTATAAATGTCTGTAAATTAATATGTGCAGTATATATAATCAAAATTATAAAAATGAGACTACATTGATTGAATCAACATGGGTTTTGTGGTTTAGTAAAACGTATTGTTCATCCATGCAATGTTTGAAAGGAAAAAAACCAACAAAAAAACAACAAAAAACCCGACCTACCCTACCTAATTTTTTTCGGGATGAAACCAGAAACCCAGGTAGGTATTTTTTTTTTTTGCCTTACAATATTTTACCTCACTGGGCCACACAACGTTAATCCATCCAAAAGTAATAACGATAAAATGGTTGAGAAAAAAGCATGTCTCGCTACTTGATACCACTGAAAATATCAGCAAAAAAACACAATAATTATTTTAAAAAAATCTAAACCTCCCTGTATACAGCAATGCTAGTACTTACGAATAATAACATTTTCCTACAAAATAATTTCTACAGATCAAGTATTTGACTGACCTGGTGTGTGGTCAATCGATTCCCTGATGACAATGGTTTTTGAAGAATAACAAATACTATGGATGAACTACAAAAAAACAAATATTTAAATATACATATACTGTATGTACCATATAGAACAACCTAAAAATCAAATGCTGGTATCTAAAGCAAATTGTCCTATAACTTAACATAATCCACTCAGTGATGTCTAAAAAAAATTCTTATCTCCATTATTCATATACACCAATTTCCAAGACATCTCCCCTTGCTGAGTAAAATTGTCTGGGTGATTTTGGGTGATGTCACTTTGGTGTAACACGAGTCACACACCACTCTATTGTCCTAATTAGTGGCATTGTACAATTAAATATTCCATCTTCATCATTATTCAATACCTTAGGACCTTAGGTGTTTACAGATAATAGTTGAAGTGTTAAAATAAATTAATCACTAAACTAGATTGGAATTGATCCGTTGTTTTTGTTCAAAATGTAACATGAGTCACCATGGAATTGCCCAGATGATTTTACTCAACAAAGGGAGAAACCTCCTGGAGTTAAATTTAGAAAGAACACTCATCCTAGGCAACAATGAGTTAAACAACCAGTCCACCACAATCAGACCACTATCACTTAACAGAAACACTTCACCACCATTGATGAACATTCCCAACAAGCCAAAAATATATTCTTGCTATTAATATATTATATATTAATTTAAGTATAGTTGTAATGTATAATACAATCATTTCATTGTCCAAAAAACTACTTTCAAATTAACATTGTAATTATTTTAATCTTACATATAAAAACTTAACAAGCTTACCTCGCTCTAACTAGGAATAAATACTGAACAATATGCACGGTTTTCAAGAGATCATGCGACAGGAAAAATCCATAAACATAAAGTATTTTTGAAACAACCAAAAACACAAGATATGGGGATGAACTGTGGAAGATATAAAACACAGAATTAGATTTCATTCCGAGACAAATATATTGTGTATTTATACGTACATTTTCAGCTTTATTTATTTACCTTAACCCAGGTTCAATTCGTCCAAAATCTTTTTTCTGAGTTAATAAAACATTTCCACTGAATCTCTCTCGCTCCATGACATGACGTGTGGTCACTGAGTTGGCATTATGAGGGCAATACTTCATGTAATAAGAAAATAAGCTTTTAGGAGATGCCTTGACCTCGTACTCAGGCTCCGCTCCTTCTTTGAGACAATACAGCATTCCTGATTGGTTGTCGTGCGTGCCCCATTAACGAAAAAAAACAGCGCGGGAAAACATTTTTGAAAAGAAAAAAAGAAAAACACTCGTTACAGTCGGTTTCAGGTTACTTTTTAAATGTTCAGAAGTTCGTTCGGAGATTCACAAGTTCGTATTGAACTAGGCATTTGATTGGTTACTAGCAACTAGCAGCCAATCAAATGCCTAGTTCAATACGAACTTGTGAACCTGCGAACGAACTTCTGAACATTTCCGTCAAAAGTAACCTGAATCCGACTGTAAAACCAAAGCAAACAAACTGTTGACTGGTCAATGGCAACATTTATGATTAGTATGTAATTAGTGTATTCAGCTTGAAGTTGGTAAAGTTTCCCCGTCTCCCCAGTGGCGTAGAGGGGGGGGGGGGGGTGTTCGCCCCCCAATGGTCTCCAAGACCGTTCTTGTGAAAATTTTAAATCCGTTGAGAAACTTGTAGGGGGGGGGGGGGGTACATTGGTTTAAGGTCAAGTGAGTAGACAAGACGTAATGTGTTATATATATATATTGCAGGCATGCATATGCTATACTCGACTTGTTTATAAATAAATCTAAGGATATCCTGACGTCGTATTCTGCGTTCTGGTTTGATCTCAACAAAATTATGTAATTTACGGCTTTCAGATTACTCTTAAATACTTGCCTCAAAATGCAGGGAATAGTGTTTCAGAGACCCTAGAAATCCAAAATTTTCCGGGCGGGCATGCCCCCCCCCCCCCCCCCAAACTCAAGACCCCCTCACTGTAAAAGCTGTCGTAAGCTGTCGTAAGTTAATCTCAGAGAAAAACTCTGAGCAACAGGCAGGACTCGAACCCACAACCTTCCGAATGCCAGCCGGACACTCTCACCATAAGGCATTGACCCACTGGAACGAGAGTTTTTCTCTGAGTTGAACTTACGACAGCTTGTACAGTACAGACAGACGGGAAAAATTTATGATTAGGTTGAAGACACAGAATAACGAACAATTGTTGGGGAAGGCCTGGGAATATTTAAAATAAATGTAAAGCGGTTCAAACAACAAATAGTAAACAGAGTACACAGCCGAAACACCGTTCCTGTGATAGTATGTTGATTTCAAACCGCGTTTATCATTATTTTAAGCTTATTCTACGTGTTAGAAAAGAAATTCTTCCTTGCTTGGAGCGTGCTCCATCGACTATGGTTGCACTTGGGGAGTTTGGAGAGCACTCAAAAATCTAAAAATCTAGAAATTACCACAACCATTAAAATTATTTGCCTCAGTCCCACCCAAACCGTTTGGGCATGTGTGCGCTTGTAGTAGCAAAAATTACATAAAATTTGCGAAAATAGATTTTCAAAAGAAACTATAGCTATAAAATTGGTAAATTCGTCGGTAAATTAGATGGGTAAAATTCAGTTAAACTTAACGCACTCGCGTCAATCTTATTTCACGGTATAAAGCAAAATGAAAAGATGGTAAAGTGTCCCCCCGGTTTTTAGTTTGTCTGTCGTTTCAAACGGAGCCCTTATTAAAAAGTGTTCGTTTGTTTCGATAACAAACATTAAGTTCAAATTCGGCTAGCAACCTAACTTGTAAAGGTTGTAACGATGTAAAATTTTCATAATGCGTTTTAATTTCTATGATTTGATGTCCACCGATAGAATGTTAATCACTCGACCCAATCTTGCATATAAAATTAATTAAAACGGCATCAAACTTTCCATTTAAAGCAAGGAAAATTCTCCCACCGCACTTCCCTTTTTGAAAATGTTATACACCAAACATTTCTGAGGTTTAATTCGTTGCAAATGACAAGAAATTTCCTGTATCTGATACAATAATCCGTCAAAACTATGTTCGGATGAGGTTTTCTGCGAGAGTTTTATGTTTCTAGGTTACACAATAGCGGCCTCGTATAGGTTAAATTTGGCTTGTATCCATTGTACGGCTGCATATTCAGTTTTATCTATTAATAGTTCTTATATGAGCAGCTTGGGCTGTGAAACAAACACAGGCACAACGACACTGTAGAGAGCGTGACGTCAGAAGAGGCAAACTGGTGAACCGATCTCTCAGTCTGTCGTGACGAAAGCAGGTGAATCTACAATGACTGACAAACAGTGAATGGTTAATGAGGGATTCTTAAGAAAGCTTGCCGTAACTATTGCAACAAAGAATGTCTATTTAAACAACTGTTCCCGGCACATTTGTAGAAATGAGATGGTTCGAGAAAGGCCGAGCGGACGGCCAATGTCTAGGGCCTTCGTCGTCGGTCTTCTAATCTTTCTCTCCATTTGTCGTTTGTCGGAAGCAGGAAGGAAGAACAAGAAGCGAGAAAAAATCTACACGAATGGTTGGGCGGTCAAGATTAGCGGAGGACTAGCAAAAGCGAAAATTGTAGCACGGCAACATGGATTTAAAAAAGTGGAAAAGGTTTGTAAAGATTATGTTGTCGAGGTTAATTATTATTATTGGTGGTGGCCCATAGCTTGCAGGTTAAAGATTGTCTTGTCGCGTTTACTACCAGATCACATTGATCCCGGGGCGAAACATTCTTACAGACACCAGAAGCGCTTAGAATATAAAATAAAATAACCCCTTAAACTATATTTAGACAGATAATGTGTCAAACTTTAGAGGAACCGAAAGGATTTTTAGGATTTTTCTTTTTATAAATCTTCATATAGGTGTAACCACAGTCATTAGTTCGACAGGTACCAGTAAGATTTCTTCGTCCATAATAAACTATCATTTTCAATGTTTTCTTAAATCTTCTTATAATCAGAACTGACAATCAATCACAATATATATCCAAAAACTTTAATCACGGACTGTTGGCATTGGATATCACAGTACACAAAACTAAAAGTAGTATATGACTCGTTAGTTAGAACCGAGTCAATCACGATTTTTAAACTCGGACTCAGGTGCTGACACGAGCCCTGGCTAGCTGACTCGTGTCACGAAATTCTCTCCTTGGCCGCAAAAGAAGATTTGAATTAACGTTTAGATTTGTTTACATCTAAATTAAACCAGTTCTTCTTTGTAAATTTAGTTTATGCGAGTTTCAAAACCTCCTAATCAATCGCATGAGCCAAGTTAACACTTTGAAGTCTGACGACGAGTCTTTAGTATTGTATTCTGGCTAACGCCAGACGATTTTATTCAGCACAGGAAGAGCTCCAGGCCTCAAAGTGTTAAAACTTATCTCTTTAATACTTTGAAGCCTGACGACGAGTCTTTAGTATTTTATTCTGGCTAACGCCAGACGATTTTATTCAACACAGGGAGAGGTCCAGGCCTCAAAGTGTTAACCGGGCTAGCCCGGCTCATGCGATCAGTACCTTAGACTCAAATTGTTTTCGAAAGGCTCGTCTCAACTAATCGGTTTAAAAATTCTTTTAAAATCGATAGGGTAAGCAAATAACTATTTTAACGTTCTATATACACGGACAAAAAGAGACAAAATCGTGTACAGAATGTATAGTTCTACGCGAATCAGTTTTCGTTTTTTTCTTCGCGTTAAATAAATCAAGATTTGCCGTCTGTAGATGTTTACTTGCAAGAAACAGCGTGGGTTGTTCATAATTATTTTTTAAATTTAAAAATATGTTTTATGCATAGAAAATAAATTTACTAAACTAAAGACTAAAATTTCGTTTGTTTTTGCTGTACAATTAGCTGTCGTATATAAGTTGTTAAACTATAAAGCCCCGGTCAAACGAGGATGAGAGTTGATGAGAGTTGGCAAGCGAGAGTTTGTCTGAGAGTTTTCTCAACTCTCATGCCCCGGTCAAAAGCCGCCAACTCCCCTAATAGTGTTTTTAATTTATGGTCAACAGTTCCTGACAAAGATTGTAGGATGCGCAGTGAGTTTTAATCCGTTAATTCGCGCATCTTACAATTAAACAATTTCCAGTAACTTACTGCATACAATGCCTTTACAATTACAGTAGTTTATTGGTTACAACGTGAGCAACGGGTGTCAGCTCGCATATGCCAACTCTCATGACCGGTCAAACGAGCAAAAACTCTCATCAACTCTCATTAAAATTTGAACCAGCTCAAAGTTGATGAGAGTTGATAAGCCGTGCATGAGAGTCGATGAGAGTTGGTGGTCAAACGCGACCTAGAGTTGCAACTCTCATCGACTCTCATCAACTCTCATCCTCGTTTGACCGGGGCTTCAGAAAAGTGACTGACAGTGGCGTCGTGGGCGGGGAGACAGGGGGGGGGGGCTCAAACATAGTTTGACGCTGCTTTAGCTTAAACTGCATGAGCTTTTGAACGTAGCTTAAAAAGTTACTGATCATGACCCAACGTTTTGACAAAGCGACCTATGGTGTCTTTATCAGGGAAGACTGTTGTCTAGATATTGAAGAAACTTACCCCCTGTTCAGACTATAGGCGCCAGATCACGGTGCCCGGGCACGGGCACTAGTGTGAACACGACTTTTTTTCGGTGCCCAACCCAAACTGATCAAAACTGGGCACCGTGCGTTAAGGTAGTACCCGGGCACCGTGCCCGGGTACGGGCACTAATGTGAACACGTTTTCAGTGCCCAAAGTAGTGCCCATGCACGCTTCTTACTCAATATTCCGTGTAATTCGGAGGCTTACAGCCACAAAATAGCTGCAAAAGCCATGAAAAGCTTTCTGTGTGAACGCTTATCAGATCTAGGCACCGTGAATGTGAACGCCCGTACCCGAGCAACGTACCCGGGCACCTAGTTTGAACAGAATATAGTCTGGTTCGAAATATCACTGAAATAGCCTAAGGCCTAAGTCAAACGTCGCTCTTCTCATGCGCCGAACCTAATGCAAATAAGCATAAACAAAGGATTTAGCTCATTTTCATTAGGTTCGGCGCATGCATGAGAAGAGCGACGTTAGGCCTTAGACCCCGTTTACACGATGCCGGTACAATTTGAAAACGGAACAAAATCATGCCGGTATGCAAATACAGCATATAACATTTCATGTTATTTTTGTGCCGGTATCGTGTAAACGCAAGGCCTAAACGGCATGATTTTGTTCCGGTTTCAAATTGTACCGGCATCGTGTAAACGGTCTAAGTACTATTATCATTCGAACTTTAGTTCCCAACTTGACCTGTAGCTCAGTTGGTACGGTAGAGCATCTTTCTGGTAAACCGAAGGTCGCGGGTTCGAATCCCGGCTGGGCCAAGTAGAGTTTCCTCTATACTTGTCCGTTATGGGTCGTCATGATCACTCGGAGTAACACCTTGTTATTATTCTCCACCCAAGTTCACTGTCCGCCCAAAATCATCATTCGAAATTGTCCTCTTGCTTACAACTAATGCGCTGGATAGGAAATATGATTATTAGCCAAACACCAATCAAATTCAAAGCAAGAAGTTGTTCAACAAATTAGCTAGGTCGAGAAACTAAATGCAATATTTTAAGAACACTTCCAATGCCACAACTTTATACTATCCTTCTGTCTGAAAATCTTTTTCTGTCCGAATCGACAGACTTTGCTTTAATACCGGAGAAGCTCTCGGTTTCATTAATATTTAGGACTGATATCAACTTTAAGTAGTCATTCATTCAATCCCTTTAAGGAAATACAGTCAGTAAAAAGCAAATACAATGCAAATTTTCAAAGCCAACGAGCCAATCAAAAACAATAAAAATATTGGAAAGAGCCAATTACATTCTACAGTGGATTTTGATGAACTGGGAATTTCCAACCTCGTACCCAGGCTCTTCTTGCACGAAATAAACTAAGATGGCGGAAAAGATTCGAAGTAGTGAAGGACAATTCGTCAAAATTTAAAGCTAATTATTCTTTAATATTACCAAGCAAATTACCAGCAAGAAAACTAGAAAATTCTTAATGCTCTGAGTAAACTTTTTCAAGTATTGGTGAAAGAAACGAAATGTTTTTAAATAACCAAATATACGAGGAATCAGGAGTGGACGGCCCGATTTGCCATTTTGATAGTCTAGCTTTGAAAAACTCACCCGTGCTTTTACCAATTTGCACTCGAAACCATGCTATTAATTAAACAAATATAATAAAATACATGCAATCACACAAGACACAAAAAAAATTGATTTATCAAAATGAAATCTTTAACCAACAAAAAAATCGATTTAGGCTGCATTATGGTTATACAGTTATATGTATACCCCTTACAATTACAAAAGTAAAATGATATAGATTGTTAAAGTGCTACACTATCACAGATTAATGAGATTATTAATGACAATAACTACTACATTGGCAAATAACATACGGTAATTAGTCGACTATTAATCAATCAATCAGTCAATCAATCAATCAATCAATCAACCAATCAATCAATCAATCAATCAAAGAAGCAATCATACAATCAAAAAGTAATAATCAATTACCAATAAATCAAGTCAACCAGTTAATCAACAAATAATTAATCAAGAAATAATCTGAGATAAATCATAAAATAAAACCAAAAACTACTTGCATAGTAAGTGCAATATTTCAGTAACAGCTTTTGGATTTTTGAACAAGGTAGCGTCCACCAAGTGAAGATCTGTAACAACATTTTTCTTTGCTTGGGTCATAGTTGTGATAGTCACAGCAAGAAGAACCTTTTGATTTTAGTTCTAAGTTGTAACCACAGCAGACATGGGTGGAGGGATCGTAGTTAACTGCCCCACAGCAAGATGTACCTTTGGATTTTGGAAGAATGTTGTAGTTACAACACACATCAGTATTTGTGTTGTAGATTTCAGAGCCACAGCAGCCTGTGAAAGATGAGTATCTCTTTGAGTGAACGTTGGATGAACAACAAACTTGAGTTGAATTGTGATATTGTGAGGACCCACAACATTCATAACCAGATGACCGTGTTAGCAATTTATCATTGCAACACATTTTTAAACTAGAATTATAGTTGAGATAACCACAACAAGAAGCTCCATTGGATTTTTTGAGAATGTTATTATTGCAGCAGACGTAAGATTCATTATAAGGAAGGAATCCACAGCAAGCACTTCCATTAATTTTTGGATAGATTTTCCCGTCGCAGCAAAGTTGGGTGTTCCAGTCGTAATTTTTGGAACCACAGCAAACGAACTTGATAAAACGATGCCGTCGAGAGAATCTTAAATAATACGGGAAGCGCATATCGATGTCTGCGCAGCAATAATTATTACCGGGTTCTTTTCGTTGAACATGGTCCCCACAACATGTGGAGTGTGACGGATTATAGTTAATAGATCCACAGCAGGAGGTTCGGCCTGAAGATCTGGGTAGAACATTTCTATCACAGCAAACAGAACTTGAAGGATTGTAATTTCGTGTTCCACAGCAACTGGTGCCAGATGATCTGGGTAAGAGAACATGTGAACAGCAGACCTTACTGGAAGGATTGTAGTTTAAAGAACCACAGCAAGACGAGCCACTATTTTTTGAAAATACTCTATCGTAACAGCAAACTTGTGAGCTTGATTGATAGGTTTGAGAGCCACAGCAAGTTGTTCCACTAGTTTTTCGAAGTACTCTTCCTGAGCAGCATAGTTGAATACTTCGGTGGTAGGCACGGGAACCACAGCAGGATGATCCATGCATGGTTTTTGCAATAACTCTATCATTGCAACAAAGATGGCTCTTCTCATTATAATTACGTGATTGACAACAAGACGAACCCCGCCATCTGCTGAGTATTCGACCAAGACAGCACACGGACAAGGAGCGATGGTAATTTCGGCTGTTACAACAGGATGAACCACTTGATTTTCTGTACAGTTTACCTTGACAGCAGATTTGGATTTTGTGATCGTAGGCTTGACCATAACAGCATGATGTGTGGGAAGATTTTGACCAAAGTTTGTCTCTGCAGCATATTTGTAAATAACTCTTATAGTTCTTTGATCCACAACATTGATTTCCAGATGATCTTGGCAGAATGTTTGGACCACAACAAACTGAGTTTACTGGATTATAGTTTACACTTCCACAACATGCAGTTCCTGATGATAGACTAAGTATCTTGTTTCTACAACAGAGTGAAGTTGATGGATTGTAATTGCGATTATTACAGCAGTGAGTACCTTGTGTCTTAGAAAGGATCTTATAGTTACAGCATACTGAACTTTCAGGATCGTAAGCTTCCGAAAGACAGCATCGGTGGTGTGGGGCGGCTTGGTGGAGTTTTCCGCGGCAACAAATTGCTCTGTAAGGATCATAGTTCGTATTTCCACAGCAGCCAAAGCCTTCTGCACTGTTCAGAATTTTTCCATGGCAACAGACTTGGTGAAATGGGTCGTAGTTAGCATGACCACAGCAACTGGAGCCATACTGTATAGAAAGCACGTTACCCCCACAGCAAACATGGGTCGTAGGATGGTAAGAACTGGAGCCACAAGTAAGAGAAAACACAGGAGCTATTATAAATAAGGGAAAAAAGTAAATAACTATACTATAAGTAAACTTAACAAGTTCTCCGCTAACTGACCTGTAAATAAAGTCCTATATATTACTATAGTACTATACAGTATACAGGTAAATGGTTAAAAATTGTGTTTGTACACACAATTTGACGTACAAAGCTTGCACCGCTTGGTTAAGCTTTAGAAGTGATGTCTAATCACATCTGATCAGCACAATAAAAAACTTCTTGTTGAAACAACACTTATACAAGTTATTTGTTATTTGTCCGCCATATTTGTAATAAATTGGCGCCAAAAATGCAGTACAACTAGCGCATGCGCCTAAGAAACATATATACAAAGAAACGTTTTACTAAAAAATGAAAAGCAATAATCCAATATAATTTGGATGGCAGCAGTTTGTTGAGTCGTCTACAAGTGCACAGTTGACGTCACGAAGTCACAAAAGCCAATCAGAACAGTCGTTATTCTATTAATAATCGGCCAATCAGGTTGCACTATTTGTATAAATAATTCATGACGTAATAAAATATAAACCAGGGCGCGCCGGGCCGAGTAAAGCCGGTTTTCCACTAGGCGATTTTTTTCGCGCGAAGCGACTTTCTTTTGTTCGAATTCAATAGATTTCGGATTAGTTCCAGCTCAGAGCTCATGAGACAAAAGAAAAAGTCGCTTCGCGCGAAAAAAGTCGCCTAGTGGAAAACCAGCTTAAAGACGACCCTGAGTACGAAATCGAAGAAGTCTTGACGAGAGTTGACGAAATCAAAGCAAAATCGTCGGTAATTTACGCGAGCGATTTCAAATTGGACTGAAATCAGCGATAAAAAATAGCCAGTGTGAACTGGCCTGCAATGAACTTGGAGTGAATGCTCCCTTCAAAAATGAAGATTTCATGACACAAATTTTGAATCGTCTAGATGGTCTAGTAATATAAAAACGATATGCTAGGATATCCCAGAGGCAATCATGATCAACTCTACCTGATGCTTGATCTTACATCAGTCCCACACGAAGCCGCGGTTTGAAAGAACTAAGGATATCAACAAACTGAAACATCTCTTGAAAGTAAATTAGAAAAAACAACAACACCCAGGGGAAATCAAGCTGAATAATGAATTCTAGAATATTTGTTGATGGAGCATGTAGTGCATATTTTAAAATAAGATATTCCTTAATCAAATATACAAACTAATGTTTCTTACCTGCACCTGCTTGCATCGTTAGCATACAAAGAAGCAGTTTAAACATCTTGAAACTCTGACTTGAAACAAGAAAACAAACCTTTTTGGGCGACTGTTAAACGGAAGCAAATACGTTCTCTTGAATAATCGCGTTTCAGCTTCTTCCAGCGCGTCACAGACGCTAATTGTGTACATCAACGCCTGCTGAGTAATTTAGTCCAATTAAGTTTGCAATTTATTAAATGAATATATTTGCTACCAAGTTTAAAGTTTTAAATTGCTAAAAAGAATTCATATAAAGAAAGAATCCTTTATCAATAAATAGGCCAATAGGGCATTCAAGATTCAACACCTCAGAAGAAGGGATAAATAAAACAAATCTACGAATCCTAGAAAGCAAAGGGCGCGGACTTATATTTAAGGATCGTATATCACTGAGATGTTTGATCAATTTTTAGAACGTCGTTCGGTCACTTCCCAGTGGCATCGTGGCCAGGGGGTGGGGTGGTGGTTAGGGGGACAAAATAAACTAGGATGGCGGCAAAGATTCGAAGTAGTGAAGGACCAATTCGTCAAAAAAAAGCTCTCGGTTTCAATAATATTTAGGACTGATAACAACTTTAAGTCAGTAATTCAATCCTTTTAAGGAAATACAGTGCAGTAAAAAGCAAATACAATGCAAATTTTCAAAGCCAACGAGCCAATCAAAAACAATAAAAATATTGGAAAGAGCCAATCACATTCTACAGTGGATTTTGATGAATTGGGAATTTCCAACCTCGTACCCAGGCTCTTCTTGCACAAAATAAACTAAGATGGCGGCAAAGATTCGAAGTAGTGAAGGACAATTCGTCAAAATTTAAAGCTAATTATTTTTTAATATTACCAAGCAAAATACCAGCAAGAAAACAAGAAGATTCTTAATGCTCTGAGTAAACTTTTTCAAGTATTGCTGAAGAAGTGAAACGTTTTTAAATAACCAAATATACGAAGAGTGAACGGACCGAAAGACTAGTTTGCCATTTTGATAGTCTTTGAAAAACTCACTTGTGTTTTCGAAACCATGCTATTAACTAAACAAATATTATAAAATAAACTCACACAATTGAAAAAAAATTGATTATCAAAATGAAATCTTTAATTAACTAAAACAAACGATTTGGGTTGCATTATGTAACAGATTAAACATGAGAAGCCGATCTGTATCTGATTTACAAGGCGAGCTGTAGACTTTCTCTAAGTCGTTTTCAAACATTTTTGACCTTTCGACATTTTTTCACCTATATTCACTATTCAGGCTAACTTGCTATGCAAGTGCTATCTCTGGAAGTTGGAGTTAACAGACTCTTGAAAACGTTTTAGTAGGGGTAGAACCACTTTCCATTGCATGTGCGACAACCCGAAACACGTCAAAACAGGGCGATGTGCATTTCAGCGATTTCCCGCCAGAATACTTAATTAGATTCAAAAACCCGCAAGCGAAACAAGTCCGCCTCTTTCCTCCCGCTTTTCCGCTCTCCCGCCTTTCCACCCGCCCGCAAAAACTAGCGCTAAGAGGCGGACTTGGAGCAAGTCTAGGCGAGCTGCAGTATTATGCTGTTTATCTTTTTAAGACAAAAGTACACGCAAGCTATAAAAAACTTATTTCTACCACCTTTTTGCTTTCGTGTATATGAATAAACTGCCAAGGGTTTTTTTACCACCTTTTCGCTTTGCTCTATTCAAAACACTGCCTACGCAGGACTTTCTTACAGTGATACTAATCATCTGCTTTTTTATAAAACAGATTGGCACCCTCGAAGATTACTACCATTTTGAACACCCTACTCACCCCAGTCGGTCGAAACGAAGCGCTGATGATATGACAAACTTACTAAATGTCCATCCAAATGTAAGTTTGCTATTGGGTTTATGAATTTATAGTCAGATTACATGCATAATATATTATCCTCGCCGATACAGACTTATTTTACAGTCAAAATGGAAATACCTTCCCACTTTTGCTTCTGTAGTTGGTTGTGTATTACTGTATTTCTGTAGCCGCTACTGAAGTGTGAGGAAAGTCTAGTGGTAAAATTCGTCAATTCTTGATGTATATTCGTCTGTTATAATTGTCAGTTGTTTGCTGTACAAGCCGTGTTAGTTAGTAATACTCAAAAAAAACTCTGAGCTCTAAGCGGGACTCGAACCCACAACCTTCTGAATGCTAGCCAGACGCTCTAAAAATTGAGGCACTATAGAACTCAGACAGCAGAGCGTCTGGCTAGCATTCATCAGGTTGTGGGTTCTTGTCCCGCTTGGTCTTAGAGCTCAGAGTTTTTTTGAGTATTCTAGTAACTAACACAGCTTGTACAGCAAACAACTGACAATTATTACTAACATCAAGCTGCAATTTCTGAAACTAACTATTCGTCTGTTGTTATCGATTTGGGATAAACATTGCATTATGATTTTAATCATATCTATCTATTTAAAGCTATTTAATCTATCTATTTAATCTATCTATTTAAATTAGCTAAATTATACTATTTAGGATAAGGATAAGGATAAGGATAAGGATAAGGATAAGGATAAGGATAAGGATAAGGATAAGGATAAGGATAAGGATAAGGATAAGGATAAGGATAAGGATAAGGATAAAGGATAAAGGATAAAGGACCTGGGGCTAATCATCCTTACTTGCAGCCAGCGGCTGAATTGCGAAGGACGCAGATCAACGTGGCTGTGTCGAGGCATATCAAACGCGCTCCAGGCAGCCGCCATATACGACGCAGTTCAGATCACGGATCACAGCTAAGATGTTAGGTGTTGATTTTATGGAGGGAGGAAAACCGGAGAACCCAGCGAAAACCCCTTGAAGCACAGGAGAGATCAACTACAAACTCTACTCACATGAGTTCCAAGCCAGACAACGGGGTCATTCCCAAGCAGTCACCCATCCAAGTACTAACCCCGTCTAACCGGGCTTAACTTTTTGGTGAGAGGCAGCGCGCTAACAGGACGCGTCACCCGTGCTTATGTACAGTTTTTAACAAAAAATTTTCTCAGGCTTCGGTAGCGGCTACAGAAATACAGTAATACGCAACAAACTACAGAAGAAGAAGTGGGAAGGTATTTCCATTTTGACTGTAAATATTCGATTTCTTAAGGTTCACTGGGTCGAACAACAACACGAAAAAATTCGAGTAAAAAGAGGAGCTTATCATGATCAGATGATCAAGCAACATGTACAAATGACCTTTAGAGATCCGTTGTGGCCCGTTCAGTGGTATTTGGTACGTATGCGGCGTGATTACATCGTTCGTTCGTTCGTTCCGTTCCGTCCGTCCGTCCGTCCGTCCGTTCGTTCGTTCGTTCGTTCGATCGATCGATCGATCGATCGATCGATCGTTCGTTCGTTCGTTCGTTCGTTCGTTCGTTCGTTCGTTCGTTCGTTCGTTCGTTCGTTCGTTCGTTCGTTCGTTCGTTCGTTCGTTCGTTCGTTCGTTCGTTCGTTCGTTCGTTCGTTCGTTCGTTCGTTCGTTCGTTCGTTCGTTCGTTCGTTCGTTCGTTCGTTCGTTCGTTCGTTCGTTCGTTCCTTCCTTCCTTCCCTCTTTCCCTCTATGTATACGGCGTGATTGCATCGTTCGTTCGTTCGTTCCGTTCGATCCGTTCGTTCCGTCCGTCCGTCCCGTCCGTCCGTCCGTCCGTCCGTCCCGTCCGTCCCGTCCATCCGTCCCGTCCGTCCGTCCGTCCGCCCCGTCCGTCCGCCCGCCCGCTCGTTCGTTCGTTCGTTCGTTCGTTCGTTCGTTCCGTTCGTTCGTTCGTCCGTCCGTCCCGTCCGTCCGTCTCGTCCGTCCGTCCCGTCCGTTCGTCCCGTCCGTCCGTCCGTCCGTCCGTCCGTCCGTCCGTCCGTTCGTTCGTTCGTTCGTTCGTTCGTTCGTTCGTTCGTTCGTTCGTTCGTTCGTTCGTTCGTTCGTTCGTTCCTTCCCTCTTTCCTCCCTCCCTTCTTTCCTCTCTCTTTTCATTCATTCCCCGTCGTCTTGCTCATGCCTATCACTCGCTCGTTCATAACAATTCAATAGCTTTTTTTATCCGTCCTCCCAATAACTAGGACGACAAACGTAAGAACTATGATATGGATGTCCATGTGTTGTCTGTCTGGAAGCAAGGTTATACGGGGAAAGGAGTTGTAGTTACTATCCTTGATGATGGTAAGCAATTCAATTAAGTGCTCAAAACAACACCAACACTAACGACAACAACACCAATACCAACACCAAAACCAACACCAACACCAACACCAACACCAACACCAACACCAACACCAACACCAACACTAACAACACCACCACTAACAACACCACCAACACCAACACCAACACCAACAACACCAACACCAAAACCACCACCACCACCAACAACAACAACAACACCAACACCAACACTAACACCAACACCAACACTAACAACACCACCACCAACAACACCAACACCAACACCACCAACAACACCAACACCAACAACACCAACACCAACACCAACACCACCACCACCAACACTAACACCAACACCAACACTAACACCACCACCAACATCATCACCATCACCACCACCAACAACACCACCACCACCACCACCACCACCACCACCACCACTACCAACACCACCACTACCAACAACAACACTAACACTAACAACACCAACACGAACACCATTACCACCACCACCATCACCACTACCAGCACTAGCACCACTACCAACACCACCACTAACAACACCACCAACACCAACACCAACACCACCACCACCAACACCACCAACACCAACACCAACACCAACACCAACACCAACACCAACACCAACACCAACACCAACACCAACACCAACACCAAGAACAACAAGAGCAACGTACTTGTTATAGATTGGATTACAATAAGTACTAGTTTTGGAAATTAACATACGTCGTGTTGTGTATTTTATAAAGGTGTTGAGCACAATCATACAGACTTGATGCGAAATTATGTAAGTATATTCCACGAATAATATTTGAAAATAATTAAAGGAACTACCCATATTATGGCTAACATATAAAGAAACTATAAAATTTGTCCTTTTTTCCTTCTCCTTTTCTGCATGTCTAGGACCCCGCTGCAAGCTGGGACGTGAATTGTGGTGACCCAGATCCATTCCCGAGATATGATCCAACTAATGAGAACAAGTAAGTTTTGTGCGCCACTCTTCTAGTGCGCATGCGTAAAGTTGCAGAGATTGAAATTCAGATAACAAGCACTATTAGTATAAATACACAGGTAATTATAGAAAATCGCGCGCGCTGATTGGTCGAGCTACTTCGGATTAATTCTCGATAATCACCTACAGCGTTTATTCAAAATGGCCGCCAGCCAAAGTTGTCAATGCGACAGACAAGGAAATTAACAATTTTAAAGAAAATGCTCTTCCTAAAAGTACGAAAATGTGGATTTATACTAAAAGAATTATTCGCCTCAGGCTCAGTGAATATCGGTGAATAATAACCTCGACTTCGTCTCGGTTATTATATACCGATATTCACCTCGCCTTCGGCGAATAATTGTTGATTGTTAGCTAGTTTAACTGGAAACGTACTGTTACAACGCGACTTGTGGACCTACAAGTACTTGTAACCGAGCGGTTAAGACTCGTTCCCCAAGGACTGGGCACAGTCTAAGGTATATGTACCTTAAATAACCTCGCTCTGCTATCTGAGTTCTAGTGGCCCAATAGTTAGAGCGTATTGAGCTCTTCACCTCAGCTGCTCGCCTTCTAGGTAATATTTGGGCTGAGGCTAGTGAATCTCAACGACTTTCTCTTCTTACTCATGGTCCCAGTGATGATTTAGGCAATTTTCAAATCAAAGTTCAGTTTTTCTGTGCTGTACAAAGTTTTATTATTGATACTTGTAGATTTAAAGTTTTCTAAAAGAAAAACAAAAAACAAAACAAAAAAAAAACAAAAACAAAAACAAAAAAAATAACAAGATAAAAGGAAGAAAAAAAAGGGGAAAAATTTTCCAAAAAAATAAATATTTATGTATTATATATAAATATCTAAAGTTTTTTTCGAGATATATGGAGATTCACACCTTCAGCCTAAATTATGTTGCAAGTTAGTGTTTGTTTGTTTGTTTGTTTGTTTGTTTGTTTGTTTGTTTGTTTGTTTGTTTGTTTGTTTGTTTGTTTGTTTGTTTGTTTGTTTGTTTGTTTGTTTGTTTGTTTGTTTGTTTGTTTTAAAAAAATGGCCAAAATTTTACTATGTCTGCGTAAACCCCCTAGATGAGTGCATGTGTTGCAACTCTTGGGGTAAATGTGGTAATAAAATATGTTTAAATAAATAATAAAAAAAAAAAGTTAGAGCGTCTGGCTAGCATTCAGAAGGTTGTGGGTTCGAGTCCCGCTTAGAGCTCTGAGTTTTTCTGAGTATTACTAACTAACACAGCTTGTACTTGTAACCGAGCGGTTAAGACCCGTTCCCCAAGGACTGGGCACAGTCTAAGGTATAATTACCTTAAATAACCTCGCTCTGCTATCTGAGTTCTAGTGGCCCAATAGTTAGAGCGTCTGGCAAGCATTCAGAAGGTTGTGGGTTCGAGTCCCGCTTAGAGCTCAGAGTTTTTGTGAGTATTACTAACTAACACAGCTTGTACAGCAAACAACTGACAATTATTAAGCACTATTGTGTTTTTTTTTCATGTCCACAGACACGGCACACGATGTGCTGGGGAAGTAGCAGGTCAGGCCAATAACAACAAGTGTGGAGTTGGTGTGGCTTACAATGCCCGCATTGGAGGTGAGATAACGAATAAGACATTTAGACTACCCAACCTACAATCTTCTTGGAGTTGGAGAGCGGTAGCAAAAGCTCCGAAAGAGCACTACGGCACATGTTTTACCATAAAAATCACTTTCAATTTTTTAGCATAACCACCATATAACACATCACATAATTCTCATTTAAACTGTTTAAATATTTCTCTTCTCTATACTAAATCTCACCTCATTTTACATTACTCATTTTTTCTGCTGCTGCTGCTGCTGCTGCTGGTGGTAGTGTTGAAGATGTTGCTGTTGGTGCTCTTGGTGGTGGTGGTGGTGGTGGTGGTGGTGGTGGTGGTGGTGGTGGTGGTGGTGGTGGTGGTGTTGTTGTTATTGGTGTTGTTGGTCGTGATGTTGGTCGTGTTGTTGTTGTTATTGTTGTTGTTGTTGTTGTTGTTGTTGTTGTTGTTGTTGTTGTTGTTGTTGTTGTTGTTGTTGTTGTTGTTGTTGTTGTTGTTGTTGTTGTTGTTGTTGTTGTTGTTGGTGATGGTGTTGTTGTTGGTAATGTTGGTCGTATTGTTGTTATTGTTGTTGTTGTTGGTGGTGGTGGTGATGGTGTTGTTGTTGTTGTTGGTGTTGGTGGTGTTGGTGCTGGTGGTGATGTTGGTCATGTTTCCGTTAATGTTGTTGTTGGTGATGTAGTGGTGTTAAAGTTGTTGTTGGTCGTGTTGTTGTTGGTGGTGGTGGTGGTGTTGGCGGTGGTTGCAGTGGTATTTGTGGTGTTGTTGTTAAATGACATCTTCCATTGCCTCATACACCTACGATGGCCATATCATAAATTTTCGTCATCACTCTTCAGGTGTTCGAATGTTGGATGGTCGAGTGACGGACAAAGTCGAAGCTGAATCTCTAAGTCTTAATCCTCAATACATCGATATCTACAGCGCGAGTTGGGGGCCTAGTGACGATGGTACCACGGTCGAAGGGCCTGGCACGTTGGCCACGGCTGCCTTCTTGAATGGCATTAAGAAGGTAATGAGCAAAGAATGTATTGTATAATGTATGAAAATACGGTAACAACAGCAATTGTTATATAGCTAGAGTTTCGCTGGATACAACGATGACCGTAGATAAATTTCAATGTATACCAGGCGGGCAACAATTCAATCTCGTACTCAGAGCCTGCGATCCTTTTGGTCAGTACCAAGGAACGGAGACTCTGGGAAACTCCGATGAAAAAGTCCCCAAATCGGGGTCTTTGGTCCCAGTCCTCTGGTTCCCAGTTCCTCATATAAATTTGTAACTGTCATGTTGATGATCGTTCGCTAGTCCGAAGACCAGGGAAATATTGTTTACCGATGAATAAAATCAACATGTTTTACAAGGCTCTCGACAAAGCATTTCGTGTAAGAATGGCCATTCTTTGCTTTTCTCCTAATCGTTGACCGGATGATTTGAGCCGTAGGTTTTATTTGTCCGCGTCGGCCGTGATCGGTTCGGCTCAGCTGCTCAGGTAAGGAAATGTACTTTCTTGTTAGGAATTTTGGCTAAATTATATCGACCGTGCATTCTCTAATGTTATTTTTAAAGTTCTGAGACGAAACTGCGACTAAATACGAGACGAATCAGACGGCAGATGTTGTTTGGCGACAAAGCGACAATAATAATAGTTTTAACTTGTAAATTATCGGGATTTTCACTGTTTTGAATTATTTCAAGTGTTCAATTGTATATTGGGTTTGTCGTTTAAAATTATATGTTACAGAACGTTAATAAATCAATTAAACAGGTTAGCAACGTGCACAGAATTTTAATTGATTGAACTAACCAATCAGGTGCCGAGTTTCATCGGAGTTTCCCAGAGCCTCCGTTCCTTGGTACTGACCAAAAGGATCGCAGGCTCTGGGTACGAGATTGGCAACAATTGTGAACTTATTGCCTGCTCGGGCAATAAGTTTTCAATTGTTGCCCGCTAGAACTTTGAACTCCTCACGGTATCCTATAAACAGCAGCTTGTTGCGTACGAAAAAAATAAAATTTATAGGTCTTTAAAGCATGTGTGAAGATTAACTGGAGATTGCTGTTCTTTTGTTCTGAGACTCAGTATACTTGTTTGGTTGAAGTGAAATTAGGGAGCCAAGCGAAATGTTTTTGTAAGTCTTTCAGTTTCTCTTTTGTGTACTTTTTCTTGACAAAAGTCAAAATTATCAGTGAAACTCAAGCTATATAACAAAACACTTAATGTCTGATCCCTCGACTTCGTCTCGGGAAACATCAAGACTCTCGGGAAAACAAAACTAACTGTTTCCCTCGCGACCAGAAATTAAGTGTATATTATCGCAGTTAGTATTGTCTCAACATTCACTGTTATCAACGATAAAGCAATAACGATAGATATAGCACAAGTTGTTAACCACTGAAGTTAAGTTGAATGGGGTTAGTACCATTGATCTCTATATCAGACTCGTCGCTAAACGCGCAAGGGGATACCGTGAAACCCCGCGCGCCCACACTTTTATCCTACTGAGTCCCTTGTGATCCCACGTTTGATCCTAGCTTAACCTAAAGAAGCGACTGGGGACGACTCTGTCTCTATATATAACTGGATGGGCCATTGGGCCGGATTTTGCGTGCCAGTTGTATGCACTGATCTCAAATAATATACTCATATTATTTGAGATCAGTGGTTGTATGATGACGTGACCACTACCCAAGATGGCTGCCACTGAAGTTCATGGCTTTCGTAGATTGAAAACAGATAAAAAAACTCGTCGAAATGCGAGATACTATCTGTTATACGGAAACGTCAGCCGATTGAATTTGAATACACCATCTCAAATAAAATCATAAATAGGGTCAGTACTTCGAAAGACCTGGGTGTTATTTTCAACAAAGAACTCCAGTGGGGAGACCATGTACAAACCGCGACAGGGAAGGCAAGCAAAATGTTGAGCTTGATCAAGAGAGCAAGTGAAAAATCTTTGGATGTACCATCTAAACGTTCTCTATATCTTGCTCTGGTACGCTCTCACCTTGGCTATGCAAGTGAGATTTGGTCACCCTATCTTCACGAGGACATGAAGTCTATTGAGATAATCCAACGTAGAGCATCAAAATATATTTTAAATGATTATGAATCTAACTACAAGGACAGGCTTACTACTTTGCAACTCCTACCCGTTAACTACTGGCATGAACTGAAGGATCTCTGTACGATGGCAAAGTTACTTCATGTGGCTAAATGTAATTTAGGCAAGGTAAAAAAGGAGACAATGCTAGTCAGCAGACACTCGCTATAATATATGGGGATTATCTTGGCACTCATCAAAGTCATGTCAGCGTGGTCTGAGCTTGACTGGTTTGCGCGCGCTTATAATACGTGGTATTATCTCAGCACTCATCAAAGTCTTGTCAGCGTGGTGTGAGCTTGACTGGTTGTGCGCGCTATCCATGTAATAGATACTTGGTCAGCGGTCACTCATATATAATATGTGGTGATTACATCAGCGCTCATCAAAGTCTTGTCAGCGTGGTCTGAACTTGACTGGTTTTGCGCGCGCTGTTTATTGAGTTAATACGTGGGGATTCTTGCTTTGCATTGTGTTGACCCACCCACCCACTCCTGATAGAATGCAAGGTAAGTATATATATTTCCACTGCTTGACAGTGTGACTCGTGCCTGGAGGTGGGCTGTGACGGGGTTGCCATGGTTACCTCTGATCAGGGGGTGGCATCCCCCCTGGGGCTTGGCACCAATCCTCCAATAACGTCTATTGGCGAATTATTTTTAAGGGCTATTACGATTTACCCATATCAGACTACATCAGTACCAATTCAGCAATTACTCGAACCTCTACCAGCCTGTCCCTCCAACCTCGTTTAACCAGAACCTTAAATTTTAAAAACAGTTACTTCAACAGAATCGTAAATCTTTGGAACTCACTACCTTCTTCGATTAGACTTTCTTCTTCATTTAACATTTTTAAGTCAAGCACTAATAATTATCTTGTTCAGACCTTTATTACTTACTTTGATGTAGAGAATGTTTATACTTGGAAATCAATTTGCTCAAAATGTCACAAACATGTCTCACAGCCTATCAAATCATCTGTTCATAGATGTTTTTAACCAAATGCCAAACTATACCTATGCATGTAGATGTATTTTAAATTATTATTTTCGGCAGTTTATCTAGTGGGGCCTTGAGCCTGTTATAAACTTGCCTCATTGTATTTTAGCTATAAATTTATTTCAATACAATGAAAGTCGAGTAAATAAACGAACCGGCATCTATCTGTTGTTTGCTTTACGGCTTTTCCGACTCCCCCGGCACTGCACACATAATATTCCTACCAAACCGGGACCAGTTGCGAAAAATGCAACTACACAGACCTTCCGGCAGGAATTGAACCCACGACCTTGCGATTCTAGTGCAATGCTCTGACCGCTGAGCCACGGAGGGCGTTGCCGAGAGCTTGATCGCGAGTTCTGTATATATATAATAAGGTGGTAATGCCAGGATAGAATCAGGTATATTATAAGTAATATTGGCATTTCACTCGATTACATAGCATGTTCTAAGGATTTTAGGTGAAGGAAAATTCGAGCGTAGAATATATACATTAATATATACATTAATATATACATAGAATATATACGCTCGAATTTTCCCTCACCTAAAATCCTTAGAACATAATATTCCTACCCCCGGATATGACCGTGCTGACGTCAAGACTGCTTATGCCAGTCAACTTTAGGATTGGGAACAAGTTCTAAGGCCGCAATGCGTCATATGTTCCACTACGTAAGAGGGCGGCGACTGCCACAAAATGTTTGACTGCTGGACATAGGGAATGGCCTATCCAGTTGTATATAGAGATCAGTCGTTAGTACTCGGATATGTGACCAACTTAAAGTGCCACTAACCCCAAAAAATTTTTCTCTCAAATCTAAGAGCCCTTATTGAGTGGATTAGGCCAGTTAATAAATTATTGGTATTGGACGTTTCGTTGATCTTCTGTAGACGACCAAAGTTGCATCTGCATGTCCCATGGCGGAGTAGGAAAGGGAATGGGTATACTATATTCCTGGTGTTACGTCAAACAAGTCAAACAAGGAACTCCTTTGAGCTCTATCTGGTGAATACATAGAATTTAGTTCTTTGAACGTTTTCATGGCGATAAAGTAACATAAATAAGTTTTGTGGAAACACCACGTAAAATATTTCTTTGCTTCTATGACTCCTTCGGTACATCCAGAGCCGAATACACAGCCCCAGCAAGAACCACCTTCAGTTTCTCTTCCGTATATCGGACCAGCATCTCACAAGATTGAGAGGATTCTAAATCGTGCTGGTATGAAGGTATTTCACAGTAGTCAACACAAATTGTTCAAGGTACTTTTCACACATAAAGATGAAGTGGATAGCTTATCTAAGCCTGGAGTGTATCGCATTCCTTGTGAGTGTGGCTTGGTGTACATCGGAGAAACGGGAAGGAATCTCTCACTCGCCTGAAGGAACACAAGACATGTTGCATAAAAGCGCAACAAGAAAAGTCTGCTGTTGCCAAACACGCTTGGAAGTATGACCATCGTGTTAAGTGGGAAGAGTCATCACTCTTAGCCAGCGACAAGCAATACTTCACGCGAAGAACTAGAGAATCCATTGAGATCGCCAAACATCACACTATTTCTCAGGAGGGACAGCCATTAAATAGCACGTGGCGTGCCCTATTCGGAGAACATTCTTGATTTTGTTTTCTAATTAATAAAATTAACGTGATACGCCATTGTATTCTTACGTGATTTAATTGATCAGTTGCTTAGTTTATAAATGACATGAGCCAACAACTTGTTGTCATTGCTCTGATGAAGGCCTGAGTCAACAGGCCGAAAGCTTAGCAAAGAAATATTTTACGTGGTGTTTCCACAAAACTTATTTATGTTACATAGAATTTTTTGGGTTGAAAATTAATTTTCCCAACTAACTCAATGTAAAACTTCTATGCATTCAGCAGACAGAGCTCAAATGAGTTCCCTGTTTGGCTTGCGTGACGTCACACCAGGAATATACCCATTCCCTTTCCTTCTCCGCCATGGGACATGCATATGCCAATTTTTGCAACTTTGGTGGTTTACAGAAGACCAAAGAAACGTCCAATACCAATAATTTATTCACTGGACTAATCCACTCAATAAGGGCTTTTAGATTTGCGAAAAAAAGTTTTTGGGGTTAGTGGCACTTTAACTTCATGTGAGTAGAGTTGTTGGTCTCTTCTGTTCCTCGAGGGTTTTCACTGGGTTCTCCGGTTTTCCTTCCTCCACAAAATCAACACCATAGTTTTCCCCAGTTAATTCTACCAAATAGCTGCATCAAAACACGTATTTACAACATTACGTCATACATGCGCGTCTCTTCTAGGGCCGTGAGGGACGAGGTTCGATATTCATTTGGGCATCTGGCAATGGTGGTCGTCATGACGACAGCTGCAATTGCGATGGTTACACCAACAGCATTCACACACTGTCCGTCAGCTCCTCGTCGGATCACGGAGAGTCTCCGTGGTATTCCGAAGCATGTTCGTCAACTCTCGCCACAACATTTAGTAGTGGCTCGAGAGGGGAACAGAAGATTGTAAGTAGATAATTCAATTAGGATTATCGAGTATAAACAATGTTAGTCCAGTGCAGTGGAGTATGGTAGGTGTAGTGTTGTGCCGTGCGGTGAAAAGTGGTGTGGCGCGGTGTGGCCGCGTGTAGTGTAGTGTAGTGTAGTGTAGTGTAGTGTAGTGTAGTGTAGTGTAGTGCAGTGCAGTGCAGTGCAGTGCAGTGCAGTGCAGTGCAGTGCAGTGCAGTGCAGTGCAGTGTAGTGTAGTGTGGTGTGGTGTGGTGTGGTGTGGTGTGGTATGGTGTGGTGTGGTGTGGACTGTGGTGTGGTGCAGTGCAGTGCAAGCGCCGTGCGGTAGAGAGTAGTGGGGTTTGGCGTATTGTGTAGTGTAGTATGGTGTGGTGTGGTATGGTCTAGTGTGGTGTGGTATATGTTACGGTATGGTATGGTATGGTATGATATGTTACGTTATGGTATAGTGTTGTGTGACATAGTATAGTACGGTGTGGTATAATATGGTATGGTAGTAACGGTGTTGTATGGTATGGTATGGTATGGTATGCTATGCTATGGTATTGTATGGTATTGTATTGTATGGTATGGTGTGGTGTGGTATGGTATTGTATGGTGTGGTGTGGAGTGGTATTGTATGTTTTTGTATGGTATGGTATGGTGTGGTGAGATGTAGTGTGGTGTCGTAGTGTAACTAGTAAAAAGTCTGACGTTAGCATCTAAACGTCGCATGGGTAGGAATGGATTAAAAATTCCTGTCAGTAAATAAGTCCTTCATCGTTTTTCCTACCACTAGGTAACCACAGATCTTCACAATCAATGCACAGAAAAACACACAGGAACATCCGCGTCAGCCCCATTGGCAGCAGGAGTCATTGCACTGGCTTTGGAAGCAAAGTAAGTCATTTCTTATAATTTTAAAACGGTCAGCAGCATACTCAGGGCTTTTAGAGTGTATACAGCTATTTCAATTAACGTTGTCGGTAAGATGCGTCAAGCCTACGCGACCAGACCGAAAGGAGGTATGGGTAGAAATCACCGAAACAATAAAAGCACATAAATATGTACATAACGATTTACAATATCGAGCCACGCCTGGACCTTACAGTGAAGACGTCGGTGACCTTTGGTTGATAACCTCGGCATCAAAATTGAAGAAGTTGCTATTTATTTGAGAGAATCTGCTCGTTATACAACGCTATACAACGCCACACAACCCTGTATGTCGAAATATTTAGCTTGGGGAAGAGTAGCCTCAGAGAAACTAGGGAGACCAATTTCTAGTCTCTCGACATTTCACTCGCCATTGTCAGCCGGCCAACTATAGAGCGTTTTCATCTTACGTCACGGCGGCCATATTGGTGTACCAAAACAATGAAATGGCGGCCATATTGGTGTACGGTATGGGAATTAGCTCTTTCTTATTCAAATATTTCGTATTGTTTCACCACCCCAATGGGCCACCGATCACGTGAGTGAAAACGCTTTATCGAATTTCCATTTCTACCCATACTCCCTTTCGTTCTGGTCGCGTAGGCTTGATGCCGCTTACCGACAACGTTTAAGGAGAGGGTCAACCCAAAAATCGATTGAAAAATGAAAAATTTTTTTTTTTGCTAAAACAGAGGTTTAGACCTTTGTTTAGCCATTGCAGGCTGTTTTCGGTGTATTTGGTATGTTTTTGAAATTTTAGACGGTTTTTTCGTTAATTTTAAATGAACCGCGTGGGAAAAGTACTGGGGACGAGGTTGTTGTTTTGTTACTAGAGCATAACAGTTCTCGCGGCAGGACGTATTTTCTACGTTTCTGTTGTGTGAAAACCTGAAAAGGACTTAACTATGTTACCAGTTGGGTAAAGACATCATAAAGTCTGGTGATCCCGATCCTTTTCACACGAAGAACTGTGTGATAGAAGTACTTTGCGATTCGTGTCCTCGTATTTTTCCAGTTCGCTGGAGACACTGTCGTGACAGTATGGGAGGCTGGTTTTAAGTCCGTCTCGAAGCAAGTAAAAATGTTAAAATTTAACTTCGTATATGTGAAATAGATGTATTGAAGTATGGCTCTAGTATTTCGAAATGTTTGAATTGCGACTTGCTTGGAGACTTTCTTTGTAAAAAATTTCTTTTGTGCGAAGGACTATGTTGGGTGCTGTCCTATTTTCAAAATATATCCCATAATACACTACGGTCGTCGTGGCAATTGAACAGTAGGTTGCGCCCCCCTGGCAATCTAAAAAAATGCTTGGATTGGTATGATCTGGAACAGGCTACCAAAAGGAGTTTTTGTAGGAGCGTCCGTCTTGAAATTTGGTGTGTATGATGCTGTTGCTCATTTCAATATTGGTGCCAAGTATACAGGACGAAAAAGGAGCTTTAAGATAGATTTAAGGAGACGTCAATTTGCTTAAATATCTGTTGAGCAGATTGCAGATGCTTGCCTCCAGTTTTTTTAGAAGTCTTAAAGCCTGTATTTATGACTTTGAGTGACAGTAAACTGTTTAGAAGGTGTGTACTTGGAACAACACAACAAACACAAGCATCTCTAAGTATCTCCAGTAAGACTTTGGTCTTGAATTTAGGTATCTAGGCGTTAAATTTAGGCACTGTAAATAATGCTAAACTTCAAAGCCGTTTTCTCAAAACCGCACATTTTACCCTTTGAGAAAGGATATCTCTGGAACGATTTAACCAATTGACATGAAATTTTCAGAATTTATGTATCTCACCATTTTCTTGGGGATGAACAGAGGATTTTGTAATATATATTTTCTAACATGAATTATTGCATAGACATGCCAAGCAAATTTGTATGCTATTTTTAAAACCTCGTAATCCGCTTAGTTTTCAAAATTTCCAAAAATCCTCTGTTCATCTCCAAGAAATTGGTAAGGTACATACATCCTGAAAATTTCATGTCAATTGCTTAAATCATTCCAGAGATATCTTTTCTCAAGCTCAGTCTATCGCGAAACAGCATGTTGCCACTTTAACTGCCAGGTTGCCAATAGCAACGCAGTTTTGGTGTCCAAAAATATTTTTTTTAGAATCTTGAGCTCATTAGCTATCTGCTGAAATATAGTTTGTCAGAGGTTTATTGTAAAGTGTCCAGTGTGCAGCCTTAGTTCTGTGATCCTTAGTTTTGGGTTGACCCTCCCCTTAATGAAATAGGTGTATACAAGTGCGGTACGCATAAGTGCTACAACCGAACGTCTGCTACCATGTCACAACGCCTATTACATACAAGTATTCACCGTCCACCATCATTTTGCAGCCCAAAACTCACTTGGCGAGACGTTCAACATATAGTTGTATGGACATCAAAATGGCACCCACTCGCACATGACCCGGACTGGAGTATCAATGGCCTGGGCCGACACGTAAATCGAAAGTTTGGATTTGGATTATTGGACGCTCGCGGCATCGTAGCTTTGGCAAAAACTGGAAAAGGTGTTCCCGAGAAAACTATTTGCCACGGACAAATAAACCAGGACAGACGGTATGTGAAAGCTTCATTCACCCACGAAGTGACTTAAATTACTTTTTTATAAAATGATATGCAGTCAACTAGTTTGAAGAAGTTCTTCAAGCTTACAAAAAATAAACTTCACCAAGTTCCATTGATTATACATGGCGCACGCTGATTGGTTGCTGAGAGGTCCAAAGAAAAGCCTTTGAGTTTTGGCGGGAAAATTTCTGAACTGATTTGAATGCAAATAACAAAGGATTGGGCATCTTTGTTGGAAGATTTTGAACACTAAAAAGAAGAGAAGATTTTTCTCTGTTTTTCAGGCCAACGTGACTTAACCCTGGTAATATTAGGAACATTAGTGTTGTTTTCTCGAAAGCTGTTTATCTTTGAGCGAGATAAATAAACGCCTAACGGGTGTAAACATGAAGCAGAGCGAACAAGCTCAAAGGTAACGTAAAACGGCAACATTTGAAGACGAACGAGCAACAAACGAAGCAAAAAAAGACAGAGAGGAAGACGAACCAAAAGTCGTATAATAGATGCCTTATTAACCTCGTTTGGTCGGTCTGTACGGGAAAGCATTTGGCTTCGTTTTTTCGCACAGCCCTCACTCTTTCGTTGTTAATAAGTCTTTAATATAATATTCTCATATATTCTCCTAATATATAGATTAATCCATCGGGAAAAAGGATTGGCGGTAAAGATCAAAGCAAACGGTTGTCAAGGCAACAAGGACGAGCTACGCTATTTGGAGCATGTGCAGTTGGTACTAACGTTAGACTACACTAGGAGGGGAGACCTGGCTATCGACCTTACTTCTCCGATGGGAACAAAATCCCGGTTGTTGTCACCCCGGGGAGAAGATCTTTCGGACGAGGGCTTCTCCAAGTGGCCCTTCATGACGACACACTCGTGGGGAGAAGACCCTCGGGGGGTCTGGACACTAGATATCAATGACGAAGGCGACTCCAGGCAAAACCACGGCGTGTTAAAGGAATGGGGACTAGTCCTGCACGGCACTAAAGAGCAACCACCTTTTCAACGAACCAAACATCCCGACCAGGCTCGCCCGACGAAAACCGTGCCCGCTAGGAAGACCACGCATCAGGCAGACAAAGTCCCGGATGGACCGACTTACACGTTTGGCCCGGCGCCAAATATAGAAACGATTACGTACAAACCGCTAGAAAGCGAGCATGCGCAAATACAAGAAACTAAACCCGTCGAAAATGTCTACCAATCACCGATCGAAACAAGCAGAACTAACATACCACAAGCACAGCAGCCCTCGTGGACGAACTCAAATAATTACCCGCGAGATCCCATAAACCACTCACAGAACATGGCGCAACCGGTTGCGTCGTACGAGACCGTTCAAAGTCCGGCGTACAACTATCCGAGTAGAAGTTACGGGACCGCAGAGAGCCCACCATATTATGCACAACAATCGCAAGTACAGCCCAGAGTAGCTTATGATTCATGGAACAACAATAATAACAACAATAATAATAATAATAATAACAATAACTACAACGCCCCGCAAAGACCATTTAATAGTTACGATTATTTAAGAGGTCGTCGGAAACGTAGATCACAAGAAATTTATTAAACGTCAAAAGCATTGGGACCACTGACCTATATATAACTGACTGCGGGTGCCCTATATCAATAACTGCAATGGGTGACCAGTCCAAGATGGCGGTTTATGAGTCCTTTCTCCCATAGCAGTCACCGCTGACCTTTTCCTCATAAATGAATTTAACTAAATTGTTCATTCCGCGGGCGCGGCTGAGCCCACAGTCAAGTAAACATAGTGGGAAAAATACGGTCAGCGGTTGCTACCATGAGGGAAAAGATTCGTATTTCTGTCACCTTTGTTCGGTAACTTTTTGGACGGCACCCGCAATCCAGTTATATATAGGTCAGCGATTGGAACGCTTTAGGAACTAATGGAAGACTAGCACAAGTCTGGTGTCACAAAGGCGTATGGGAACGTATGCACAACGATCCCAGACTGGCTTGCGATGCCAGACTCTCCCTAGTTCATCACTTATTACTCATGGCTAATGGCTCAAGTCGAGGTTTAAATATAAATCCCCGACTTTAAAGTCCTTGTTTGTAGTAGTGTCTATAAAATTAAGAAGCTCATTGATATAGTCCTGTACAAGGCATACACAAAGTGACTGTGTAGAAAATGGTGCAATATTTGCATAAATTTTGATTTTGCACAATGTTCCACACAATTGAATCTTTTTTTGTTTAAAGTTAATACATGAAATCCATTTCTCAGCTTATCTAAGCGTTCTTGTGGAGTTTGATGACAACAATAAAAATATTTTGATCAATGATATATTGTAAATGTCATGAAAGGTACCTCATAAAAAGTATGATGTCACTAAAAGTGTGACGTCATAAAAAGTATGATGCCATAAAAGGTACGATGTCATGAAAGGTATGACGTCATAAAATGATGTCACGGGAGGTATGACGTCATAAAATATATGTCACAAAAGGCGTGACGTCATAAAAAGTATGTCATAAAAAGGTATGATGTCATAAATGGTATGATGTCATGTAAAGTATGTCATGTAAAGTATGTCACTAAAAGTGTGACGTCATAAAAAGTATGATGTCATAAAAGGTATGATGCCACAAAGGGTGTGACGACATAAAAAGTACGACAAAAAAAGTGTGATGTCACAAAAGATGTGACGTCATAAAAGGTATGATGTAACGAAAGGTATGATGTCATAGACATGTCACAAAACGTATTTCCTAAATTCATTGCGGACTAATTATTCACACACAAAATACTGCACACAGAAGATAAGAAGTTTTAATAACAAATACACTAATAT
>OZ036000.1:7512208-7547208 GCA_964035015.1 Corallium rubrum
ACACACTATCCCTGTAATCTCCTCATCATCCACAGGTTTTAGAGTGCGCAAGCAGTTCCCGTTGTTGAAGTTCCAAATCTTCACAGTACCATCGCGGGCGCCTGTGTTCAGCCGGCGCATGCTCGGATCGAAGCACATCGCCGTAATCTCGGACCCAGGGTGCGCGTTCGAAAACTGAATCACCTTCTCGCCAGTTTCCAGGTTCCAGACTATGACGACCGAGGCGTGACACGCGCTTACGACCTGGTTGAACAAACTGTTGTACAACGCCTTGCACAGCGGTTTCACGTGACTGCTTCGCTCCTTGTCGTCGGAGCTCGTTTCCGGACCTTTCTTCTCGAGCGCAAACAAGATATTGGTGCCGAGTAGAAGGGTGTGGTTCTTGTCGTTGAAATAGATACTCGAAATCACCATGGGGCCTGGGGTGAGAAGCCGGCTTGGAATCGTCTGAATACAGCACACGTCCCTGATATCCCACACTTTCAATACTTTATCTTGGGACACGCTTATGAACTGACCACTTTGGCCATTAACAGCAATATGGATGACCGCTGAACAGTGTCCTTTCAGTGTTGAAGTCGGCTTGGTTGTCAGATAAGGATTCCAGAGTCTGACGTAATGGTCAATCCCCCCCGTGACAATGACGTTCCACGTGCTGCAGTAATCAAAGCACAGGACACCCTTGCGAATTCTTATGTACGAGCTCATTCGCTTCCTTTCTGTATCACCAACATAAAGTGAATTCTCGCTGGTGGTCACGCACGAAATAAAACACTGAAGAGTCGGGTAGTACTTGACCTTTTTCACCCAGTCTTCGTGGAGGGAAAACTGCATTGCCCGCACCTTCGGGTGTAAGCCTTTCACCAGCTCCCGAAACATAATACGGCAATATGACGCCATAGGTACCCCCTGGTTTTTAGCAACGTGTATATCAAAGAGACCCGTAGTGGCGGATGAGAAGATCAAAACAGACACCTGTCCTGCCATATCACCAAAGAACAACATACTTTCGTTGTAGTTCTCAGGGTTGTACCAGTAGTCCATACAAAGTATCGAATGCTGGAAACCGCAGACCACAAAGTGTTTCTCGAAGTTGTTCGCGGCGCAGTCGTAGAACGCGATATCACGCTCTGTCGTGGACACGGCAATTTTTTTCACGTTTGCAAGCACCACGCAATCGGTCACCCATACCGTTCTGTTTCCTTTTGGGGTGTTGTAATGACCATCGTTGAGTTGCACCGTGCGTTGTAAGTTAAGTTCCATGTTCCAGAAGGTCATAACACCATCGCGACTCACAGCCACGTATCTTCCCGAACTGCCGTCGGCCACGTCCTCGGGACCGTAGGAAATCTTCGGGAAATACGATAGGCGCACGAGGTTATCACGATGGTTGCTCTGCAGTTCTCGAAGTGGGTTAGGAAATGGAGCGTCTACTCCAAGTTCACTAGTAAAATAGAAGAATTATAAGAAATCTTAGTTGTTTCATTTTCAACTTGCAAAATTAAGAGACAATGATTAGCTCGTTGGGGTGACAATGACTGTAATTATGATGCTAATTGTGTTTACTGGTGGAGATGATGATAATGGTAGTGATGATGATGATGGTAGTGATGATGATAATGGTAGCGATGATGATAATGGTAGTGATGATGATAATGGTAGTGATGATGATGATGGTAGTGATGATAATGGTAGCGATGATGATAATGGTAGGGATGATGATAATGGTAGTGATGATGATAATGGTAGTGATGATGATAATGGTAGTGATGATGATAATGGTAGTGATGATGATAATGGTAGTGATGATGATAATGGTAGCGACGATGATAATGGTAGTGATGATGATAATGGTAGTGATGATGATGATGATGGTAGTGATGATGATAATGGTAGCGATGATGATAATGGTAGTGATGATGATAATGGTAGCGATGATGATAATGGTAGTGATGATGATAATGGTAGTGATGATGATAATCGTAGTGATGATGATAATGGTAATAGTGATGATGATAATGGTAATAATGATGATGGTGACGGTGTTCGTGATGATGATGGTAGCGATAGTAATGGTGATGATGACGGTGATAGTACTGATGTTGTTGATGATGGTTGTGTTAACAATGGTGATGGTAATGATGATGTTGATGATGGTGGTGATAATGATGAAGATGGTGTTAGCAATGGTGATGGTAAGGTGATATTGATGGTGTTGGTGATGATAATGGTAATGGTGTTGGTGATAGCAAAAATAATGGTGATTGTAATGATGGTGGTAATGGTAATGATAATGGTGATGGTGATGGTGGTGGTGATGATAATGGTGTTGGTGATAGTAAAAATAGTGATGATGGTGTTGGTGATGGTAATAATGGTGGTGATGGTAATGATGGTGATAATGAGTAGTCTTAGATTCCTAGTGGATAGTTGGTCGGAACGCCATTAACCCTTAACGGCTTCCATATAGCTCTTAACACAACAAAACAATCCACTTTAATATATTTAAACACGCCGCTATCCAGAATTCCCTTACCTACTCATCACATCTTTGAGTTGATTCTCCATCAAAATGTACGAACAAAATTCCTCCCAATCCACCGTACCATCGCAGTTCGCGTCCACCTTCATAAAAATAATCGCCAATTCATCTTCATCAGGCAATATCCCACCTTTATTTGCAATGATCCTTTTCAACGCCTCCCTGAACTCACCCAGGTCCAATCCCCCACCGCCATCTTCATCCGCCTCTTCGAAGATCCGTTCCAGTAGCTCTAAGTCCTCATGATTCATCTGGTCCTCGAGACGATTTTTGATCGTACTGGGAAGGTACGTTTTACTGCCTTGGCGATTTTTGATGTTTTCATCCGACTTCTCGGATGTTTGAGGACTATCGCCTTCCGTCCCCCGGTCTTCGAATACTTCATCAACGCTAGATGTTGCCGAGACTTGGTTTTGAGGAGATCTGGTACCAACTTTAGCCATTTCTATTTAATCAGGAGCAACGTGAGAGAAAACAACCGACCTCCTTCTGGTTGTATCTCACTGTGGTCCATTCATGACGTCATAAGATAATTAATTACGCCAGAACACGCGTGCGCAGTAGTTCTTTTGGGAGCAACGTGCGAGCAACGTTCGGGAGCACGTTCATTCATGACGTCATGAGATAATTTATTACGTCAAAACACGCACGCGCAGTTGAGCTTCTTTAATCAGAGATGCGCGTGCGTGGAGATTGCTTGTTTTCGAATTAAACATTGCGAGCTTGCTAGTCAAGCTAAACGACAACCATACCGTGCATGAATGAATGAATGAATGAATGAATGAATAGCCCTTCTCAAACTCAATAATTCATAAGATAAAAACAGGGAAATCAATAGCTATTTCAGAGCGACGTCGCCACAGCTGCTTCGCCTTGGGTTTTTCACTACACTTCTCGATGTTTGGTATAAACATAGTTAATAGAAAATATACATGGTTTGGAAGCTCACAAGTCATTGTTTTATGTTTTTGTTCAGGTTTATGGAAATTTTTGCACTTTCACTGTTACTGAACATATTGTGTTTTCTGTATAATGAAGCAGTCGTCTAATAGCAACGTTTGGATTCAATCACTCAACCATACTGTTTAAACATTAATAAACCTAAAACAAAGGATTTGTCACCTTCATGTACCTTTCAACATGAATCGTAGCTTGATTGTTAACCGCTTTGAAGTTTGCCGGGTTTCCAAACCATGTATATTTTCTATGAACTATGGTATAAAACGCTCAGCTATCGCCTCGTGTCTTTATACCATGATAAAATACTTCTGCTTGTTTATTAAATAGTATACTTAAAACATATTTATATATATATATATATATATATATATATATATATATATATATATATATATATATATATATATAAATTCAAAAAGCGTGTACACATTTGTCGGCGTCCGTGACAATGTTAGCAAATGCATATGCGCTGTATGTTAATATAAATCAGTTTACTCTCTAAGTTAAACCTACATTTGCCCACGTCAAGTTAGGGTGGATTCTCCAAGTTGTCGAAAGACGTTCCCGTCAAGCGTTTCTCTTAGAAAGGCAAACACATTTTTCTAACCAGAGAAGGTCGACGATCAGTCAAGAATGCAAGTTCTTGGTAAGTTTTAGGATTAGCAAGATCTACGAAAAAAAATCAAATAGAACTATAGTGTAGTGTAGTGTAGTGCAGTGCAGTGCGCTGCGCTGCGCTGTACTGTACTGTACTGTACTGTACTGTACTGTACTGTACTGTACTGTACTGTACTGTACTGTACTGTACTGTACTGTACTGTACTGTACTGTACTGTACTGTACTGTAAATTAACAAAACTAGACGATGTACGAGTTTTACCTTTGGACAGCAAGCCTTTGTGTTGATAATACGTTAAACATTGCATTAGTTCCTCGTCATTGTACTCTGTTACCTCAATGGGTTCGTATGACCCAACGCAAGACACACCCTATAAGTAGCAAATAATACTTGTAAAAATATATTTGTAATCTTTATTTATAAACCCACAACCTCCAGAATACTCGTTTAACTCGTCCCCAGATATAAATATCGTAAAACAACCTCGGTCTACCATCTGAGTTCCAGTGGTTCAATGGTTAGAGCATCCGCCTGGCATTCGAAAGGTTGTGGGTTCGAGTCCCGTCTAGAGCTCAGAGTTTTTCTCTGAGTTTACTACGATTCCGGTTTGAGCGTGGACACGCGTAATTTGAGGACACACGTTTCACACGGGAAACTGTAACGTTACTAAGGCGAAACGGTATTGTTTCAATTTGAAACGAGCGCCGTTTCTTCGCTCAAACGTCGCGTTGTGGGGTTTGTCAGCGTAATGGCCGATCGGAAAAGCACTGTGGAGTTCTTAGCTGCACTTGACGAAGATTTAATTGTATGTAAAGATGAGTTGGCGACGTTTGAGCGAAGAAACGTGTGGCAGGAGAGAGGAACAGAACTTTCGTCCCAATTGACACCAAACTCCTATGTGCAGACGACTAAGACCTAGGTGTTGATTTTACGGAAGGAAAACCGGAGAACCCGGCGAAAAACCCTCGGAGCACAGGAGAGACCAACTAAACTCTACTCACATAAGTCCCAAGCTGGCGGAGTATGGGGTTATTCCCAAACGGTCACCCATCCAAGTACTAACCCCGTCCGACCGGGCTTAACTATTGGTGAGAGGCAGCCAAGAAGCAAACCGTACTTTTTGTTGATTTCTGAATTTTTTAACGAAGTATCCTAAAAAAAGCCGTGTTGTATAAAGAGTGTGGCACTGGCAAGTTTGTGACGTAAACAGTTGAACCTGGACGATTGAAATCATAAGAAAAGCTGATTTATGATGAATATAACTTGTGCAAGTTTCCAACCGCACATGTATTAAAGTATTTGATGCTTTTCGAGTGTGTTTATTTTAATGGATCGCAAAATCGTTCCTCCGTTTACGTCACACACTTGTTAGTGCCAGACTCTTTATACAACACGGCTTTTTATAAAAACACTTCACAATTTGTCGATCAAACATCCCAAAATCAACGGGAAAAAATTTCAATTAATTTTTTTTCATCATATTCGGATGCTACGTGCTTTAATACATATATAAAGCGATATAGAAATTATTGGCCCGCCAATAAAAGTTTTATTACTTTTACCCTGTCCTTGTTCTTATGTAATCATGTGACGAGCATGTGCACATCATGTCATCATGCGACGATCAGCTGGCAGAGGTCGTGGCAGGAGTTAAAGTCCTAGATGCGTACCAGGTACCACCTACCATAATTCATTCTACACGAGGCCGACAAGCTTCAGTCTACACGAGGCCGACTAGCTTCACGCTTCAACGAACGCAAGCAAGCACAATTCGAGTTCAACCCTTCTCCTCCCGCTGGCCGTGCCACTAATATGTACTATAATTTGCGAGGGTGGGCGTTTTATCGCCCCCACCTTTCCTGTGCAAAACAATTAATTATGTTTCTTAATTGCACATATGCTGTAATTTAAATTTATACAGCTAATAAAGCGGCTTTGTGCTGAGGCACATAGCCATAATTATTCCAAACAGGTGTTTGTGTCATAATTTCCCAGGAAACCGAGCTCAACATGACGATCAATCATCCATAGCATATAGTTTAATTGGAATAAGGGGAAAAGTGATAAATGTAATTTGACTTGAGTTGACCTTTAACAAAATTAAGCCGAAAATACTACACTAACATACACGCGTAAAAACGCACAACTTGTTCACGGTTGTCAACACGCGTGAACAATGTTGTGCTGCTCGCCGTGAACAATGTTGTGCTGCTCGCCATGAACAAGTTGTCAACAAGTTGTTCACTTATGGTTCGAACAACTTGTTCACGGATAAATCAACAGTCATGAACAAGTTGTTCCAACAGCATATTTTTATAGCCAACAACGTTGTTCGCACATGATACAACATGTTGTAACAGCATGACGAAATAACAACGATGAACAACAATGTTACAACAATGGTGAACATGGTTGATGTATCAACACGTTCTTCGGTTGTTACAACATGCGTGAACAACGGTTGTTGTTTCATCAAGCAGTAACAACTTGTTGAAACAATGATGAACAATGTTGTTCATTTATCAATGTTGTTCACATATGTCAACAAGTTGTCACAGCATTGTTGCAAGTTGTTACAGCATTGTTCAGGCAACAATGCTGTAACAACTTGCGAGACTTTTACGCGTGTAGGCCGTGATTCTCTTAGGAATTCAACACGAATATTTCAATGGAACACTCGTGATCTTACCTTTTTCGCTAACAGCTGCATATGGTTGTAACTTGAACAAAATGTTCTCTCCATACCCGTTCGAGACATTGCCATAACGTAACTACCACGCTCCTGTTAAATGGAATGTTTTCAGTGAAAAAATAACATGAACAGGAGAAATCCAAAATATTTCAGCTAAAGGTCAGGTTAGCGTTTAAACCAGACGGTGAAGTCTTTTTGCAAAGTACCATTTCGCAAAGTACCATTTAGTAAAGCACCATTTCGTAAAGTACCATTTCGTAAAGTACCATTTCGTAAAGTACCATTTAGCAAAGTACCATTTAGCAAAGTACCATTTTGCAAAGTACTACTGCGCAAAGTACCATTTTGCAAAGTACCATTTAGCAAAGTACCATTTTGCAAAGTACCATTTCGCAAAGTACCACTTTGCAAAGTACCATTTCGCAAAGTACCATTTCGCAAAGTATCAATTCGCAAAGTGCAATTTTGTAAAGTACCATTTCGCAAAGTATCATTTCGCAAATCACCATTTCAAAAAGTACCATTTAGCAAAGTACCATTTAGCAAAGTACCATTTTGCAAAGTACTACTGCGCAAAGTACCATTTTGCAAAGTACCACTTAGCAAAGTACCACTTTGCAAAGTACCATTTCGCAAAGTACCATTTTGTAAATCACCATTTCGCAAAGTACCATTGCGCAAGTACCATTTTGCAAAGTATTATTTCGCAAAGCACCATTTCGAAAATCACCACTTCGCAAAGTACCATTCGTAAATCACCATTTCAAAAAGTATCATTTCGCAAATCACCATTTCGCAAAGTAATCATTTCGCAAAGTATCACTTCGTAAAGTACCATTTCGCAAAGTATCATTTCGCAAAGTACCATTTCGCAAAGTACCATTTCGCAAATCACCATTTCGCAAATCACCATTTCACAAAGTATCATTTCGTAAATCACCATTTCGCAAATCACCATTTCGTAAATCACCATTTCGTAAATCACCATTTCGCAAAGTATCATTTCGCAAATCACCATTTCGCAAAGTACCATTGCGCAAAGTACCATTTCACAAAGTACTATTTCAAAAATCACCATTTCGCAAAGCACCATTTCGAAAATCACCATTTCGCAAAGTACCATTTCGTAAATTACCATTTCAAAAAGTATCATTTCGCAAATCACCATTTCGCAAAGTACCATTTCATAAATCACCATTTTGCAAAGTACCATTTCGCAAATCACCATTTCGCAAAGTACCATTTCGCAAATCACCATTTCGCAAAGTACCATTTTGAAAATCACCATTTCGCAGAGTACCATTTCGTAAAGAACCTTTTCGTAAAGTACCATTTTGCAATTGCCATTTCGCAAATCACCCTTTCGTAAAGTACCATTTTGCAATTGCCATTTCACAAAGTACCATTTCGCAAAGTACCATTTAGCGAAGTACCATTTCATAATGTATCGTTTCGTTTGCGCAAAATATTACAAGCTTTTACAAAGGGTTTCCCACTTACTTACCAAACAATAATCTGGTTTAAAAAGTTTTTCAAAATACTGCACGAGACTAAGGTCTTGCGGTTTCAACCAGTTATTAGTTTCAGGATTCTTTAAAGACGTTGTCCAAAAGAAACCATTGAACTCATTGGCAGCGAAAAGAACAGGAAATCTTAAAAAAAAATATTATTAAAGTGCTTATATCACTAGTGGGGTTTTAACATATTCAAATCGATCAAAAAAAGTCAGTTTATATATTTATTTTGCCGTTTTTGATTTAGTTCAATAGCTTTTGAGATATAAGCCTTTAAACATGCCAATTTGGGCCTTACGCGAAAAATTTCCGTCGTTCATTTTTAAACACGGGGGCATGGGACTCAGGAACCTAAGCCGACTGTTTTCTTAGTTGGAACTCTCGTGCGTACTGGAAAACGGGTGTGAGCTCGACATTTCGATTTTTCAGTCGAATATATGTGTTTTTGTGAATCAATAAGCCGAAACGTAGTTGTTTTGGATTGACTCGTTCCTGAGGCCCAGGCCCAAGGTGTTAAAATGAACGACGGAAATTTTTGGCGAAAAGCCGAAATTGGTATGTTTAAAGGCTTACAGCTCAGAAACTATTAAAGTAAATCAAAAACGGCAAAATAACTTATTAACTAACTTTTTTGCTCTATGCAAATACGTTAAAACCCCACAAGTGATATAAGCACTTTAAACCAAAAATATTAAGCCCTAATCAAACGAGAACGCAAGTCATGCCAAATTAGCTTACGATGACTTGCGATGCCACCAGTCAAACGTCGGCACAAGTCGTCGCAAGTTCTGCACTTCCGCTAGTTCCCACGCCTTTTCACTAGTTCTCATGGTAGTTTCTATGGCGACAGAGCACGAAAGACTTGCATCGACTTGTGTTTTGCCACAGAATAGTAAGACAACCAGAAGTCCAACTCGCGTTGGAACCTTTGAAGTTTATATCCTCGCGCATGTCGCCTCGCGCATCTTGATTCCTCGCCATCCTACGCCATCCTACGCCATCCTACGCCATCCTGGCAAGTTCTCCGGCAGTTTGGACCTTCAAAAGAAGGTTAAAATCCCTGGTTAAAATTGCCGGTGGAACTCGCCAGGATTGCGTAGGATGGCGTAGGACATTGCGTAGGATGGCGTAGGATGGTGTCGGATGGCGTAAAATATCGCGCCTGCGCATTGAAGAAATGCAGACACGTTTTCACTCGAGTTGGACTTCTGGTTGTCTTACTATTCCGTGTTTTCATCGAGTTGGACTTCTGGTTGTATTACTATTCTGTGGTTTTGTGTTCAAACGTTTCGCAAGCTCTCGCAAGTTGAAGAAAACTTGCGATGAAATTTGAACAAGATCAAATTAGTCGCAAGCTAACGCAAGTCACCGCAAGCTGGCGATCAAACGAGACACAAGCAAGCACAAGCTAAAACTTGCGATGACTTGCGTTCTCGTTTGATCAGGGCTTTTAATAGAAATCAAATTATTTAAAATTTAAAAGCCTCCCTGCTCACTGCCTTCGCAATAACTAGATAACATTGACTGATTTCACACTGAATATTGAATAACTTACTCTCTTAATTGCCGTATTTCTTTTAACGTAATCCCAACTGCATCTGTCGCAAAATTAGGCCGGTGAAATGCCTAGTTTTACAGAAAAAAGTGATTTGTCAAATCTTTACGGCAAGTTATTGGACAACTACTGTAGTTAAACAAAACATTATGATTCGCTTCCTTCATTAAAAAAAAAGAAATTCAACGTTCAATTATCGATGTCTGAATTCTCAGTTTATAAAACTATATTCAATTAATCGCAACTCTGCAACTTTTTTGGCTATTCGTTTGGGGTTCTTTTTATTACAGTGGAACCTGAGTTTTACGACACCCCTTTTAACCACCACCTGCTGTTTACGACCACTTTTTCTGGCACGGATGATTTGTAATAGAAATGTACTTGCGATGAGCGATCACCTGCCTAACGTGACCAGCGACCGGTTTTTGTATCCCAAACAAGATATTTACCTGTTATGAGCAACCATCTCACATAAAACTGCCGAAATACGTTAAAGAAATACCCGTTTTTTCGTAGTAAACAAACGCGAATGCGACCACATGCAAAAACAAGAAACCGGAAGTGTTGCTCAATTGCCGTGTTACCGCATTTTAGTCTTGTTTTGCTTCTCTTTTGAGCATTATTTGATGAAAATCTGTCGGTGAATTTTTGTTGTCAGAGTTAAATACTTTTTAGTTGATATTTGAGAGTTAATACAATGACTGAACAATCCAAAACCATGACTAATATTTGTTAACTTTAGACAAGTTGATCTTGACGATCGTTGACGTTACCGCGACAAGTTTGTATATTTTACAAGTTTTTTAACTCGGAAACGAAAGTGACAAAACTCAGTGTTCACATCTAAAAAATACTACTGGAAGATCGTAAATAAAGGCAAGAGCTTAACAAGACCAAATCAGCGCAAAAATTGAATCAAACGTAATAAAAACACAGCGCAAAAACTGAAGTGAACGATAGTACGACACCATTTTGATATGGAGAACATCGCTGTAAACGCACAAATGTCAAATTTCTCTTCTTTTAGTAACCATATTAACATTAATAAATCAAAACTGCGCTTTTTTGAAATGTTCTTGTTTTTCCAATTCCCTCGTAAATCTTTATAAATCGGCATTTGCCTAACCTTGAAACAATGTTTATGTAAAGAAGCGCTGCGTCACTGCCAAAATGGCTGCTACGACGTCACATCACTACCTGCTATGTACGACCACCTGTCATTTACGACCACTTTTACCTGGCAACAGGGATGGTCGTAAAACTCAGGTTCTACTGTACATGTACCTGCTTTATGACAGTAGATATCGGTTTTCCAATATCAATAGATATTTTCTGCCCCACCTTGTATTCTTTTGTTGTTTTGATCTATTGAATCAAATAAAAGAAATTACTATGTACTGGTGCCCAGACGTTTGGTGGACTTTTCTGACTAATTGAGCTTGACGAACGTCCACCAAACGTCTGTTACATTACACCAAGCTCGCAAACGTACCACATGCACTACATGTATACGACAACTTATCATATCACTTTAACTACATCTCATATGCAAACGCTACTCATATTTTTCTACCTGTGCTAAGTGTCTCTCATTCAGCATCTGAAAAGTCTTCAACCACGATAGTGCTTCGTTAGGTTGATCGAATCTTTCAGGATTGTAAGAAGATGGCAAAATATTATGCTTGCTGTGGACTATTTTAAACACTAGAGCAAAAAAATAGGAACTACTATATAGAAGGTACTCAGACTGCACAACTCCATCAGTGGATTATATCTAGAGATGTTTAAAGAAAAACAGTTGACAAACAAACAAACAAATAGACAAACTGACAAATGGACAAGCAGCAAAGAAACAAACAAACAAACAAACAAACAAACAAACAAACAAACAAACAAACAAACAAACAAACAAACAAACAAACAAACAAACAAACAAACAAACAAACAAACAAACAAACAAACAAACAAACAAACAAACAAACAAACAAACAAACAAACAAACAAACAAACAAACAAACAAACAAACAAACAAACAAACAAACAAACAAACAAACAAACAAACAAACAAACAAACAAACAAACAAACAAACAAACAAACAAACAAACAAACAAACAAACAAACAAACAAACAAACAAACAAACAAACAAACAAACAAACAAACAAACAAACAAACAAACAAACAAACAAACAAACAAACAAACAAACAAACAAACAAACAAACAAACAAACAAACAAACAAACAAACAAACAAACAAACAAACAAACAAACAAACAAACAAACAAACAAACAAACAAACAAACAAACAAACAAACAAACAAACAAACAAACAAACAAACAAACAAACAAACAAACAAACAAACAAACAAACAAACAAACAAACAAACAAACAAACAAACAAACAAACAAACAAACAAACAAACAAACAAACAAACAAACAAACAAACAAACAAACAAACAAACAAACAAACAAACAAACAAACAAACAAACAAACAAACAAACAAACAAACAAACAAACAAACAAACAAACAAACAAACAAACAAACAAACAAACAAACAAACCAACCAACCAACAAACAACAACCAAACAACCAACCAACCAACCAACCAACCAACCAACCAACCAACCAACCAACCAACCAACCAACCAACCAACCAACCAACCAACCAACCAACCAACCAACCAACCAACCAACCAACCAACCAACCAACCAACCAACCAACCAACCAACCAACCAACCAACCAACCAACCAACCAACCAACCAACCAACCAACCAACCAACCAACCAACCAACCAACCAACCAACCAACCAACCAACCAACCAACCAACCAACCAACCAACCAACCAACCAACCAACCAACCAACCAACCAACCAACCAACCAACCAACCAACCAACCAACCAACCAACCAACCAACCAACCAACCAACCAACCAACCAACCAACCAACCAACCAACCAACCAACCAACCAACCAACCAACCAACCAACCAACCAACCAACCAACAACAAACAAACAAACAAACAAACAAACAAACAAACAAACAAACAAACAAACAAACAAACAAACAAACAAACAAACAAACAAACAAACAAACAAACAAACAAACAAACAAACAAACAAACAAACAAGTCAGTGACAAAGACACCATTAATTTAAAAATAAGGTGCTGGCTTGATAATACCACTGCATTGGGTCTTACCATTGGGTATTAACAGTATACACCATTGTTTCGTGAAACAATAATGAAGAATATGAGACAATGTCATAGTTTTACCACATCCATCTTGACCATCTGATGGAGGAAGAGTAAAAGAAAACATGGATATTTCGTCTATAGGTTATCAGGACCAATATTATAGGCTTATATATAGATGAGAATTAGAGGTTAGAATTGGGCTTGGGATTAGGAATAAAACTAGGGTTAAGATTTGGAGTAAAGTTAGAATGAGGGTTATGATTAGCTAGGGTTAGATATAGAGATTAAAATTAGGATTATGGAGTTAAGATTATGGTTAGAATTAGGATTAGGATTAGGATTAAGATTAGAATTGGGCTTGGGATTAGGAATAAAACTAGGGTTAAGATTTGGAGTAAAGTTAGAATGAGGGTTATGATTAGCTAGGGTTAGATATAGAGATTAAAATTAGGATTATGGAGTTAAGATTATGGTTAGAATTAGGATTAGGATTAAGATTAAGATTAAGATTAAGATTAAGATTAAGATTAAGATTAAGATTAAGATTAAGATTAAGATTAAGATTAAGATTAAGATTAAGATTAAGATTAAGATTAAGATTAAGATTAAGATTAAGATTAAGATTAAGATTATGATTAGTGTTTAAGGATTAGGGTTGCATTTACGATTAATAATTAAAATTAGGTTTAGGATTTGGACCAACCCATAATTTCTTGATAAGGATACAAATCACAAATTTCTTTACAAGTGATTCATCAGATTTGATTCTTTCTAAAATTGACACAGCTGGTTTTCTAATCATGATATTAAATTCTTCAATGGTTTTAACCTTATAAGACAAACATTTAAATTCATTTAATTATGATACATTACATAGCAACTAATATATACATATATATATATATATATATATATATATATATATATATATATATATATATATAAATTTTTAAATAAATATCTTAAAACTGAAACATCGCTACTCCGAGTTTCACGCCTCGTTTGTCGAGACGATCTTCAGGTGATTGAGTGAGGTAACACAAACTGCATTTGTGTTACCTCACGCAATCGCCTGAAGATCGTCTCAACAAACAAGGCGTGAAACTCGGAGTAGCGATGTTTCAGTTTTAAGATATTTATTTAAAAATTTATATTGCTCTGCTGAATATTCACAGTATTGAGCACTCTTTTATCTACTACAAACAACGAAATATTATATATATATATATATATATATATACATGTATATATATACATGTATATATAATATATATATATATATATATATATATATATATTTATTATACCCTCACAAATAATCATCCAATCAAATGCCTACATTAGCATCACGTGACAGCCCAATATTATAACTTATTGGATTCATATAAGCCCAATATGGCAAAATATTTAAGTCAAAAATTTAATATTGGACGAGAGCGAAGGTCGAGCCTAATATTAAAATTTGAGACTTAAATATTTTCCATATCGGGTGAAGATTAATCCAATAAGTTATAATATATATATATATATATATATATATATATATATATATATATACAGTAATATATATAGTGTTTTTTTACCAGTGCAATCACAATGTCAGTTAGGACCTGCATGGCCACTCTGGTTCTGATCTGTATAGTAGCTATGGCACTGTAAATACCATTAAAATTATTTTAAAAAAATACTTTAAATTTAACATTAATACAAGTACCTCATCTAGAAAGCTGGCCTTTGGAATACCACAAGAGAACAATGATGAAACTGTTTTGCCATTAACTGTATAATACTTGCCAAGATCTTTGGCAGACTGTTTTTCCTAAAATACAGTACAGTATTGTTATATTTGAAGTTTATCATAGCTTTGGTGCTTGTTAGAACATATGGATATATGTATATTATTATTATTATTATTAAATTTCACAAAGCTCACAATGCACCACAGCATGCAAAGAACAGTCATGTCTCTCAACTGTGTCTTCTAACATTGCTGTGTTACCATCTGTGAATCTATATAACGTCTATTATTAGCCAACAAAGTCAGTTTTCTTTGATCTACAATGTACCTCAGGATATATCACAAATATATGTCCGGTTTCTGGCTTAAATGCATGTCAAGAAATGGAGGGAATCAAAAGAAGAATATGAAAACAAGCCTAGTGATCAATTTGGCGATCCCTCCTGGTTGGTCCAGTGCATTGCATCATTAGTTTTTTTTTGTTTTTTTTTTTGTTGTTTTTGTAGTTGTAGTTTCTTTTTTTTTGATTGTTTTTTTAGGGGGGTGGCTCGCATGGGTCTTCGTGTCCCGTTTGCGCCTTCTCCCTATTGGGTACACTATTTTTTTCATTTTCTTTTAACATTTTCTTTATCTTATAACTTAGTCTTATTATTGTAGTATTTACTATTGCTAATACCCAATAAAGTTGTTAAAAAAAAAATCCTGAAAATTGGTGCTGTAACCCATATGCAGCACTCTTGCCAATTACTTATACCAACTACTTACTGGGTTTTGCTCAGAACAAATAAAATCTAATTTAGCATCATTTATAGCTGCTGCTGATGACGAGTTCTTTGCTGCTACAACTGAGGATAATTCCCTTCTCAAACATCTCTGAAACTAATAAAAAGCATACATTAATTTAATAATCTCTAGTTGTAAAAATAATAAACTATTTGATATAGAATTATAGATTGTATTATCTAATACTATATTAAGTTAAATACAAAATATGTTTAGCCAAGTTACAATTAATATTAAAATTAATAAAAATAAATAAAAAATAATAAACATTGATATGTTTGAAAAATATTTATAATTATACACACATTCCTTCAACTCAAAATATTCATTCTTTTGGTCATAATTTCATCCCAGTCCCACCATTCCCTCTATAAATCCTTCGTTTTAAAAAAGACATTTTCCCATTATCATTATCAAAAGAAAACACGTAGTAACAGTGAGATATATTAATGAATTAAAAAGGATAACTGGTTGAATGCAAACCTGGCAAAGTTGAACTAAAAGACGCGATTGAATTTGCACCATCTTGCTTTTGAAAACTAGTGCGCAGGCTTTCTCTAACACTTTTTTCCCGCGGCCAGAGATCATTTATTGGTCAATATCCAGTTTATAAACCTCCTAACCACAGAATAAGCTCCTAACCGCATGCTCGTTCTGTGTGATCATAGTTGATGGGGGATATGGTGTGATCCGCCAATAATATCGAAGCGCGTAAATGACGTCATATTGATGTTTATTCAACAGATCAATTTCTATAAAATTAAAGCTCTTTTTGTAAAATATTTTACCACTGCGAATTAAGAGAAAAATTTAATTCCAGAGTGGGAGTTATTAAATAAGCACGCTACAAAACGCAATTATTTGCGCAAAAGCGACGCATAGCATGCAATTATAAATGCAATTATAATCTTGAGACTTGGTGCGTGCGTATACAAAGACCGATTTAAGTGTTGACAGAGTCCAGAGACGGCCCACTGCACTGGAAATCATTTATGTTCCAAATACCCTTGTGCTATTTATATAGCAAAAAGCTCACTTTTTGTAAAACTGACGCGTTTTGAATTATCTCTAAAACCTCATGAGCATGTTTCTCTGGTGACCAATATGCTACCTGTGGTATTTTAATGTCTTCAGAGCAGTTATTTGTTATGCATATATAAGCAAATATGATTTATATGTAAAACAGATTAATTGCACTGACAAGTTCAAAAACTTTTAAGTCGTTTTATGAGTCTGACTGGGCCGAAGCCATAGTTTCACTAGTTTAGACAGGCTGAGAAAGACAACCGAGAATGGCAAATACAAGAAGCCCAGGTCTGCTGCAAGGAACACCTTTGATAAATGGAGTTAAAAATGAAAGTCTTTTGAAAGGTGGGTGTTCCTGAAAAAACACGTTCCATATTTGCAAAGGCAAGCCGTCTTGAACATCACTCTCATTGCGAAATATTATTAACGTAATTATTGGACTAACAAATTGTTTTGCTTCTTTACTGACGGCAGATCGGGGTTTTTTCTCGCAGTTCTGGCTTAAAATGTTTTAATTTCAGCTCACTGCTATTCGTTCCAGGGTAAATTTTATGACTGAAGAAACGTCATGTTTTGTAAGAGTTATTCACAACAATAATCGTGAAACAACACGGACAGATTTTCGAAGTTTGTTAAAAATATCAGTAATGGAAAGGGAAAATGATTATTTGATTCCGGTATACCATAATAATAAAACACAGCCAACATATTAAAATAGTACTAGTTAGCCTAAGCAAGAACTGAACAGCACTAACAGAACAGTGTATTTAATATATATTAAGACAGCAAACACACATTGAGTAAAATCAGTAAATTAAATTTAGGCGTGCCAGCTGGTTGATTTAGCCAGCTTTAAATTATAGAGTGGTAGATTCGCGTGCAGTAATTTTTGGCAGGTTCTAGCAGTAGAAATTTAGACACATAAAAAAGAATTAAGAAGGATCTAGAATATTTGAAGCTTTGAATTCATAAGGGTATCTGTTGGTGGATATTTAACCCCCAAAAAACTTCCCATGCATGGTCAGTCATGCCCATTACCATCTGCCAAAATGATATGACGTAATTTGTCCCAACAAAGTTTACCAAAAATACTATAAAGTAAAAACGTTAACGTACGCTAACCCAAAATAGTTATTCTAGCTATAAAATATTTGGCCAAAAACTCTTATCCTGAGAAAACACTAGTCCCAACTCCAAAACGTAACGTCAGTTTGATAGATGGAAATTAGTTTAGTGGCGTCGAGTCATTGCTTATGCACGTGATAAGAACGTCATTAGCTGAGCTTCAGTAATCCGCCTCATATTATTTTCCTGCAGCAAAGCTCTTTGGTTTTGAACAGTTTGGATTGTCAAGATGAGTAGAATTAGCCAGTATAAGGAACGTTTGGAGAAATTCCTTAACGAAGAGAATGCCTTTACTAAAGTCTTGGCAACGATCGAAGAAAAAACCAAAGTGAAACGGCTCAACATTTTTCTGGGTAAAATTGTTTGCTCCAACCAAGCCACAAGCGGGAAATTTACATGTATGGTTAACGTCGTATTTCTTTCGACTTTTTAGGCGTCGTTGTGTTGTTTTCGCTCTACCTGATCTTCGGATACGGCTGTGCACTGATCGTGAATGCACTGGGTGCTATTTACCCGGCTTATTGCTCGTAAGTGAATTTACTGTAAGCGAAAATCGTTTTAAATTTGGGAGTGAACTTTGTGGTTTGTGGTTCGGCAATCGCTAAGTACTGAACTTTGAACCTATTTATAAAGACTTGTCTTCTCCCTATTACGACATCTCTAGATCAACCCTTATAGCCCAAAGATTCGTAAAGGGAATCTACGTGTAGAAATTGTTTATGCAATCGTAGTGAGAGAAGCCACAAATGATTAGTATTTTAATAGATACCTGTTAAGTTGTAAGCTTATATTTAATGTAAATGCGTGAAATTGAATTTTCAAGTTTTCTTATCCAGGGTGAAGGCTGTGGAGAGTGAAGCCAAAGACGATGACACCCAATGGCTTATTTACTGGATCGTCTACTCCGTTTTTACGGTTGTGGAATATTTCTCAGATTTTTTATTCTCTTGGTTCCCGTTCTATTTTCTCTTCAAGGTATTATTTATATGAAATATTTGAAAAGACAGAACAAGTTATAAAATCTACCACCATTGCCACAAGTTTATTAAGGGCTGAAATCCTTTTGAAGCTTTTGAAGTTTGTGGTCGACCTAAAGTAGATCGCACTCAATTTCAATCGGCTATGGACCTCTCCCCGTGCTGAATAGAATCGTCTGGCGTTAGCCAGAATAAACCTTACACTCGTCGTCAGGCGTAAAAGTATTAATAAATACATAAAGCTCTTAGGTTCTACTGTATTTATTATAGCTTATAATGACAAATGAAGGGTTTTAGCCTTTATACTTGACGTTTGAGGATTCTGAAATTGAAAAGATTACTGCATTCATTCATCTGCTTCAGAAAGCAAAATATCAGTTTGACCAATTAACTATTTTGCACAGCTTGGGCAGCTATAAACATGTGGCGAATATTACTTGAAGATATTTGCATATTAACTTTGTTCTTATATATTTAATATTTATTAGCAATTTTATTTTAATGAGATACAAATTTTGGGTGTTGTGGAAATGTGTTTTTTTAGTTGCAAATATTCACAAATATGTAACAACAGGTTGACTGAATTTCATTAGAGCTTGGGTGTGGTTTTTAAAAAAATTAATATTGTGAAGTTTGTGGAGCAATCCTATGGCAGCCTAACCCCAAAATATTCCTAATTAACCCTTAACAACCAATATTAACCCTTAACAACCAATATTAACCCTTAACAACCAATATTAACCTATTACTGCCTAGGATGTCTGAGGGATCTCCCTTTGATGAGTAAAATTGTTTGGTTTAGGCAGATTAAATGTTTTTGGTAATGCATTGCTGCCTAGGATGTCTGATTAGACAGAGTAAAACAAAGGGACCATTTTCAGCTGACTCAGACACGAATGGGTTAATAACCACTACAGTATTAACAGTATTACCTTAAGGTATCTGCCCAGGCAAAATTTCACCTCGATAATATGGCTTCATTTATTGTCTGAAGAAAGCTTATTGCTTGTATTTTTCGAATATCCAATTCGTTTTGCTTGGCGTGTTTTAGTTTTCTTGTAGTAACGCACTGAATATACGTCTTTTTGCCGGAAGTACCCGTTGTAGTCGTACAAGAGACTGGGGCGGTTGTTAGGGTAAGGCTCCTGTTTGCGCAAATTTTTGTTCAGCGGTTCTATTTTTGCGCGCGTTCGCTCCACTTTGACAGGAATTCCAGTATGGCGGCAACTCTACCCGAACGTGAAGCTGCGTTTCTGGCATTCAATGCCGAATTTGAAAGGAATGGGTGAGTGCTTTTACTTAATCTCAATGAAAATAATCCGTTTTTTTCAGTATTTTAAACAAACGCGAGTTGTGGTCAAGTAGAGTTTTCTCTACTTACCCAGTGTGAGCAGCACCTAACGTCGTTGTTTTTATTGATCTACTCTACATTTAGTTTTGGAAATGCTCCTAAAGGTCTAATAGATCTTTTAACATCCTACTGGAAGAATGGGCCAAAAGACGGCGAAACTTCGGCGCAGCTAAGAAAGCGTATATACAAGCGGTTATGGTGCATAATGTGGGTAAGTTTCATATCAGTTTAGATTATTTTACAGTTTCTCTTTGTTTACGCATATCATGTAAATAAATGTATAAGTCTTTATAATAGGAGTGGGTAATTGGGCCATCGCTGGGGTCGGTATTGTAGTAAAGATAGGCTTACCAACGGACTGAGCGCAAACTCATTTGGCAGAAAGCTAAAATGCGCACACGTGGGCTTAGGGTTATGAAAATTAATAAAAATTATGAAAATTAATTGTTGAACATTATTATTATTATTATTATTATGCCCTAAATACCTATTATATTGTTCTTGTTGCAATGTCCTCTCAGTAAACTTGAAACCGGAGGCAAAGGAGTCTAATCACTAAACATATTGTTATTTCAGTATGGAAGTTCAATTGGGAAAACCAAGGTTACCAGTGGAGTGAATCCAACATATGTGTACCCGGCAACATTAAAGAGGGTTGTTCGCTCCCTACTACCACACCATGTTGAAGAATACAATGATCCTAGTGGTCTAAAGGTGAAAAAGCTATTCTCATTTTATAATGCCTTTCTCTCATTTGCACTTTGATAAGTCTATGCGTTTACTTGAATTTTCATGTTTTAGGTATACAAGGTGAATATTGGAGACCTTGCTCAAACAAAATGGCCTCAGATGTCAAAAAAACCCCCAAAATAATAAAAATATAGAAAGAATTTATTGTAATAAATAAAACATATATTTGGTGTTTCCTTTGAATTCACTTTGTGTATTTATTGAACCAGATCACAAAGCACAAGCAGATTATTTACACTATATACATATTCACATTAACAATAATATATATATATATATATATATATATATATATATATATATATATATATATATATATTTGTGAAATTCATTACTAATTCATGAGTTTTGCAGCCAATCCAATTTCAGAAATTACATCACATGTATACCCCTGTAAACCCCATACAAACTAAAACCAATGATGCTAATTAGTTACAACCACTAGTGGATGTATACTCTTCTGATACAACCACTAGTGCTTGTAACTAATTAGCATCTCAATATCCCAAAGGGATTTTTACTATTTATTCATTTCACAAGTTGTTTACAACACTCGCGTCCTTGTTGTATTGAATATACCATCACTCGCCTTCGGCTCGTGATTGTATATTCAATACAACACGGCCGCTCGTGTTGTAAAATATATATACATATATATATACAGTATATATTGTATATATCTGTATATATCTGTGTATATCTGTGTATATCTGTGTATATATATGTATATATATTTATATATATTTATATATATATATATATATATATATATATATATATATATATATATATATATATATACATATATATACACAGATATACACAGATATACACAGATATATACAGATATATACATATATATATACATATATATATATATATATATATATATATACATATATAGATATAGATAGATATAGATAGATATACACATGTATACACATACATACATACATACATACATACATACATACATACATACATACATACATACATACATACATACACACATACATACATACATACATACATACATACATACATACATACATACATACATGCATGCATGCATGCATGCATGCATGCATGCATGCATGCATGCATGCATGCATGCATGCATGCATGCATGCAAAGCTTGGTAAAAAATTTGAATTTATCTAAGAAATATGCAGTTTACCATTGCACAATGTTTTATGCTTTTGCAATAATCATGTGATAGTGACATTACATCAGCATGAAACACCGTGTAACAATAAGCTGTATATTTGTTAGATAAATTCAGATATATACCTATAAGATTATTTACTCTATATACAAGGTTTTATTACAACTAAAAGTTCTTTCATTGTTTACTCTTATTTTTTGAGTTCAGAGGACAGGCAGAGTGTGAGGTTCTCTTGTGTTCTTTGGAACCACATCGGCAGGTTCTTCCACTAATCATTGTGATGGTCCCATCATTATTTTCCTTTACTCCTCCGACAGCCTCTTTTGCAGCTCTGATGAGGCTTGCATCCACTTCATCATCCACTTCATCATCATCATCATCATCATCCTCTGCATCATTCCCATAAGTATGCTGTAAGGCTTGTCTCTTTGCCCACTTCTTTCTTTCTAATTGATCCTCTGCTCTGGCCACTTTCATTTGAATTCTGTTCCTTTTCTTCTTGTCTGTTCTACCCTTTTCTACCTCTTTCATTCTCTTCATAACCTGTGCTTGAAGAGCCTCAACAATGGCTGGAATTACTGGTAGCTTCAGTCTGTCGTAAAGGTCTTTTATCCAGTGGTAGCTTTTGCCTTTAACTTGGAAGCACCAAGACATATTCCCCTGACATAGCCCACAGTTTGTCGAAGTGATGTAATGAAGTCTAAAAATGCAATAAAAAGAAATCTGAAATCATGTATTGTAGTTAACTTTTGTGAGTTTGCAGCAGATAGGTAAACATGGGTGTCCATCGCACTCAAATTCTGGGACAAGGATCAAACTACCCTGTAACTTGATGGCCAGTATAAATTCAAACTACCCGGACCAAGAGCAATGGCTAAAATTGTGTAACTGGTTTGATTGTGCGATTTATTTTTTGGGTTATCTGAGTACATGCACATAATGACTTAGAAATGTGTGGGCTTCAACTTTCATACTCCCAAAAGTTGGCAAACTTTTGGGAGTATGACACCCCAACAAATAACAATTGATAGGAAACTGTAGCTATGTAGTTATGATAAAAACCCTAAAAAGTAGAATGCTGTGCACACAGTGTTTTGATCGATGTTTTGAATTTAAACATTCAAGTAATAAAATAACATTCTCATGGTAATTATAAAATTTAGTTCGATACCCCAATCAAAGTGGATTAACTATCGCCACTATTTGAGTGTGATAACTTCACTTACCTACAAAGACTTTGATCTTTGGATCGAAATGCAGGCAAGACCGAGAAATGGGCCTCGCAGAGATTCGAGTGCCCCCGTCCCATTGTTGGATGGATGACATTTTCAGCATCACCAGCCCGCCGTTCACATTCAATCTGGTATGCCAGCCAGTGGTACTCGCAGGTCAGGGTTGTTTTGGTCTTGTATGGTTTTCCAGAGCATTTTATTTCTTCACCTTCTTCGCAACTCTTACAAGAACAAATCAAATTCTTGTGAAAACCACATGTTTCCCCTTCACCCCATTCATGCACATCCCTGCTGTGATACTTCCCAAGGGCTCTCATTCTTCTTGCATACTCTCCAGCATCCTTACATTGTTGTAGGCAACAGAAGTGATTTAATCGGGCATTCTTCAGAAAGACATCTCTAAGACACCCACATCCTGGCTTGTGTCTTTCGCAATGGCACTTTGCAGTAAGGACTGAGGGAAACTTGTCCTTGTAGCTTCTTTTGATGTCCACAGAAAACAACTTTTTTTTTGCTACATCCTTCAGCTGGTTGTAGTGCGCTCTACCAACATGTCCTCCACATTTGAAGACTTTAGCATCCGGCTGGTGCTTGTGTAGAGATAATGCAGAACTTGAATCAGCATCTTGCCATACAACCTCGATCTTGCAAGATTCCTCTGTTGCCTCTTCATAGCATTCTTCAGCAAGAATCCCCTCCATTGACTTGGCAGTACCTCCATATAAATCATCCTCTACAACATCATCACTTCCCCGCATACACTTGTGGCCATACCATAGCAATCCTCCAGTTAAATAATTCTTTACAATAAAGGAGCCATTCTTACTAAAATGCCCTCGGGTTTGCCAAACACCATCCGATGTAACTACTGCCCGCTCCCAACTTCCCAATTCTTCAGATGATAGCTTTTTCATTCTATCCTTCTCATCCTCACACATTTCGTTGAGGATATCCATTATATTTGGATATATCAATTTTATTACTTCATAATACGGGTTCTTCGAAATGCATGCTATGCCAAGACATTCTCTCAATGTTCTGGAGAACTTTGCATAACCATGGCCAGTAATGAAGAATGCCACTGCCAGAGCAAGACCAACAACAGTTCTTCTTGACCCCTCGACGAGTGTTGAACCACTAAAATTAATCTTTCTCAGTTGACATCCCGTACATGAGAATGTTAGATTCAACGTTCCACCAAGCCCTGTTGGCTCTACTTTGGTCACAACTAAGATTCCTGTAAATAAGAAAACATATTTTTTAAACCAGTCATAACTTGGACATCACGATACAATATGTTCACAGAATATATAACATTTATCTTCAACTGTTAGTAATATGTCTCATGAGCAAGACTTTCACAACAGGAGAAGATAATAAAATCTGTTTATTATACCGTTATTATATAGATTTGTTTTATCATACTTATAAAACAAAGTTCTGTGTTGCATATTTATAAGTAATAACATGACTTGAGGGAAATTAGCGATTAAATTTCCCCACCACCGAGGGAAGATTTGTGAACTTTTACAAATCTTCCCGAGGCAAAGGGGAAATTTAATCACTAATTTCCTGAAAAGTCATGGTATTAGTTTGTAATATTATGATCGCCAAGGAAAACTTTGAGAATCTTACCGACAGGAAATTTACATGGTTGATCAGAGAAGTTGCATCTAATTTTCCCGTGCATGTTGAGGAGGGAAAATATATGCAAGCGGGAAATTTAGAAGAAGACAAAGGATTTCTTTGTCTTCTAATTTTCCCTCATCAACATGCACGGGAAAATTAGAAGACAAAGGATAAATTTCCCTCTTGCATGAGCGATGAGGGAAATACGAGGTTTACATTCCCCCAGAGAACAAAAGAATCCGAGGCGATCATGGTATTATTAAATTTAATATCTGGAGAAGTAAATATACGCTAATTTGTGCTAAATTAATTTACTGCAAGTAAAGTGTATCAAACGTTTTACGGTTTTAGACATAAAGGAAACATACCATTACATTTGTCGGTAGAGCATCGAGAAGTTTTGTTGATGTCATCCACAAGTCTGGTGATTTGTGTAGACTCGCACACCACCAAACGCCGTTCAACTTCTATGCCGCTTTTAAATTGCGAGGTAGATGGCTTGGACTCATCTTCAGGCTGGTATTCCTCGCTATTGCCTTCAGAAGTCTGTGAGGATGATTCTTCAACCTCGTCAAGGCACAATTCCATTTTCCTGCAATGAAGCTCTTCCCTTACTTCACTTTGCGTTCGGTACTTGGTTTTCCCAGGTGAATAGTAATCGACTAAATCACGCGTCTCCCCTTCCCGAATATCGTTTTCCCACTGAGCTGGTAGTGTAAACCCTTGACGAGACATTAATCCCATCCCTTGTGCTTCCGCGCTTTTCTTTCCTTTGTCAGACATCATCTTCTTTCTCTCTTTCTTCGATAACTTTTTTCTCTTCGGTAAAGACGCCATGTTGGTTTGCAGCAATGCAGCGTGTAAGAAATACTGGTAACTAGTTATCCGGAAGTGAATTGGCTGTCACACCCCATGTCGTGCCACTTAATTAGCCTACGCCTAGCAACGTAACAACAAATCGAAAATAATCAAGAAACAAAGCTATTTTATGTGCCCAGCATTCTTTCAACCAGCGGTTTTCTAATTTAGAATGGCGGAAAATGCACTGGTTGACTGATTGCTCTGTATTTCTTCCTTTCTTTAACCTACAATTGCGCTTTCAGTGAATATTTTTTGAAACAACAACATGACAGGTAATACAATTTTTCGTTTTATTCTTACTCTATTTATCCATTCTCTATGAAACTTGGCAAGGTAATAGCCTTATCAGTAACGAGCATTTCTGTGTTCGCTCCATATGTTGCAATCATTCATTGATGAAATTAAGATTTTTTTGTATCTCAATAATTGAACACCCAACAAATATTTTACTAAAACGTATCACAAGTGGAGCGAACACAGAAAGGACCGTCTGTGTGGTTAACTAAAGAATTAAAACTAAAAACAGCAATATATTACATTAACACAGATCAAATATGATTTTCTGAATTTTGATGCCCCCCACGGGGGCGTCCGCTAATTAAATTAGCGCTTTGGTTCAGACTCGAAACCCATAAAAAATTATTCCTTTAATGACATAGTACACATGCTGTAAATGTGAATCACAGCAACTGCTTATGTGATTTTTTATTAATTTTCCCCAAAATTGATTTTTGCCTGGGCAGATACCTTAAAACAGTGCACTAAATACAGTAGAACTTGAGTTTTAAGACACCCCTTTTAACGACCACCTGCTGTTTACAACCACTTTTTCTGGCACGGACGATTTGTAATAGAAATGTACCTCCGATGTGCGACCACCTGCCTAACGCGACCAGCGACCACTTTTTAGTGTCCCAAACAAGATATTTACCTGCTGTGAGTGACCATCTCAACATAAAACTGCCGAAATACGTTAAAGAAACACCTGTTTTTTCGTAGTAAACAAACGCGAATGCGACCACATGCGAAAACAACACGGCAATTGTGCAACACTTCCGGTTTCATACTGCATTTTAGACTTGTTTTGCTTCTCTTTTGAGCATTATTTGATGAAAGTCTGTGTGAATTTTTGTTGTCAGAGTTAAATACTTTTTAGTTGATGTTTGAGAGTTGATACAATGACTGAACAATTCGAAACCATGAGTCATATTTGTTAACTTTAGACAAGTTGATCTTGACGATCATTGATGTTTAATACAGCAAGAGCTAGACCAAACCAGTGTAAAAATTGAATCAAACGTAATAAAAACACAGTGCAAAAACTGAAGTGAACGATAGTACGACATGATTTTGATATGGAGAACATCACTCTATAAAGGCCATGATATTTCAGTGTAGAAGACTGCACTTCTTTGAAATGTTCTTGCTTTTCCATTTCCCTTGTAAATCTTTATAAATCGCCATTTTCCTAACCTTGAAACAATGTTTATATAAAGAAGCGCTACGATGCTGCCAAAATGGCTGCTATGACATCACATCACTACTTGCCATGTACGACCTCCTGTCATTTACGACCACTTTTACCTGGCAACAGGGGTGGTCGTAAAACTCAAGTTCTACTGTATAGCCCTTTGGACAAGTAACAGCCTGGCATTACTGTATTTTCTGGGTGATAACCTGTGGGTTATCTCTTAATTTTGCTAGGAAACATAATTAATGCGGGTAATAGAGGGGTGCGGGTAATCTGTTGAATTCTTAAGACAACATCATCACGAAGACCGGAGACCAAGGATTCTACTTTCATCTTTCAACTACTGGTACTGTACTTTTTTTAAATTTTGTGGTCCCAAACCAAGGGAGCATGGCAGACTGACCTGTATTTCTTCTTCTTTGTCATTCAGTGTTCCTTCATTTATATTAAGCCATTTTGAATAATGCAGTATATAATATTCATTAATGTATCGCAGGTGGGACCGTTATTTCATTTTTGCAACACGCTTGGGTTTCCTTCAGCCCTGTAGCCCGCACCTGCAATACACTATTGATATATACCGCATTCAAAATGGCTGAATATTTATGAAGGAACGCCGAGCAAAGAAGAAATACAAGTCATGACGTTTGGTGTGCTCCCTTGCCCAAACCTATTATTAGCAGCTGCAGGTTGTATCCGATGGTGTGGGTAATAGTAATACGCTGATTTACTTTTCCAAAAGTGACATTTTTGTTGCTGTGCGGGTTATCACCCAGAAAATATGGTAGACAAAGACAATGGAAGGGCCATTCTTAGTAGGCTCTGGCAGGAATGGGTTGTTGCCTTAACCCATTGCTACCTGGCTTTCCAAGGGGTTGCGCTTTGACAAGTTACAACCACCCCACTTTTTTCTGGCCTGAATACATACATTCCAAGTACTGTAATACCACCTTGTTAATACAACCACTCTGTTATTACAACTGGCCTGACCGTGGTCGTATTAACGAGGTTCCACTGCATTGGAGCAAGACAGAATAATATAATCTAGAAGTGGAATATAATTTTAATTATAAGTTTGTTTTTTTTAGTTAATCTTTCTTGGATGGTGCATGGCTCCCATATCCAGTAATGGTGCTAATGTCATTTACCACAAAGTCATTAAGCCATTTGTGATCAAACATCAGCAAGAGATTGATGAGGCACTCGAAGAAGCTACTGCGGAAGCCACAAAGGTTGCTGGCAAAGCCATGGAAACTGGTATGAGAACTACATGTAGTACTTTGTTAACCTAGGATGCCTTAGTAGGATAAGAGGGAAGTCATGGAGAGAGGAGTGGAGAAAGAGGGAGAAGAGAGGGAGGGAGAAAGTAGAGGTGAGCCGATCATCGGTAAAACATCGGCAGAGCTGATTATCGGCTAGTTTTTCTCACAATCGGCCATCGGCCGATTGTCTTTAGCCATCGGATCGGCTGTCTCGTGACTCTCGTCTTCGTATTTCTGCTCTCTCGTCCTCGCACTACTATTTATAGTCTTTTTTTAATATCGGTTTTTCGGTATTTTAATTTAAGAAAATTGAAGTCTATGGTATATTATCAGTATTGCGTGAACGCTGAAAACGATTATCACTGTATATCACTACTTGACTGTTTTCTGTTTGTTTTGTTGCACTTAAAATACGAGAATTGGCTTGATGACTTCCTCTCATTGCAAAACTTGAGATGAATAAAACGACAAAACAGGAGCACTGAGCATCAGGTTAGCAAACATCGGTTTTGCCGATTAATTGGCCGATGGTGGGGAAATATCGGCTCTTAACAATCGGTATTGGCAATCGGCTTTTTTTTAACATCAGCTCACCTCCAGGAGAAAGGGGCTGAGAAGGATAACTTTTCAATCCAGAAAGGTAGAAAATGTTGGTGGAACTTGTACATGTATTGGTAAAGGTATTTGTAAAGTAGTAAAGGTGTTCGTAAAGAAGGTATTCATAAACTAAAGGTATTTGTAAAGGGTATTGGTATATACATTTATGAATACCTTCACAGATAACTTTATGAATACTTTTACGAATACCTTTACAAATACCTTACTTACCAATACCTTCTTGGATACTTTTTGAATACCTTACTAATGAACTTATTACCAATACCTTTATGAATCCTTTACCACTACATTTACCAATACCTCTACCAATAGCTTTAAATGAATACAGTACTATTCTGTGGTACTACAGACAAAACATTTTGCAAAACAAAACTGGCCCATGATACCCAAATTACAATTCAATGTCCTGGGACACTTTTCACCAAAACCTTCTGACAGTTTTTTTGTTGTTTTTTTCTCACTATTTTCAGCCCAGAAAGAAGGCATGAAGCAATATTTTAAACAGCAACAGCAACAGGAACAAACTGACGGTCCAGAGGAAGACAAGAAAGACATGTAAAAAACATGTTTTTATAGAACACAGTGAAACCAGCATTATCAGTCATTGTCCCAGGCTGCTCCAACTGCACAGAAACAATGAGAACAGAGTTTTGTATTGTTTGCGTTTTTTTAGGGTTAGATTTAATAAATTTCTTTCTGAAAACCAAAATCACCATACTGTTTTGGATACCGTAGTGGGGTTAAGTTATACCTCAGTGTCTTTTTTTGAAGTAATATTTATAAATGTGTGAAAATGAAAACATGTAAATCTGTCGTAAGAATAAAATGTTCAATACCTATGTGAATTAGGTAGCAAGGAATTTACAAATTAACCAAACTTTATGGTATTTTGTAATTAATAGTAAAACATGTTAGAATTCTTTAGGTCAGCGCAACTGGGCACTATTATAATTTATTTATGTTTCATTTTAAAGTTAACTACAGCTTGTTATACCCATTAAAAAGATTGTGAACCAATTTACATTATATGTATGATCGTAATTTTGGGACTGTGGTAAAACTCAGCATGTCTTTGTTGTTGAGTTGTACATATTTTTCAAACGCAATAAGTCATGAGCTAATTAGCCAATAAGAAAAATATTTGGTCATGTGTACGAGTTTTGAAACCCGGTAAAGGCACTGATCTCAAATAATATACTCATTATACTGGATAGAGCATCCGGTGCTCGCTGTGAAGTCGGAATAAATTAGCGGTGGCCATTTCAGGTGGGACCCACTTGGTTTTCATACAGCCACATTTAAGTTCTCCCATAGCGACAGATACATGTCACAAAAATTTAGCTGGTTTTCGTTAAAAATCCTATCATTTAAAGCGAAAACCAGGCAAAAAAGTATGATTCAGCAATATTGTGGGTCCCACCCATGGTCCCCACCGGTATGACCGCTGCGAGATTTTTAGCCTCACTTCCGACTTCAATTTTTGCCACACGCGAAACAATAGATTCTCTATCCAGTATAATGAGTATATTATTTGAGATCAGTGGGTAAAGGTCGCGCAAACTGAACTCATAATTAAGAAATCAGAGCAAACAAAGAACCGTCCATTACCACAGGGTATACTAATATACATAAAGTCTCGCGAATTCTACTATATAATAGATGATTGAGAAGCTCTCATAAACTAGTGTATCGTGTTTTACCAGGGGTTTAAAGTGTATATGAAATGAAAATCAAGTTTGTCTAATTTGGAAGAACTCCTGAAATGGTAAAGTAACATCTTCTACAGTTTTTCCATATCTTCTTTCTTAAGATTTGTTTGATATGTAAATGATCACACTACATACGTCACATTGTGTAATGAGTTTTTGAGAAATCGTGCATATCATTGATATTTGTCTGTTAAATCGCTTGAACCTGTGTTTCTTCAAAGTCATGAGACAAATACACCTACATGCCCAGTTTCGTGTGACTTTGTTCGATAACTTCAACGACATTCCTAATTTACAACAACTCATACAATGTGACGTATGTAGTGTGCTCATTTACATATCAAACAAATAGCAATATCTCAAGAACGAAGTAAGCTATGGAAAAACTGTAGAAGATGTTACTTTACCATTTCAAGAGTTCTTCCAAATTAGACAAACTTAATTTTCATTTCATATACACTTTAAGCAAACACTCAAGAACAACAAAAATCACTCGGCCTATTACCTCGTAATTTTCAATGTTCTCTCGTGTTTCTAAAACATTCGAAAACAATCATCACTAGTCCTGCAGCCTCGTGATTTAACGAGTAAGAAAACATTTCTCTGGCAAAGTTTTGCGAGTATGACCTTACGCGGGGAAATTGAACGATTTCAAGGTTTCAAAAACAACTTCTTGTAGTATGTAATATGTTCACATGTCAAAGTGGTCAATACACTTCGCGGTTTCATTAATATTTGAGGCCTGGACTCTCCCTGTGCTGAATAAAATCGTCTGGACCCTTTGAAGCCTGAAGGCGAGTTTTTAGGATTTTATCTGGCTGACGCCAGACGATTTTATTCAACACAGGGAGAGGTCCAGGCCTCAAAGTGTTAAGAAATGTAAAAAATGTGTAATAAAATGAATCGAGTTCAGTGAAGCGTAGTTTTGAAGTTCTATTTTTTCTGTGGTTACACAGATTTTAAATTTTGCTAGTGACTTTCGAGCTTTTGCTACTGAGAATAAAACTTACTGGCACATGATTGCTAGTGGCGTCAAAAGGCAAACCCTTGTACATTTTCATGCGAGCTTGGTGTAATGAAACAGCTGTTTGGTAGACCACTGTGAAATACTAGCTGAAATACTGGTTAAATGGCCTAACCATTGATCTAATGCGACTCAGGTGGAGACCCAAGGTTGCAAGTTCACAGTTGTGTGCTTCTAAGTTGTAGCTAATTTCCATATAAGATGTGAATATTACCCTGAAAGCTCTAGTCAGCCCACAATAGAAATGAAAAACACTTGCAGCGAATAACAGCTTGCTCAAAAGATTTCTCAACTACTCTTCTCCTCCACTCACGACATTCTAATCTGGCTTTGGCTTGCTGCTACATGTAGGCAAAGTCGCACCCAGTTGGAAAACTGGTACATGTATATTATGCCTTAGCCCTTATAAATTTGGAATTAGGCCCAAACTAGGTATGCCTATGGCACCATCGTTTCAGGGCCTCCTTTAAGACCCCGTTAACACGAGTCCGGAGCGAGTTGAAAACGGCGCTAAAAAGTCACAAAACGCCGTTGCGTTCACACGGCACCGGATCGAAATTGTGTGAAAACGGCGCTGTAACCGGAGCGTTTGGAAAACGATTTCTAGACGGAGCGAAATGAAACGGAACCCTTGGCGGTGTCGTGTGAACACAAGATCCGGCACTTTTTCGCTCCGCTTTAGTACCCAGTTCCTAAATTTTCGGCTCCTAACCAAACGGCTGGCGTATTTTTCAGCGATGGAAAACTTTATTTGTCTTCTCGACTTCGGAAAGCTTCTGCTAAGGACTTGTGCTGCTGTTTGAACAATTATAACATTATTACAACAATGACTAGGCAGTGTAAATAGGAGAAGATGAAGACAATAAGGTGAGTTCCTAACGGAAAGACTAAAATTGTAAACCTAGAATGCACTATACACCTTGGGGGGTAATATTCTTTGAATTGCTTCTCGTTTCCATTTACTTTTGCCGAGATATGGCTATTTAAACAGTGCACAGCATTGAAATACTGGATATACACCAGAAGGTTCCGGTGTCGTGTGAACGCCTTTTTTTTTTTTTTTTTTTTTTTTTTTTTTTTTTTTATTTAAACATATATATTAATAACGTTTACCCAAGAGCAATGAAGCTCATCGAAGGGGCTTACGTTATATTCAATTTACAAAAATGTGTTGGAGTAGACGATATAACATATAATAAGTATATTAATAAAATTAAAAAATAAAAATAAATAAATAATGATAAAAGCTGGATCAGTTGTGGGACTCACTGGTTTTTAAGAAAACGTTCGGATTGCTTAATATATTGTTGAACATACTTAAATATTCTTTTATTATCTTCTATATTTAAATTAACTTCACCAAACAGAAATAGTTTTACTTTGTGAAAATCCGACAAAAGATTCCAGCCATCACCATAAACTTGTGCAGCAGCCGAGAGTAAGGACAATCTAAGAGCAGAATATCGAGGACATTTGAGCAAATAATGAGTTACAGATTCACAGTTTGCGCCACAGGCACAAGCTGGAGATGAACTACAATTTATATTAAACAAATAATAATTTAGAGCAGAACAATTAAGACGAAGACGAGTGTGTAAGATGGAAGAGTATCTATCAATGGAATAATCAAAGTATTTATTATAACTTGTAATGTCAAAAAAGTGAAAAAGGGACTTTTTAAATAAACTAATTGATAATGTATTACGATCTACATAATTAATACAATTCCATAACATAGTTGTTGAAGGAAAGAAAGATTTTTTAAATCTCTCAGTCCTTGTTGGAAATGGAGTGTAATTTAACGCATGTCTTAAAACTAAACCCGACCTTTGTTGTACCGTTTGGGGTAATAAATCGCGCAGGTAATTTGGAGTAAGATTGTTTACAATTTTAAAATACAAAACAAGCTTATGCATAGAGCGCCTTGTTTTCATATCTTCCCAGGCTAACTCTTCAGATAACCTTGTTTTGCTTGTACCCTTCATAGCCCCTGTGACCACCTTCGCTGATTGATATTGAACAAATTCTATAAGATCACTTTCGCTTTCGGAGCAACCGTCCCAAAGGACATCGGCATACTCCATTGCAGGCCTAATAAGAGATTTATACAATTTTGATAAAGTCTCCCTACTTAATTTGAATTTCAAACCTTTTAAAAGATTTAGTTTTTTTGAGGCCTTCTCGTAAACGTTAAAAATATGTGCTCTCCAAGATAAATTAGAAGAAAGGATAACTCCCAAGTGCTTATGGTTACTAACTATTTCGATTGTTTCATTATTGAAATAAAGCATTGGATGTCTTGGCTTTATTCGCTTTGCAGAGAAAGTCATAGATTTGGTTTTTCCTGGATTAATAGTAACACGCCAGTCACATGTCCATGCGTTAATACGCTCAAGATCATTATTAAGCTTAGCTGCAGTAAGATCAGGTTCATCGACTACTTCAAACAGACAAGTATCATCAGCATAAAGAAAACAATTACATTGAAGGTCACAAGTAATATCATTAATATAAATTAAAAAAAGTAAAGGGCCTAAAACGGAACCCTGAGGAACACCAGCTTCAATTTGCTTCCAGTCAGATGACTGACCGTCTATTATAACACGTTGCTTCCTTCCGGTTAAATAACTTTTTATCCATTTTAGCAGAGGATCTCTAACACCAAGAGACTCAAGCTTACGAAGCAAACCTTTATGCCAGACTTTGTCAAAGGCTTTACTAATATCCAGGAAAACCATACGAATTTCCTTGCCTAGCTCCAAAGCTTCATAAATTTTATGAACCATGAAAACAAGCTGGTTAACTGTAGAATCGCCAGGACGAAAACCAGATTGAAAGGGACTCAAGAAATGAATCTCAAGCAAAAAATTATAAAGCCTAATAAAAACAATTTTTTCACTAATTTTAGACAAAGATATTAATAAAGAAACGGGACGGTAATTCACTTTCAACTGGCGATCGTCCTTCTTAAAAATGGGTATAACATTTGCTAACTTCCACATTGACGGAAAAATTCCTTTAGAAAGAGATATGTTGATAAATCGAGAAAAAGGGCTCGCGATACTATCAGCACATGCCTTAATTAATGAATTTCCCACACCGTCAACGCCACATGCCTTAGAAACGTCAACACTACTTAGTAAATCTTTAACTTCTATTTCAGTAGTGAAAATATCTGAAAGAATTTTGGAATTCT
>OZ036000.1:7552208-7553558 GCA_964035015.1 Corallium rubrum
CAAAAATTTGCCCAACTGAAATTGAAAGTGTCCTGCTTTGGTATCATACATTACGAAATACTATCCAATCCGGCTGCACAAAGGTTTATAATTATACAACATTGCGTAATATTTAAAACACGAGCAGGAGTGTTTTAGCAGATTTAAAACCATGAGGGCGCAGCCCGAGTGCTTTAGATCGGATAAAACACGTGATGCGAGTGGTTTGAATGGCTTCAAAAACGATTCGTTATTGGATGCATAGTCAATCGAGATATGGTCTGGAAACTCGGCAAACTTCAAAGCGCCTATAATGAGCTGTGATTTTATGTTGAACCGTACCTTACACCGTGCACATCCTTTGTTTTAGGTTTATTAATATTTAAATAGCACGGTTGAGTGATTGAACTGAAACGTTGCTATTGGACAATTCGTTCATTATACTAAAATACAATGTGTTCAGTGACCGTGCACCGTGCACAAAAATGCATGCATAAAGGCGAACAAAAAGATAGACAAAAGACTTCAGTTAAGTTTCCAGACCATATCTCGACTGACTATGTTGGATGTTATGTTCATTAGTATTCTTTATATAAAAATGTATGTTCATTGGTATTCTTTCAGACGTCAACAAGTTTTATCAGGCATAAAACCACGGACATGGTACTGATTTCCTTTGTGTTTTCCTCATGAATTAATGAGTTTTTGAGCGTTATTTATGTAATAGATAAATCCCGAGAACGATGGATTTATGCTATATAAAGACCCGAGGACGCGAAGCGTCCGAGGGCTTTATATCGCATAAATCCCGACGTTCGAGGGATTTATCTGACTTAATTTATTATTGAGGAGGTTTTCCAACAAAGTTTGGTCTTCTTTTCTACCTTGGACAAAGATTTTCCTAGTTTTTTCCTTCATTTCTTATCTAATTAGTATTCAAGGGCTTTATGCGATATAAAGCCCTCGAAAGAACAAAGAAAACCGACGCAAGAATACATTAAGGCGTATTACAAATCAGGATTTTTCATATGATTTTATTCCTACCTGGTGCGGTTGTGTTTGCTGTGTTTGTTGAAAATTTATCAGAACTTCCCGACGTCTTCAAACTTTTGAACAAGAAAAGTTAAGCAACAAATAAGTGAGGATGAATTATTGTTGGAAACAAATTTCTTGAAATTTAAACATTATTAAGCAAACCTGGCATAAATGATCATGACAAATGTTATGATAAGACCAATAATCATGGATGTACTTTGAGAGCCAGTATAAACAGAAACCTCCACACCACACGTTGTAGTCGAGCTGTTGGTATTTTCTGCAAGGATAAATAATTTAACACTTTGAAGCCTGAAGACGAGTCTTCAGTATTTT
>OZ036000.1:7553758-7563758 GCA_964035015.1 Corallium rubrum
GTTGCCTTAACCCATTGCTACCTGGCTTTCCAAGGGGTTGCGCTTTGACAAGTTACAACCACCCCACTTTTTTCTGGCCTGAATACATACATTCCAAGTACTGTAATACCACCTTGTTAATACAACCACTCTGTTATTACAACTGGCCTGACCGTGGTCGTATTAACGAGGTTCCACTGCATTGGAGCAAGACAGAATAATATAATCTAGAAGTGGAATATAATTTTAATTATAAGTTTGTTTTTTTTAGTTAATCTTTCTTGGATGGTGCATGGCTCCCATATCCAGTAATGGTGCTAATGTCATTTACCACAAAGTCATTAAGCCATTTGTGATCAAACATCAGCAAGAGATTGATGAGGCACTCGAAGAAGCTACTGCGGAAGCCACAAAGGTTGCTGGCAAAGCCATGGAAACTGGTATGAGAACTACATGTAGTACTTTGTTAACCTAGGATGCCTTAGTAGGATAAGAGGGAAGTCATGGAGAGAGGAGTGGAGAAAGAGGGAGAAGAGAGGGAGGGAGAAAGTAGAGGTGAGCCGATCATCGGTAAAACATCGGCAGAGCTGATTATCGGCTAGTTTTTCTCACAATCGGCCATCGGCCGATTGTCTTTAGCCATCGGATCGGCTGTCTCGTGACTCTCGTCTTCGTATTTCTGCTCTCTCGTCCTCGCACTACTATTTATAGTCTTTTTTTAATATCGGTTTTTCGGTATTTTAATTTAAGAAAATTGAAGTCTATGGTATATTATCAGTATTGCGTGAACGCTGAAAACGATTATCACTGTATATCACTACTTGACTGTTTTCTGTTTGTTTTGTTGCACTTAAAATACGAGAATTGGCTTGATGACTTCCTCTCATTGCAAAACTTGAGATGAATAAAACGACAAAACAGGAGCACTGAGCATCAGGTTAGCAAACATCGGTTTTGCCGATTAATTGGCCGATGGTGGGGAAATATCGGCTCTTAACAATCGGTATTGGCAATCGGCTTTTTTTTAACATCAGCTCACCTCCAGGAGAAAGGGGCTGAGAAGGATAACTTTTCAATCCAGAAAGGTAGAAAATGTTGGTGGAACTTGTACATGTATTGGTAAAGGTATTTGTAAAGTAGTAAAGGTGTTCGTAAAGAAGGTATTCATAAACTAAAGGTATTTGTAAAGGGTATTGGTATATACATTTATGAATACCTTCACAGATAACTTTATGAATACTTTTACGAATACCTTTACAAATACCTTACTTACCAATACCTTCTTGGATACTTTTTGAATACCTTACTAATGAACTTATTACCAATACCTTTATGAATCCTTTACCACTACATTTACCAATACCTCTACCAATAGCTTTAAATGAATACAGTACTATTCTGTGGTACTACAGACAAAACATTTTGCAAAACAAAACTGGCCCATGATACCCAAATTACAATTCAATGTCCTGGGACACTTTTCACCAAAACCTTCTGACAGTTTTTTTGTTGTTTTTTTCTCACTATTTTCAGCCCAGAAAGAAGGCATGAAGCAATATTTTAAACAGCAACAGCAACAGGAACAAACTGACGGTCCAGAGGAAGACAAGAAAGACATGTAAAAAACATGTTTTTATAGAACACAGTGAAACCAGCATTATCAGTCATTGTCCCAGGCTGCTCCAACTGCACAGAAACAATGAGAACAGAGTTTTGTATTGTTTGCGTTTTTTTAGGGTTAGATTTAATAAATTTCTTTCTGAAAACCAAAATCACCATACTGTTTTGGATACCGTAGTGGGGTTAAGTTATACCTCAGTGTCTTTTTTTGAAGTAATATTTATAAATGTGTGAAAATGAAAACATGTAAATCTGTCGTAAGAATAAAATGTTCAATACCTATGTGAATTAGGTAGCAAGGAATTTACAAATTAACCAAACTTTATGGTATTTTGTAATTAATAGTAAAACATGTTAGAATTCTTTAGGTCAGCGCAACTGGGCACTATTATAATTTATTTATGTTTCATTTTAAAGTTAACTACAGCTTGTTATACCCATTAAAAAGATTGTGAACCAATTTACATTATATGTATGATCGTAATTTTGGGACTGTGGTAAAACTCAGCATGTCTTTGTTGTTGAGTTGTACATATTTTTCAAACGCAATAAGTCATGAGCTAATTAGCCAATAAGAAAAATATTTGGTCATGTGTACGAGTTTTGAAACCCGGTAAAGGCACTGATCTCAAATAATATACTCATTATACTGGATAGAGCATCCGGTGCTCGCTGTGAAGTCGGAATAAATTAGCGGTGGCCATTTCAGGTGGGACCCACTTGGTTTTCATACAGCCACATTTAAGTTCTCCCATAGCGACAGATACATGTCACAAAAATTTAGCTGGTTTTCGTTAAAAATCCTATCATTTAAAGCGAAAACCAGGCAAAAAAGTATGATTCAGCAATATTGTGGGTCCCACCCATGGTCCCCACCGGTATGACCGCTGCGAGATTTTTAGCCTCACTTCCGACTTCAATTTTTGCCACACGCGAAACAATAGATTCTCTATCCAGTATAATGAGTATATTATTTGAGATCAGTGGGTAAAGGTCGCGCAAACTGAACTCATAATTAAGAAATCAGAGCAAACAAAGAACCGTCCATTACCACAGGGTATACTAATATACATAAAGTCTCGCGAATTCTACTATATAATAGATGATTGAGAAGCTCTCATAAACTAGTGTATCGTGTTTTACCAGGGGTTTAAAGTGTATATGAAATGAAAATCAAGTTTGTCTAATTTGGAAGAACTCCTGAAATGGTAAAGTAACATCTTCTACAGTTTTTCCATATCTTCTTTCTTAAGATTTGTTTGATATGTAAATGATCACACTACATACGTCACATTGTGTAATGAGTTTTTGAGAAATCGTGCATATCATTGATATTTGTCTGTTAAATCGCTTGAACCTGTGTTTCTTCAAAGTCATGAGACAAATACACCTACATGCCCAGTTTCGTGTGACTTTGTTCGATAACTTCAACGACATTCCTAATTTACAACAACTCATACAATGTGACGTATGTAGTGTGCTCATTTACATATCAAACAAATAGCAATATCTCAAGAACGAAGTAAGCTATGGAAAAACTGTAGAAGATGTTACTTTACCATTTCAAGAGTTCTTCCAAATTAGACAAACTTAATTTTCATTTCATATACACTTTAAGCAAACACTCAAGAACAACAAAAATCACTCGGCCTATTACCTCGTAATTTTCAATGTTCTCTCGTGTTTCTAAAACATTCGAAAACAATCATCACTAGTCCTGCAGCCTCGTGATTTAACGAGTAAGAAAACATTTCTCTGGCAAAGTTTTGCGAGTATGACCTTACGCGGGGAAATTGAACGATTTCAAGGTTTCAAAAACAACTTCTTGTAGTATGTAATATGTTCACATGTCAAAGTGGTCAATACACTTCGCGGTTTCATTAATATTTGAGGCCTGGACTCTCCCTGTGCTGAATAAAATCGTCTGGACCCTTTGAAGCCTGAAGGCGAGTTTTTAGGATTTTATCTGGCTGACGCCAGACGATTTTATTCAACACAGGGAGAGGTCCAGGCCTCAAAGTGTTAAGAAATGTAAAAAATGTGTAATAAAATGAATCGAGTTCAGTGAAGCGTAGTTTTGAAGTTCTATTTTTTCTGTGGTTACACAGATTTTAAATTTTGCTAGTGACTTTCGAGCTTTTGCTACTGAGAATAAAACTTACTGGCACATGATTGCTAGTGGCGTCAAAAGGCAAACCCTTGTACATTTTCATGCGAGCTTGGTGTAATGAAACAGCTGTTTGGTAGACCACTGTGAAATACTAGCTGAAATACTGGTTAAATGGCCTAACCATTGATCTAATGCGACTCAGGTGGAGACCCAAGGTTGCAAGTTCACAGTTGTGTGCTTCTAAGTTGTAGCTAATTTCCATATAAGATGTGAATATTACCCTGAAAGCTCTAGTCAGCCCACAATAGAAATGAAAAACACTTGCAGCGAATAACAGCTTGCTCAAAAGATTTCTCAACTACTCTTCTCCTCCACTCACGACATTCTAATCTGGCTTTGGCTTGCTGCTACATGTAGGCAAAGTCGCACCCAGTTGGAAAACTGGTACATGTATATTATGCCTTAGCCCTTATAAATTTGGAATTAGGCCCAAACTAGGTATGCCTATGGCACCATCGTTTCAGGGCCTCCTTTAAGACCCCGTTAACACGAGTCCGGAGCGAGTTGAAAACGGCGCTAAAAAGTCACAAAACGCCGTTGCGTTCACACGGCACCGGATCGAAATTGTGTGAAAACGGCGCTGTAACCGGAGCGTTTGGAAAACGATTTCTAGACGGAGCGAAATGAAACGGAACCCTTGGCGGTGTCGTGTGAACACAAGATCCGGCACTTTTTCGCTCCGCTTTAGTACCCAGTTCCTAAATTTTCGGCTCCTAACCAAACGGCTGGCGTATTTTTCAGCGATGGAAAACTTTATTTGTCTTCTCGACTTCGGAAAGCTTCTGCTAAGGACTTGTGCTGCTGTTTGAACAATTATAACATTATTACAACAATGACTAGGCAGTGTAAATAGGAGAAGATGAAGACAATAAGGTGAGTTCCTAACGGAAAGACTAAAATTGTAAACCTAGAATGCACTATACACCTTGGGGGGTAATATTCTTTGAATTGCTTCTCGTTTCCATTTACTTTTGCCGAGATATGGCTATTTAAACAGTGCACAGCATTGAAATACTGGATATACACCAGAAGGTTCCGGTGTCGTGTGAACGCCTTCAAAGCGTCGTTAAATTATAACGGACTCGTGTGAACGTAACCACATTTTACCGTTTATCTTCTACACCGGACTCGTGTGAACGCAGTCTAAAAAAGCTGAGAAATACCTGAGAAATGAATGGAGGATGGATATACCAGTTAGGGAAGGGGCATGACCGTACAAACCCCACGCTAGATCCTCTAGAAATACCTTGTTAGAACTTCCTTAAGCCGGTTTTCCACTAGGCAACCTTTTTCGCGCGAAGCGACTTTTTCTTTTGTCTCATGAGCTCTGAGCTGGAACTAATCAGAAATCTATTGAATTCGAACAAAAGAAAGTCGCTTCGCGCGAAAAAAATCGCGTAGTGGAAAACAGGCTTTACGCTGGATCCTAATCTTGCACCCACCTTAATTAGACCAAATGTTTTGAATATATTTATTTTTACACTTCTATTCACTGCAGCTTTGCAGAACCTACAAAATCGAACTTAAAAATGTTACGAGCTATTCTTTTGACTTCTAGTTTTTTCTGGATCACTGTACTTTCATTAAGCAGTAATTACAGCGCAAGTTTAAACAGTCAAGTAAATCATGATGGTACTGGTCAAAGTACAACCTTGGTTATGAAAAGTTGCTCTAAGCTTTGACAAACGATGTTGAGAAGTCTCTGTTTGGCATGCAAATTGGGGCAACAAGTGTCCACAAGTACAAGACGGCACATACCCAACCAGAGACAATTTTGACCCAAAATGCTCCCCATGTATGTTGGATCCTTTCAGTATCTGATTGGTCAGGGCTGTGAACAAAAAAGACATGCAAGGAAGAAAAGAACAAATGAATGAATGAAGAGAAGAAAGGGATGGATGGAGGAAGAGGGAGAGAAAGGAAGAAAGAAAGAGAGAAGGAAGGAAGGAAGGAAGGAAGGAAGGAAGGAAGGAAGGAAGGAAGGAAGGAAGGAAGGAAGGAAGGAAGGAAGGAAGGAAGGAAGGAAGGAAGGAGAGAAGGAAGGAAGGAAGGAAGGAAGGAAGGAAGGAAGGCAGGAAGGAGGAAAGGGAGGAAGGAAAGAAGGAAGGAAGGAAGGAAGGAAGGAAGGAAGGAAGGAAGGAAGGAAGGAAGGGAAGGAAGGAAAGGAGGGAAGGAAGGAAGGAAGGAAGGAAGGAAGGAAGGAAGGAAGGAAGGAAGGAAGGAAGGAAAGGAAAGGAAAGGAAAGGAAAGGAAAGGAAAGGAAAGGAAAGGAAGGAAACAAGCAAGCATGCAAGCAAGCAAAGAAGCAAGCAAGTGTCGTAAGTAGTTAATGTAGGAAGGAAGGAAGGAAGGAAGGAAGGAAGGAAGGGAGGGAGGGAGGGAGGGAGGGAGGGAGGGAGGGAGGGAGGGAGGGAGGGAGGGAGGGATGGGGGGAGGGAGGGAGGGAGGGAGGGAGGGAGGGAGGGAGGAAGGAAGGAAGGAAGGAAGGAGGGAAGGAAGGAAGGAGGGAAGGAAGGAAGGGCAGAAGGGAGGGAGGAAGGAAGGAAGGAAGGAAGGAAGGAAGGAAGGAAGGAAGGAAGGAAGGAAGGAAGGAAGGAAGGAAGGAAGGAAGGAAGGAAGGAAGGAAGGAAGGAAGGAAGGAAGGAAGGAAGGAAGGAAGGAAGGAAGGAAGGAAGGAAGGAAGGAAGGAAGGAAGGGAGGGAGGGAGGAAGGAAGGAAGGGAGGGAGGGAGGGAGGGAGGAAGGAAGGGAGGGAGGGAGGAAGGAAGGAAGGAAGGAGGAAGGAAGGAAGGAAGGAAGGAAGGAAGGAAGGAAGGAAGGAAGGAAGGAAGGAAGGAAGGAAGGAAGGAAGGAAGGAAGGAAGGAAGGAAGGAAGGAAGGAAGGAAGGAAGGAAGGAAGGAAGGAAGGAAGGAAGGAAGGAAGGAAGGAAGGAAGGAAGGAAGGAAGGAAGGAAGGAAGGAAGGAAGGAAGGAAGGAAGTAAGGAAGGAAGGAAGGAAGGAAGGAAGGAAGGAAGGAAGGAAGGAAGGAAGGAAGGAAGGAAGGAAGGAAGGAAGGAAGGAAGGAAAACAAGCAAGCATGCATGCATGCAAGCAAGCGCGAAAGAAGGTAGGTAGTACCGCGGGTCACCGTAGACAGACCGGGGACCAGCCTCTACAAAATACACTTACTTGACCCAGTTAGTCATGACCATCATAATGTACAACGAAGCCAGGAGATAGACGAAATGGAAAAATGAATAACTGTAAATAACTTCTTCCTCTTCGTCATTAACAACATTGCTTTTCTCTTCATCAACATCTACTACAAGAAAAAATATTCCATTTAGAACACTAGAGAGTACATTGCAACGTTACTAATGTTAATCAAGGCATATGGCTTCATGATTTGTACTTGGAGTGAGCAGAACACTTGTGGGATAGCTGCCGAGAATAGTTTTGGTAACAATACTGAAGTTTCGAGGGGAGTCCTTCAGAGAAAAATAGGGACCTTTAGCAAACGCAACGGGAACGTCGTGATAACGTCTTTCATACAAAAGAAATTTACATCTAATACAAAGACAATGAACAATTTGAAGTCCCAAGAGTAATCCCTGCACCGTCCTCGTTGTACATACAACGTCAACTGACGTATCTTCACGTATTCGGGTCGACATACCTTAACACATTGAACAGTGAAAGCTGTTGGGTGAATTTGACGTTAACCTATATAGCAAACAGCATCTTTTAGAGGCTCTAAAGCTTTTTGAAGGTCGAAGCATATACATCAAGCGAGCCCATGAAATTACAGTGTCAGTGATGCATGATTTCTTTTAAATGTTGTAATTCAGATTGCTCGTTCTGGCTTTGTTTGTAGTCGTTGAAAGGTTGTGTTTTAATAATGGTTAAGGTCAAACTCGCCTAACAATTTTCACTGTGTAATACGTCGTTCTTTGTAGGATAAGATGCTTTCGTTGAAGTAACATGTACAACGAGGACGATGCATAAATTCATTATTTTTGATTTTACATTGTATAAAGGACGTCGTCACTGACGTTCCCGTTGTCTAGTTTTGCTAAAGGTCCCTAAAGTCTGATGAAGGCGGGCTGAGCTCGAAACGTCAAGTATTTCGTTTTATAAAATAACATGTATACTACGCGAGCCCTGATTGGTCAATTGCCGTGTTTGGATCAGAGTATCCAAATACGGAAAATTCCCCCAAAACGATTTTTTGAAAATGTTGGATAGTATATCATATTCACTTGTGACTATTTTATAAAAGAAATACCAAATGATTTTATCCGTGTTTGGAGACTCTTATCCAAACACTTGGGAAATTGCTCGAATTTCGAAAAGCTAAAAACACTCGTGTTTTGTTACGCTTTTCTCCAATCTCGCAATTTCCCGCGTGTTTGGATCAGAGTATCCAAACACGGAAAACCATTTGGTATTTCTTTAATCAAAACTATTCTCGGCAGTTTACCGCCCACGCAGCACTGTATTTTTTTACTTGTGGGATAGGGTGGACAAAAATTTGCCCAACTGAAATTGAAAGTGTCCTGCTTTGGTATCATACATTACGAAATACTATCCAATCCGGCTGCACAAAGGTTTATAATTATACAACATTGCGTAATATTTAAAACACGAGCAGGAGTGTTTTAGCAGATTTAAAACCATGAGGGCGCAGCCCGAGTGCTTTAGATCGGATAAAACACGTGATGCGAGTGGTTTGAATGGCTTCAAAAACGATTCGTTATTGGATGCATAGTCAATCGAGATATGGTCTGGAAACTCGGCAAACTTCAAAGCGCCTATAATGAGCTGTGATTTTATGTTGAACCGTACCTTACACCGTGCACATCCTTTGTTTTAGGTTTATTAATATTTAAATAGCACGGTTGAGTGATTGAACTGAAACGTTGCTATTGGACAATTCGTTCATTATACTAAAATACAATGTGTTCAGTGACCGTGCACCGTGCACAAAAATGCATGCATAAAGGCGAACAAAAAGATAGACAAAAGACTTCAGTTAAGTTTCCAGACCATATCTCGACTGACTATGTTGGATGTTATGTTCATTAGTATTCTTTATATAAAAATGTATGTTCATTGGTATTCTTTCAGACGTCAACAAGTTTTATCAGGCATAAAACCACGGACATGGTACTGATTTCCTTTGTGTTTTCCTCATGAATTAATGAGTTTTTGAGCGTTATTTATGTAATAGATAAATCCCGAGAACGATGGATTTATGCTATATAAAGACCCGAGGACGCGAAGCGTCCGAGGGCTTTATATCGCATAAATCCCGACGTTCGAGGGATTTATCTGACTTAATTTATTATTGAGGAGGTTTTCCAACAAAGTTTGGTCTTCTTTTCTACCTTGGACAAAGATTTTCCTAGTTTTTTCCTTCATTTCTTATCTAATTAGTATTCAAGGGCTTTATGCGATATAAAGCCCTCGAAAGAACAAAGAAAACCGACGCAAGAATACATTAAGGCGTATTACAAATCAGGATTTTTCATATGATTTTATTCCTACCTGGTGCGGTTGTGTTTGCTGTGTTTGTTGAAAATTTATCAGAACTTCCCGACGTCTTCAAACTTTTGAACAAGAAAAGTTAAGCAACAAATAAGTGAGGATGAATTATTGTTGGAAACAAATTTCTTGAAATTTAAACATTATTAAGCAAACCTGGCATAAATGATCATGACAAATGTTATGATAAGACCAATAATCATGGATGTACTTTGAGAGCCAGTATAAACAGAAACCTCCACACCACACGTTGTAGTCGAGCTGTTGGTATTTTCTGCAAGGATAAATAATTTAACACTTTGAAGCCTGAAGACGAGTCTTCAGTATTTTACTCTGCGGCTAACGCCACAGGGAGCCCATCTTGGCAGAGCGTGGGCACCCTGTGGCACACTCGATCGTGGTTGTGTTTAGGAAAATAATAAAGGGATGAAACACGAATTCTTCCTTGTTTTGAACATCGTTTTAAGCGCCTATAGGTATTAAAATTGTAAGACAATTGAGCGAAGTAGTTGTGATGATTCATTTATCAAAATATAATCAAAATGAGGCAAAATCTCACCTTTTAGCCGTGATTTTGCAGCTAAATTACATATCGTATTTTCGAGAGATGTGTTCCGCAAGTAGCTAGGACACTACATCATCGTTGACACTTCAGATAGCTACGAAATCCTACGATAAGCTTTTCGGATAAAGCGCGCGTCTTTCGAG
>OZ036000.1:7568758-7586258 GCA_964035015.1 Corallium rubrum
CTTGTTCACACAAAACAGAGTGTGTGCAGTAATGTTACCATATTTTCTGGGCGATAACCCACACAGCAACAAAAATGTCACTGTTGGAAAAATAAATCAGCGATTACTGACAGTATTTTCTGGATGATAACCTGCGGGTTATCTCTTAATTTTGCTAGGAAACATAATTAGTGTGGGTAATAGGGTGGTGCGGGTAATCTGTTGAATTCTTAAGACGATGCAATCACGCAGACTGGAGACCAAGGATTCTACTTTCATCTTTCAACTACTGCTACTGTACTTTTTAAAATTTTGTGGTCCCAAACCAAGGGAGCACGCCAGACTGACCTGTATTTCTTCTTCTTTGTTCGGCGTTCCTCCATTTATATTCAGCCATTTTTAATATAATGCGGTATATTCAGTTATTTCATTTTCAGAACGCGTTCAGGTTTCCTTCGGCCCCACAGCCCGCACCTGCGATACGCTAATAATATATACCGCATTCAAAATGGCTGAATATAAATGAAAGAATGCCGAACAAAGAAAAAATACAAGACTCAGGGCTTGAAATTTGAAAGTTTCGGCAGTATCCAAGTGGATACCAGGTTTCTGAATTTGGTATCCCTCCTTGAAATCTAGTATCCCACTTTTGAATACTAAACATCTCAACTTGCAATATCCAAAATTAACTATAACAGTTTGTGACAGTGCCTGCAGTTACGCTACGTTTTAAGACGTTACGCTACATTCTCAAACTCATTAATAATTCATGAGATAATCAATCAATCAGAAGCGCTGAATTGCACCACGTGAAGGGACTTGAAATACCAGGGAAGTACTGGGCAGGGGACTTGAAATATTATTTCCAGTCCAAGGACTGGAAATAATATTTCAAGTCCTTGGACTTCAAATATTACTTCACACAATCGGTTGTTCATCCATACACTAATTACTAATGCACTAATTCATTTTGGGAATACACTAAGTGATTTTGAGAAGTCATGTAAAGGCCTCCAATTCGGACTAGACCGGGTTTTCAAGTACTCGGAATTCATTCCAGTCCTCGGCTTCGCCTCGGACTGGAACGAATTCCTCGTACTTGAAAACCCGGTCTAGTCCTCATTGTCGGCTTTTACATATTACTTATAAGACGTTACGCTACATTGTGAGACGTTACGTTACATTGTAAGACGTTACGCTACATTTAAGACGTTACGCTACATTGTAAGACATTACGTTACATTATAAGACGTTACGTTACATTGTAAGACATTACGTTACATTGTAAGATGTTACGCTACATTATGAGACATTACGTTACATTATAAGACGTTACGTTACATTGTAAGACATTACGTTAAATTGTAAGACATTACGTTACATTGTAAGACATTAGTCACATTACGCTACATTGTAAGACATTACGTTACATTGTAAGACATGACGTTACATTGTAAGATATTACGTTACATTTGTAAGATGTTACGTTACATTGTAAGACGTTACGTTACATTGTAAGACGTTACGTTACATTGTAAGACGTTACGTTACATTGTAAGACGTTACGTTACACTGTAAGACGTTACGTTACATTACGTTACAATGTAACGTAACGTCTTATAACGTAAGACGTTACTTCAGATGCTGTGTGCGGTATTGAAGATTTTATTGTATCCCGTTGGATACTGAAGTTAAGACTTCTAGTATCCAAAACGAAAATCTAGTATCCCGTGGATATCGGGATACCGCAAATTTCAAGCCATGTTGTCAGTCTGGCGTGCTCCCTTGCCCAAACCAGCGGGTTATCCAATGGTGCGGGTAATACGCTGATTTATTTTTCCAAAGGTGACATTTTTGTTGCTGTGCGGGTTATACACCGTGCGGGTTATCGCCCAGAAAATAACCCGCAGCTGCTAATAATTTGTGTAGGACCACAAAATTTTCAAAAAGTACAGTACCGGTAGTTGAAAGATGAAAGTAGAATCCTTGGTCTCTGGTCTTTGTGATGTCATCGTCTTAAGAATTCAACAGATTACCTGCACTACAGCTGCTCCAAATTAATCGATTATTTTTTCATTTTTTTCCACAATCGATTATACTAAACAATAATCGGATCATCTAACACAACCCTGCACAGCATGTTGCCAGAATGATTTAATCTTGTTTTGTTAAACAAATAAGTAATGACTGATTACAAACACGCCTTAAACCAATTATTCATAAAATGATTAGCCAATAGTATCGCAGTATCATTTAGGAGTGTCAAGTGTAAACTAAACATCGTCTCTGTCTTGTCTTGTCTTGTCATGTCTCTTGTGTAACTGTGAGAGCATGAGAAAGTGCGCAATCTACTGTATAACCATGATTAAACAGTGATTTAAAATGTGAATAGTGACTGAATAGTTATCACTTACATATTTAGGAAAACATTGAACATGCACGTTGATATTGTTCAGTTTAAGATTTAAAATCATAATTGCAAATGTTTATGTAGCTGATAGACTATTCCTTGACTTGTTATATTTGTTACTTTAATATTCTTCTTATTTTAAAAGTTATTTCAATCAATGTAAAAATTGAAGTATTGGTATCGATTTTGGTATCGGTATCGACCAAAATTCTTAGTATCGGACTGGTATCGTATCGAACAAAAAAAGCTGGTATCGCCCATCCCTAGTTATCGCCCAGAAAATTTGGTAATGTTATATGTTCCACTACATGCACATTTTTCAGGTATCTACAATGTCATCATCAAAAATCAAAATGTAGCACATATATGTTACCCATTGTGGATTCCTGCACGACACTCTTTCTGAGATTTTACACCAAACATGATGATCATGAGGATAGCAAAGAATATTGCAAAACCAAGAAAAATGCGATAAACTGACAAGTATCCAAGAACCTCTTCACATTTCCCAGGCTTTTCATCACATATTTTGTCATAGAATGGCAACTAACAAAAAATAAAATATTCAAGATTTCATGTTTCCTCTGGTTGGTAGAGAAGGAAGAAAGGAGGGAAAGAAGGAAGGAAGAAAGAAAGGAAAGAAGGAACTAGAAATTAAAGGAGGATAAAAAGAAGGAAAGAAAGAAAGGAAAGGAGGGAAGGAAGGATGCAAGAAAGGGAAAAAGAAAGAAAGAAAAGTAGGGAAGGAAGGAAGGAAGGAAGGAAGGAAGGAAGGAAGGAAGGAAGGAAGGATGGATGATGGATGGATGGAAGGAAGGATGGAAGGAAGGAAGGAAGGAAGGAAGGAAGGAAGGAAGGAAGGAAGGAAGGAAGGAAGGAAGGAAGGAAGGAAGGAAGGAAGGAAGGAAGGAAGGAAGGAAGGAAGGAAGGGAAGGAAGGAAGGAAGGAAGGAAGGAAGGAAGGAATGAATTAGGAAGGAAGGGAAGAGAAGAGCTTACTGTACCTTGTCTTTCAGTGCCTCCTCAACATTATCAGAAAGCAATATGGCAGAGATAATCACCCCCAAAAGCAAGAAAAATGTGTACATAATACGAGTAGTTACTGAACTACGACATGATGGACAGCAAGCACAACAACAGCTGACTGCTGTTGATCCACAGCAACAAGCCAACTAAATAAGTTACAAATAAAATTAAGTAATATATTATATAGTATATAGTATATAGTATATAGTATATAGTATATAGTATATAGTATATAGTATATAGTATATAGTATATAGTATGTGTTATTTTCTGCCGGCTGAGGAACGAAAGAGGCAGAAAATGTTTTTCACACACACTGCTGGGGGACTGGTCTAGAGTGGGGGCAGGGGGGGAAAGGTCACTTTTTGTTTTGCCTCGCTTGGCCTGACCTTTTCCCACCCACCCACCCTTGGCCAGCCACAGCCAGGAATAATGAGGTTATTGTATTTTATAAGTTTTGGGCTCCAGTTCTGGTAAAGTAGTTGGTTCATGATATTTAGACTGGGACATCTTGTAAATAGTTTGAGAGTTTACGTTTATTAAAGGTCAGGGTTGCGGGTGAAGCATCCCACACGGCAGTGTGTGTGAAATAGTATATAGTATATAGTATATAGTATATAGTATATAGTATATAGTATATAGTATATAGTATATAGTATATAGTATATAGTATATAGTATATAGTATATAGTATATAGTATATAGTATATAGTACTGTATATAGAATATAGTATATAGTATATAGTATATAGCATAGTATATAGTATATAGTATATAGTATACAGTATATAGTATACAGTATACAGTATACAGTATACAGTATACAGTATATAGTATAATAATATAGTATATAGTATATAGTATATAGTATATAGTATATAGTATATAGTATATAGTATATAGTATATAGTATATAGTATATAGTATATAGTATATAGTATATAGTATATAGTATATAGTATATAGTATATAGTATATAGTATATAGTATATAGTATATAGTATATAGTATATAGTATATAGTATATAGTATATAGTATATAGTATATAGTATATAGTATATTACTATATAGTATATAGTAGATAGTATATAGTATATAGTATATAGTATATAGTATATAGTATATAGTATATAGTATATAGTATATAGTATATAGTATATAGTATATAGTATATAGTATATAGTATATAGTATATAGTATATAGTATATAGTATATAGTATATAGTATATAGTATATAGTATATAGTATATAGTATATAGTATATAGTATATAGTATATAGTATATAGTATATAGTATATAGTATATACATCAGTAACATCAATGATCGTAAGATCAACTTGTCTAAAGTTAACAAATATTACTCATGGTTTCGAATTGTTCAGTCATTGTATTATGTAACTCTCAAACATCAACTAAAAAGTGTTTGGCTTTGGCAGGAGAAATTCACACAGATTTTCATAAAATAATGCTCAAAAGAGAAGCAAAACAAGCCTAAAATGCAGTAACACGGCAATTGTGCAACACTTCCAGTTTCTTGTTTTCGCATGTGGTCGCATTCGTGTTCGTTTACTACGAAAAAACGGGATTTCTTTAACGTATTTCGGCAGTTTTACGTTGAGATGGTCGCTTATAACAGGTAAATATCTTGTTTGGGACACTAAAATGTGGTCGTTGGTCGCGTTAGGCAGGTGGTCGCTGATTGGAGGTACATTTCTATTACAAATCGTCCGTGCCTGGAAAAGTGGTCGTAAACAGCAGGTGGTCGTAAAAAGGGGTGTCGTAAAACTCAGGTTCTACTGTATATATATATATATATATCAGTATATATATATACAGAAAAAATAGACAGGTATTTTGTAATCGCTTAAAAAAATAACACTTTTAATTCAAGTGCATATAACATAAAAAGTGCACTGTAGTTTTTTATGATCGTATAATTTTGAAGAAACTTAAAATAAAATAAAATGGCTTTAACATGCCTTTCACATGAATAAGTACAGACTTAATTTCCTTTCAATTTTTCTTTAGAATTCTTTTCAATTTCTTTTGTTGTCTTAGCTTTAGTATAATTTCAATAAAATTCAAAAGGCTGAAAATGCTGTCAATAAGCCATTTGCACAATGATATAATATAGGTAACATTGGGCATTTCACTCGATTACATAGCGTGTTCTAAGGATTTTGGGTGAAGGAAAATTCGAGTGTAGAATATATACATTTTAAGACCAAACCGGGACCAGTTGTGAAAAATGTAACTACACAGACCTTCGGGCAGGAATTGAACCCACGACCTTGCGATTCTAGTGCAATGCTCTGACCACTGAACCACGGAGGCCGTTGCTGAGAGCTTGATCGCGAGTTCTGTATACATTAAAGTGGTAATGCCAGGAGAGAATTGGGTTGCATGACTACAACTACCAGAATGCTTTGCTTAAAAGCATCCTAGTGCTGATAAATGGAGCATACTGGCAAAGCATTCTGGTAATTGTTGTCACCCAATGCTATTTTACGTTACCGTGCAAATGGTTTATTGCGGGAAATGATGTACTTTGCAGTTATTAAAAGGGTCTATAATAAATAACTCAAAAACAAGGTAAGATGTGAAAAGCAAGCTAGTAAACATAATTTTTCATTAGTTTTTGTGTTCTACAAAATTATTTTTTTTCTAATTTTGTTTTAGGTCACACAAAAAACAAGACTAGAATTATATTATTTTCCAGAAGAAAAAGAAAACAATTTTCTTGATTGAACATCTGGTGAAAATATGATATCAGTATGTCATTTATTGAATGACGTCATTATCAATGGCGTCTTTCAAAGGAGAATTATCAAACATCCACAAATACCTGGCTTGTTGTTGTGGTTAAAATAAACCCCGAAATAACACACAGCACCTTGCGAATATATACGGAAATAATTTCGACACATTTTTGCTAGTTTTGCATACTAGATTATGTATTATAAGACATTAATTGCACAGAAAACTGACAAGTTCAGAACGGCTTCATGCCGTTTGCGTTGAAGCGGAAGGCGAAAACTTATTTATCAAAAAGCTCTCCATATTTACGGCATAAAACCAACAAAACAAACATAACTATTTAGCATTATAGATATCCTTGGGTATACCACTGCTATACTAGAGGAAAAACAGACTAAAACTATACTTACAGAACCCACAACACAGCCCATAATGGAATCTGGAATTAGAGAAAGAAATTACGAACATAAACATTTGTACAAAATTGATATATCGTCAAAATTATCCATCTTATCAAGACAAACGAAACAATTTTCACAAGGAAGGTAAGATTACATAAATAAAAGTAAAGAAAAAACATAATTCATTGATTTATTCGCTTGAAAAATCGTAAAAAAACAAACCTTAGCAGAGTGCGTCTTCTGAATTCTTTGAAGATTTAAATTTCTAGGATTAAGAATAGGATTTAGGTAAATCGAGGTACAAAATGGGATCATATGGGCAATAAGGGAACTATAAAGTATACACTCTAACGATAATTCATCTATATCCCAAACTTACACAAATTATCCCAATTTATCCCGCTGTTAGTTGGTTTACTGATCTCTTCCAGACGTTCCAGTGGATTCTGTTTGTTTTAAAATGGTTACTACTCGTTTTCCTGGCGTTGAAGTAGACCAATCTTCTACTTCTCCAGAAGGACAAGATACTAATCCAACAGCTGAAGCTGGAAATGAAGTGCTTGGTTCTTTAAGTGAAGCACATTTGCCTCATGAACTTGACATAGGTAAGCTGCCATTTTTTGTAGTGATTTGTCATTTGTTCCGCGCCTCCACCTCTCATGTTAGTCTAAGTAATTTGATGTATTATAAATAGTTGTCTGTGAGTATTAACTTGATTTATCTATACTTGCTATTGTAGAAAATTGGCAACGCATTGCTGGTTTTGGAATTGGTATAACAAGGTAAGACAAAAGCAGGAGAAAGGAAAGCTGAGGGAGGGGAAAAGGAAAGCTAGAGGGAGAAAGGAAAGCTAGAGGGAGGGGAAGGATGGAGGGAGGGGAAGGAAGGAGGAGTGAGGAGAGAGGGAGGAAGGAAGGAAGGAAGGAAGGAAGGAAGGAAGGAAGGAAGGAAGGAAGGAAGGGAGGAAGGAAGGAAGGAAGGAGAGAAAGAATGGAGGGAGAGAGGGAGGGAGGAAGGGAGGGAGGGAGGAAGGAAGGGAAGGAAGGAAGGAAAGGAGTGAGGGAGGGAGGAAGGGAGTGAGGGTGGGAAGGGAGGATGGGAAGGATGGAGGGAGGGATAGAGGAAGGAAGGGATGAAGGAAGGGAGGGAGGAAGGAAGGGAGGAAGGAAGGAACGAAGGAAGGAAGGAAGGAAGGAAGGGAGTGAGGGAGGGAGGAAGGAAGGGGGTGAGGGAGGGAAGGGAGGGGAGGGAGGGAGGGAGGGAGGGAAGGAGGGAGGGAGGGAGGGAGGGAGGGAGGGAGAGAGGGAGGAATTGTACTACCAGTATAATGTAGTCATCCTTGCCACAATGACTGCGTAATATAGGATCACTAATTAAAATGCTATTTTCAAGCTTACAAAATTATTTATAAATGTGGTAGTGAAAATGTGTGATGTATTGTTGTTTTTAGTTTGTTAATTGAAGATTTTTTGACTCATCCCTTTGTTGTGATTAGAAGACAATGCATGGTATGTATGACTGGGAAAAAGCTCTGCAAGTTTGTGCAGTGAATTAAATATACATAATTATTTTCATTTTGTTTCCGAGTGAAAATGTTTGTAATATTAATATTTCTCTAGGTCAATAGTTCAGCAGCACTTTATCATCTTGCCCCCTTTTCAGTGTGTCGAATTATGACTCAAATCAAAAGAAAACAGGTACAAAGACATAGATAATTAATATAGTGGATTGGAGTGGGGTGGAGTGGATTGGATTGGAGTGAAGCAGAGTGGAGTAAAGTAGAGAGGAGTAAAGCGGAGTGAAGTAGAGCGGAGTGGAGTAGAGTGGAGTAGAGTGGAGTAGAGTAGAGTAGAGTGGAGTGGAGTGGAGTGAAGTGGAGTGGAGTGAAGTAGAGATGAGTAGAGTAGAGTAGAGTAGAGTAGGGTAGAGTAGAGTAGAGTAGAGTGGAGTGGAGTGAAGTAGAGTGGAGTGCAGTAAAGTAGAGTAGAGTAGAGTAGAGTAGAGTAGAGTAGAGTAGAGTAGAGTAGAGTAGAGTGGAGTGGAGTGGAGTGGAGTGGAGTAGAGTGGAGTGAAGTATAGTAGAGTGGAGTGAAGTAGAGTAGAGTAGAGTGGAGTGGAGTATAGAAGTGAAAGTGTGAATGAAAAGAAAATTAAATTTACATTTATCCTAGGGTTTAAGTACATTTTGGAAAGGTCAGGGAAGCAGGTTGGCTGTGAGAGGGATGAATCTTATGGCAGAATTAATAATTAGTGAAGTTACTAAGGAACAACTTCCAAGGTAAGTTTTCTAAATTGGAAAACAGTCTTCCTTCCTTCCCCTCCTTTGATTTTCCTCCTTCCTTCCTTTCCTTTGATTTTCCTCCTTCCTTCCTTTCGTCTTTTACAGAGAGGTCAATAAGAAATCTAACCTTCGAGAACTTGGTGGCCATATTCTTGGAAAAAGGTACAGTAATAGGCACCTCGCACGTGTTTAACACGCATCTCGTGTAAACACGCACGCACCTCGTGTTTTTTAAACCTCGTGCTCTTGCATTCTCGATAATCGTGCGCAACATGCCTGAAGTGACATCTTTCCCTTTTTTCTTTTTTTTTCTCAGCTTAAGTATCGTTTTTACATTGCCTTTCTACACGGCAAGTATTGCGGAGACTGTCCAGGTTAGTCAGCTTCAGTGTTGCATAGAAAATTGCCAGTTTTTTTGCCGAAGCAAAACTTCAAAATATTTCAAATTATTTTTTGAAAATTTTTATATATATATATATTTTTAATTTTTGATATCAAAATATTAGCGCACAATTTATTTTGGTGTTATTTGTTGTACCTGCAGACCGAACAAATCGACGTCCAGTCGGGTCCATTCTCGTTCGTCAAGGAAGGCCTCTTTCGGCTCGTTGGCTGGCAGCTTTCTTCAAAAGGTCACGGACGTCTTCTACCGTTATGGTCCTTAATCCTTCCTACGGTTCTTCACAATCTACTGCACTACCTCATAACCAGCTGCCTTCAGCATCTCATCCTGATTAGACGCAAAAAGAAAGGTATTTTTAACACGGGATCCACGACAGGTTCCGACAACGCATCCCGACAGATGACCGAAGCTTACTTCCCAGAGCTCATGGCGAGCTTGACAAGCACGGTTTTGACAGAGATTGCGTTGTACCCCCTGGAAACGGTGCTTTATCGGCTTCACCTTCAAGGCACTCGTACCATGATAGACGACACTGACAACGGGTACGCCGTCGTTTCCCTTTGTACGAACTACGAAGGATTCTTCGATTGCTTTTCGCGCATCAAGATGGAGGAAGGGCTGGCGGGATTCTACAAAGGGTTTGGAGCCTTGTTTCTTCAGTACGTACTCCAGCTAGCGGTCTTACGCTTAACTAAAAGCGTCTATTTGGCTATATCTGAAGACTTTAAGGGAGAGGATGGTACGGCAGTGACTAAGTAGAATTGTTTTGAATTGCAGAAATGTATTCTCACTCTGCTTGTTTGTGTAAATATATAACTGGTGAAGATTGTAAATCGTAAGGCTACCCTAAATTGTACGTACCAAATTGCAGGGACTTCTTTGTGAAGGAAGATTTAAGGTGTAAGAATATGTACATTGTACGTTATTAGAATTTTCAGCTTGAGATGGTAAAGTTTTTTCCTAGGTTTTTGCTTTACAAGCTGTCGTAAGTTTCCCAGGTGTATAAATATCGAAAACAACCTCGGTCTATCATCTGAGTTTCAGTGGCTCAATGGCGAGAGCGTCTGGCTGGTATTCGGAAGGTTGTGGGTTCGAGTCCCGTCTGAAGCTCAGAGTTTTTCTCTGAGTTTAACTTACGACAGCTTGTACAGTAAAACCATACCGAAAAAAATTGTACATTTTTAGGACAAATCTTAGACCAGTGGAGAAAATCCAACATCAAGTCATTGCGACTGCGGTCTGCAGTACTCTGATCATTGCATGCATACGGAGGTAGACTGCACCGGGTATAGTCTAATAGGGACTTTAAGAAAACACAACGACTACGGGAACGTGTTTGAACAATACATTTTTATGTCATATACAAAGAGCTTTTGCAAATGACGGTCCCAAGAGTAATGCACATGCCGTCGTGGCTCTGTTTGACAACGTAGAAAAAGCATTTTTACGTTGTAAAGACAACGCGGAACCTGAATCACTACAGAAGCCTGGGAAAGCGTAACCTTACTCTCGCGACTAACATAGATTGAACAAGTGTATCTCTTCAAGAATTTAAAAACAAGGCGAGTCGGTGTGATTCTGTATCTTGAAATTTGGATGTACAATATACCACCATTTAATATCACTGCTAAACTTTCTACCGTAGCCGTAGTCCGTTGTCTGAATCTTAAAGTCCCTAATAACAGTCTGATACGGAGGCGACCCAATCTCGTTCCCAGAGCCCACGTTCACCACCCGGGAAACGGGAGACTCTGGGATAATCCGTTTCACATCGATATTTCATTGGCTGATGAACACAGTGCACTCCATATAACTCTTCTTCCGGATAACAAGAATCCTGTGATGGCGCGAACGGATTATCCCAGAGCCTCTCGTTTCCCGCCCGCTGGGTAAGGGGAACGTGGGCTCTGGGAACGAGATTGGGAGGCGACCCTGCCATTCTAGTGGCACACCACTGAGCTATAAATAGGGAATCCGCGCGACCCTGCGATACTTGTGGATTACACGCGGAAAAATGCCTGGGTTGTCCCATGCCGGCAAAGCAAGTTGTTACAAGGCTGTTCCAGTTGTAAAGGAACGTTACAGTTATTTGCGTTCAACAAGCCATCGCCATGACTATTACGGTCCGGATTGGGGTGAGCTTTCCGTAGCAAAAAAAAATCGTCTGTTTACACTATGACGCTACGGTAAATTTACCATAGCGTAGTGATTTGCAGCCGGAGTGCTAAGCGTAGTAGGGACTTTAAGATACAGACAAGGACTTGATATTAAATGGTGGTGTATTTATACATTCAAGTTTCAAGATACATAATCGCACGGACTCGCCTTGTTCTTAAATTCTTGAAGAGATACACTTGTTCAATCTATGTTAGTCGCGAGAGTAAGGTTAAGCCTTCCCAAGGCTTCTGTTGTGATTCAGGTTCCACGTTGTCTTTACAACGTAAAAATGCTTTTTCTAACGTCACGTTGAGTCACGACGGCATGAAAATTACTCTTGGGACCTTCATTTGCAAAAGCTCTTTGTATATGACATAAAATTCTATTGTTCGAACACGTTGCCGTAGTCGTAGTCGTGTTTTCTTAAAGTCCCTAGTGACTGCGTGTAAACACAAAGAAACGTAGTGATTCTTCAACGGAAGACTGACCGTACCGCAATAATGTAAACGGGGCCAGTTTCCTATCCAGTTCCTCTTCCATTGTCTATGGAGGTCCCGTTTACACTATTACGGTACGGTCAGTCTTCCGTTGAAAAATCGCTACGTTTCTTTGTTGTGTTACACTATTCCGGAGTGGTTTTCCGTAGCGTAGTCACTACGCTTAGCACTCCGGCTGCAAATCACTACGCTATGGTAAATTTACTGTTACGGAACGCTCACCCCAATCCAGACCACAACCGTACTGTAATAGTGTAAACGGTGAGTGTTCCATAGCAAAACAAATCGTCTGTTCACACTATGACGCTACGGTAAATTTACCATAACGTAGTGATTTGCAACCGCGCTACGGCAAACCACTCCAGAATAGTGTAAACACAACAAAGAAACGTAGTGATTTTTCAACGGAAGACTAACTGTACCGTAATAGTGTAAACGGGGCCTTAGTTTCCTACCAGTTCCCCTTCCATTGTTTATGATAAGACAGACTTGATTTTCGTTTCATAGCAGGGGCGGATCTAGACTATTGCAACTGTAGCAAATGCTACAGTCAGATTTTCACGGAAAAAGTATTTTTTCCGAAAAATATTATTTCCATAATAATTATCTCTGAAACTTCACTTCGATATTTAATCCAAATTTTTGAGTATTTTTCCATTATTTTTACACCGTGACCCTCACATTTTAATTTTTGACTCGTTCGTCGGTTAATCAATCTCTTCATGTATAATACACCGCGTTAGCTCGCAAACAAAGCCTGCTTTTTGGGTAATCACCTCTCATTAAATAGCATCATTCAGAAAGACATCTTGACGTATCGCTGGTAGCCCGCGATCAAAATATTGTCGATTTTGCTACAGTCAGTGGTGCTTCGCATGAGTTTTGCCACAGTCAGCTGGGGGTATTTGCTATAGTCAGACCGTAGCAAACCAATCAGAATATCGCATTTTTGCACGTATTGCTATAGTCCGCGCCTTGGTTGAAGGATGTAATGTTTATAAATGCCTTGCCTGAAAAATGTCAGGCAATGATGGCGTCCAATGCTATTTTAGACCAGTTAAACTGCGCTTTCAACAAGCAAATTCTTTTCGCCGAGAAAGCGGAAAAGTTAAAGGCGATAAAGAATTTGTGCGAGGAAGCATTTGCTGCTGAAACGAAAGCAAAGCGAGGAGTTGATGCAGTTTCCCCGTAGCCAACGATTGCGCTCGCATAATCACTCATCCGTCAGGTAAGCTTCGTGAATATATTAATAATATATTTTATGTATTGTTGTTTGGCAGAGCTAATTTGCATCGTTAATTATGTACGAAATAGAATTTATAAAGTATAATCGGCCAGCGAATGCATCGGCGCTTTTAGTTGGACGTATTTATTGACAAATAGTATACTGATGCGTTGTGCTTCTATAAACCTAGACAATATAATAAATAATACGAACATTATTGTGAATCAGTACTCGTCACGAATTTGACTACATTCTTTGGTAGATTTTAACGTTTTGTAACCTACGAGTCAGTATATACTGTGTATATTGACTTTGTGTATATTAATTATCATTGTATTACTACTAATATTAACTGTCAAGATGTCATATTTATATAAATTTGTGCAGTGCTGTGGGGAAAGTTCTGTTATCTTAGGGCATGTTTATATAACCATTTGGAATGGCTTACAGCTTGCCTAGCAAGAATAGATCCCGGCTTCACCCATTTAAGTGTTTTGTATTTAACCCAATATATACTTTGCTAGCTGATGTTCTGTCTTGGTTGTTCTGTCTTCCGATCTCGTAATTTAAGCAAGGAAATTGGGTTGAATTCATGGGGAGAAATAATGGTCACGCATGCGCGTAATACATGCCCACTTACAAAAATTTTGACTAGAAAAATTCTGCAAGATTAATAGGACTTACATAGAGGATGAGTGAAACAATCGTCGTAGCAGTGTCAATTTTTAAATTATTTCAAATGTTTCAATCTGAATCGTATAGTGCAACACATCTGCGATATAAATATCATGAGCGATAGGCCACAGACATTAAATCCGTTGCGGTTTTTGATATACTATTTTGAGCACAAGTCTAACATAAGCCAATATGGCGAATATGCAAATTGTACCAACCTTGCTGCTCACGTTATCGAAAATCAAACAGAGGTATACTATTTCCGTACAAGTTTCGATCTGATTCGGCTACTATAAAGATCCGTCTTTTCGATGATATTCTTCATTTCTAGCCTGTATTTGTCGTTGTTGCGGTTTTCAATCTCAAAGCTTCAGTATTTTCTGATCATCGAATGAAGATTTCATCCAACATTGCATAAATTAGTTGTTCTCTTTTCTTCTGAACCGCGGGACTGTGACGACCGCACGACATAGGTACCAGTTTAATAGGGCTTTAGCTCCGCCTCTCTATGTCCACCATTTCTCGCCATGATTTCAGAAAAACTCGCCCCCAGAACGCTGTAAATGGCATTTCCGAGGTTTCAAATTTCAAAATTTTCCGGGGGAGGATGCCCCTGGACCCCCCTACTGTGTGCGGTCACAGAAAATTGCTACAGTCAGATTTTGGTCTAGATCCGCCCCTGCATAGGTACTTTAAAAATATACTTCACGAACGCATACGCGTGCAATGGAACGGGACCTTTGTCTAACAAGTAAACTGAAAGTTTAGATTATATTTTATATATATATATGTATACCATAGTTTGTTTATCATTATCATTGTGTGTGTAAACTTATGTACAATTTTATCTACAGGTAACATAAATTTACTGTGCTACAATTAATTTGAAATAAGGACGAGTTCTTAACTTCACAAATCATCATTGTCGATATGCGATACGTCGTCTTGCGAGATAATTTTCGGCGGTTTTCTCGGTTTCGCTGGTTTCTTCGTCGATTTACGCGGTTTTACGGTGGCGGGTTTCTCTGTGTCCTATAACAGAAAATAGAAACAAGTTTTTACATTGAATTAAAGTGCACATGACATGAAAATTCACCCCCGTTTTTTTATCATACCTGTTCGGTGGAAGATGATATTTCTGTTTCTTTTTCTTCCTTTTCAGTTGAAGTAGGAGAGGGAGATACATTTTCCTTAAAAAACAAAACAAGAAAAACATCTGAGTGATCTGACGACGGCTTAATATAATAAAATGTTGCGAGCGCCATTTTCAGTAACAGCTTTTTCTACAGTGAAGTGAAGTGAAGTGAAGTGAAGTGAAGTGAAGTGAAGTGAAGTGAAGTGAAGTGAAGTGAAGTGAAGTGAAGTGAAGTGAAGTGAAGTGAAGTGAAGTGAAGTGAAGTGAAGTGAAGTAAAGTGAAGTGAAGTGAAGTGAAGTGAAGTGAAGTGAAGTGAAGTGAAGTGAAGTGAAGTAGAGTAGGGTAGGGTACATCACCACACTATACCACCAGTGAATTTCTACTAATATTAGCAATACTAATAAATAAAATAGTTTAAAAAAATTGAAATGCCTTAAGTTAGAGATCGCCATTTTCCTCTTCGTCTTCGGGCCTTCGGCATACTAAAATTTTCGTGAAACTGTATATATACCCGATATATATATATATATATATAACATCCCGTGAATTTGCAATGAGCAATCTCCTCCACTATTAAATATGTTACGGTCCCTGCAGGTATGCATCTGGCATATAGCCGACACCTGAGGTATGTAACTCTTACTTAATATATATTACCTTTCTATTCCAATCTCTTTCGTCACAAACACGGACCGCACATTCAAACATGAATTTGTACTAAAAGAAAAGAAGAATATGCGAACACTCTCTACGGCACGAATGTTTCGAGAGAAAGCGAAAGGGTCCGCTATCCAGCTGACTAGGTAAATCTACCATTAACAACCTCTGTAAAAGAGAGGAATGTCACGACTTACGTAAGGTGACATAAGCCTGACTGAGCGAGCTTTCTTTCCGGGTCTATCGTATTCAAAATAAAACGACATCGCTTCCTCATCTTCGTCCCAATTTAATAAATCTTCGTATTCGAACGTATGAGTCAAATCCTAAGAAAAACAACAAATCACATTAATAATCTCTGAATATTCGCGAGAATAAACCACCAAAACTTTGAGACAGTGATTGACCTCCATGATTGAACGAATCGTCAACGGTTAAAGTGCCTATGAAGCGAAAATTATTGTCTTAAATGAAAGAACTCTCAAAACGACAGAGTAACATCTTTTGCATGTTCTAAGGATTTTGGGTGAAGGAAAATTCGAGTGTAGAATATATACATTTTAAGACCAAACCGGGACCAGTTGCGAAAAATGCAACTACACAGGCCTTCCGGCAGGAATTTAACCCACGACCTTGCGATTCTAGTGCAATGCTCTGACCACTGAGCCACGAAGGGCGTTGCTGAGAGCTTGATCGCGAGTTCTGTATACAATAAGGTGGTAATGCCAGGAGAGAATTGGGTATATTATAAGTAATATCGGGCATTTCACTCGATTACATAGCATGTTCTAAGGATTTTGGGTGAAGGAAAATTCGAGTGTAGAATATATACATTTTAAGACCAAACCGGGACCAGTTGCGAAAAATGCAACTACATAGGCCTTCCGGCAGGAATTGAACTTTAGATATTTCAGGTTTTTTTGATATGCAAATTAAACACTTTGACGTCACACGTGTATAGTGAGTTATCAGAGAAAGTTCGGTATCTTTGCTCAATTAAAATCAATTAAAAATCTGTATGTCTAATGCTGTATGCGAAATTGACGCACAGGATCGGCTTCGAAGTGATTTCGTTTCATAATAGCAACGATATAGAACTTTCTCTGATAACTCATTATACACGTGTGATGTCAAAGTGTTTAAAAAGAAACTGAAATATCTCAACAACGAAGGACGGAAACGAAGATATACAAAAGATGTTACGTTGTAGTTTTAAGAGTTCTTTCATTTATTCCACTCAGGTAAATTTTCCTCAGGACAGGGACGGACAGGGAAGTTTTCTTTGTCTTGTGAGCTCTCGGTCGGAACTACTGACTTTAACACACAGGAAACTCTCCTGTCCATTCCTATCCAGCAGAAGATTTTCCTGAGTGGAAACTAGCCATTGTGGGGAGTTTAGTCCCGCAGAGGACCAAGTTTTCTCTGACAAGTTCTATTTGTTCGTGTGTACGACACAAATTGACAAGTTTTTCCTCACGTCACTGCGCAATCATCTCGGAAGCTTATTACGCGAATACACGATCATTTGCTCAACCCCAGTGGTCCAACCGTACACACAAGCAACTAGGGACTTTAAGAAAACACAACGACTACGACTACGGCAACGTGTTTCAACAATAGAATTTTATGTCATATACAAAGAACTTTTGCAAATGACGGTCCCCAGAGTAATTTTCATGCCGTCGTGACTCTGTTGACAACGTAGAAAAAGCATTTTTACGTTGTAAAGACAACGTGGAACCTGAATCACTACAGAAGCCTGGGAAAGCTTAACCTTACTCTCGCGACTAGCATAGATTGAACAAGTGTATCGCTTCAAGAATTTAAGAACAAGGCAAGTCCGTGCGATAATGTATCTTGAAATTTGAATGTATAAATACACCACCATTTAATA
>OZ036000.1:7591258-7736258 GCA_964035015.1 Corallium rubrum
CTAGCAAGGTTCATCTGTAGTCGTGTATTATTTCTATGGTATTGACACACCGAAAGGGCATGCAATGTCAATATTAAAAAAAACAAACGAGATGAACCAAATGACAAATTTTCATTCAAAAATATATATAAACAGTGACCAAGAAAAGACACAAATCACACAATGTCAACGTCCTAGTATTGAAAGACAATTCTAGACAATATATTATTTATGTTAATTTTCATTTTCATTTTCAAGATTTCTTCTGTTTTAACTCAGCTAAACTGTTAAATACGAATCTCCTACCGTTAAACTTTCTTCTGCTTTTGTGACCACAAACACTGCCAATTCAGTCTACTCTTTTCGGATTGTTTTTCTCGTTCGTGGTTTCTTACTTTTTTCGTTGTTGACACATAAATATGACAAGGCGTCACTCAGTTCTCTTCATGATCTAGTTCGTTTGTTTCAAAATGAGCCGTTTGTTTCAAAATTTCTTCATCGTTCCCTCTCGAATTATGTAGAATACACCAGAGCAAAATTCTTTACCGGCTTTGAACAGTTTCAGGACACATCCTTCTTCTTTCAGTTACATTTCGGTCGGCATCGTTTTCTGTCTTTATCGTATTAATTTTTAGGATTTTTCCAGTGGTTTTAAGTCATAGTTATTGTTGTCTTTTTCTCGCTGCCACATCTCTTGTTAGCCTTCTTTCTTTGATCTTTTTTCATAGTAACATTAATGTACATTTTAGCTGAAACCATTTTTTTTCTGGCAAAGATTTCTTTCGTCATGATCGTTGAAAAACTATTTTGTAATCCAACCGAACTTATAAATTATAATTTGCTGACATAAATTTAAATAATTTGAATAATTTAACGGATTAGTACCCTGCTATTCGAACTGCGCAAGTTGTGGATTTGATTATATATATATATATATATATATATATAAACATCTCGCAGAATTTCTTTCCCACTTGCGTGTAATTTCGCGTGTACTCCACGCGTGTCGAGATTAGCACCCTCACCCGGGCTCGAGGAAAAAAACACATTACTATAATACCTCAGATGATTTCAAGAAGTCTTGCATTGCGTCTGAGTCGTGAATAATCCTTACGCCAGCCACTGCAACATTGAAAATAGTTCATGAGCAAACAAGGATAGGAAAAGTCTTACTGGTTAATGCTTTCCGTTTTTCCGTCAGAAAGAGAAACTTGTAGCAATTCTAGGTTAATTCAAGTTCAGGGTTGATGGTATTCTAAATTTCTTACGTAGAGATAATTTGTATACGATGAGCGCTGTATTGTTTTTCCCAAATTATAATTATAACAAACTTAATTTTTAATTTAATTTTAATTTAATAACTTTGCCAATAATAACAATAACAATATACACAGTAAATAATTTGGCAGGGTTACCGCAACAGCTAGTTGCCAATTACTGCGGGCCCAAAATATAAAAAATAGGTCTACAATAACCGATTGTTATATACCAAAGACTTTCGTTTGCCAATAATGAAATCCTATTGGTCAAATCATGGTCACGTGTTGTTCAACAAACTCAATGTTTCCTTCTGCCGAGGGAAACACTGCACTGTTTCCCTCTGACGTCAACAATGAAGAGGGAAACAGTGCAATGTTTCCCTCTGACGTCGCTTTAATCATGCGTTGTTCACGCGAATACACGATTATTGCATCAGATCAAGAACTTTGGACTCTTCGGGCATTTTGAAAACAAGAGCTTGTTTCGAGCTTGTTTGGTACGAAATAGTCCATTTTCTGAAAGAACGAATTTCTATACATATCTTCAAAGGTCTGAAAAACACTTGGAGAAATTTAAAGCTGTTCTTAGTGTTGAGTCTGGTGTATTTGTTTAGTTGAATGACTTGAATTGAAATTACGAAGACAAAGTCAAAAAGTGTTTTGGTAAGTCTTTTCGCCGTTAGCGAGTTTCAAGGCAGTTTTGTATTTTGTATTTTAAAAGTCTTTGGTATATAACAAAACGCTTGTTGACTTTTGCCTCGAGAAACATCGAGTTTTACGGTCCCTCAGGCTTCAATGTCACCCTCGGGCTAAAGCCCTCGGGTGACATTGAAGCCTTCGGGTCCGTAAAACTCGATGTTTCCCTCGGCGCCAGTCAACAAGTGTATATTACTCACTTTTCACCCAAATCTTCGGAAGTTGGTTCGCAAGTTCGTAGTTCGTTTTGAACTCTGCATTTGATTGGTTGCATGCTTTGTTCCTAGCAGCCAATCAAATGCGTAGTTCAAAACGAACTTTGAACTTCCCAACGAACTTGCGAACTAACTTCCGAAGATTTGGGTGAAAAGTTAGTTGCAAAGGACTGTAAAGTAGCGTGCTGCGTAGGCAGTGTTGAAACACAAATCGAAATATACTAAGCAATACTGGGTATTTCACTCGATTACATAGCATGTTCTAAGGATTTGGGGTGAAGGAAAATTGGAGTGTAGAATACATACATTTGAAGACCAAACCGGGACCAGTTGCGAAAAATGCAACTGGTCCCGGTTTGATCTTAAAATGTATATATTCTACACTCGAATTTTCCTTCACTCAAAACCCTTAGAACATGCTATAATCCAGTGAAATGCCCAATATTACTTATAATATACCCAATTCTCTCCTGGCAATACCACCTTATTATATATACAGATCTCGGCAACGCCCTCCGTGGCTCAGTGGTCAGAGCATTGCACTATAGAATCGCAAGGTCGTGGGTTCAATTCCTGCCGGAAGGCCTGTGTAGTTGCATTTTTCGCAACTGGTCCCGGTTTGGTCTTAAAATGTATATACTCTACACTCGAATTTTCCTTCACCCAAAACCCTTAGAACATGCTATAATCCAGTGAAATGCCCAATATTACTTATAATATAACCAAATTCTCTCCTGGCATCACCACCTTATTATATATACAGAACTCGCGATCAAGCTCTCGGCAACGCCTTCCGTGGCTCAGTGGTCAGAGCATTGCACTATAGAATCGCAAGGTCGTGGGTTCAATTCCTGCCGGAAGGCCTGTGTAGTTGCATTTTTCGCAACTGGTCCCAGTTTGGTCTTTAAATGTATATTCTACACTCGAATTTTCCTTCACCCAAAGTCCTTAGAACCAGTGGCGGTAATTCAAAAACTAAACAATTCAAGGTTATAGATCCACATACATGTAATTATGAAATAACAGATCAGGGTTGAATGTACAGTGGACCAGTTTCTTTTCATTGGAATCACCCCTAATGGAACATGATGTCTCACAAGTTATAACGTAATGCCTCAAAATTTAGCATTAGATCTCAAAACTTAGCGCAATGCTTCACAACTTCGAGTATATGTCTCAAAACTTAGTCTCACAGTGTAATGCTTTATAACTTAACTTAATGTGTTACCACTTAGCGCAAGGTCTCAAAACATAGCGTAATGTCTCAAAACTCAGCGTAATGTCTCAAAACGTATCATGTATAATGTCTCAGTATAAGGCCTTTTAGCAGCAAATGTTACATATTAAACAAAAACTATAGTTTTAAATGCTCTAAAATCTTTCGGTCATGAAAAACATAAAAACATTCCCGAAGAAAGGTTTCTACAACCTGAGGTGGCCTGATGCTTTGGCAAACCTTCGCCCCACCAACATTTTGTGAAGTGTCCGCCACTGCTTAGAACATGAAATATAGTAAGGTTAGATATACTAAACATATACCTAAACATGGAACGTAGAAGCCTAACGTTTCCAGCAAACGGCATTCGTCAGAGAAGGGCCTTCGCTTAAAACGTTAGACCTCAATACGTTCCATGTTTCGGCAGTATATTTCGATACTGTACTTACCTTGCTCCAAATACAACTCGAGCGCCTTTCGTCTGCCATCCAGTTGTTGTTCTGACAATTGAAAAGGCCACTTTCCTGGGAACTTGGGAAATTCATAATCTTGAAATTGTTTCTTTAACTAAAGAACATTATAACATAAAAGTAATTGTGGGAAAGCTTTTGGGTTGATTAACGTAGAGAATCAATTCTCAACCTTGTGAAAAACCTTGCAGGAATACAAAATTAAGAAATGTAGTAAAATATACCTCATTGTTTAAGTTTGAAAATTCTTTATACCGTCTTGAACAACGATGCCTCTCATTAATATAAATGTTAAAAACCTAAAACGGAGAAACAATCGTATACATATATAAAGTGGAGCACTGCGCTAGCATCACAGGATTAAGGACTGTAAGATTGATTACAGCTTAACATGTACCTTAAGGTACTGTATACTTCTTTTCAGCACTCAAATTACAGTAACTGTCGTAGAAACCCTGCGTTTGGTCTTCTACTGTACTCGTTGCTGGTTCAATATTCAACACTCTGGGGACTGTATTTTCTGTACTTTATTTCATCTTCAAGAATCGTTAACACTCTATATTACACTCTATTCAATCTTTTCAATCAATCTCCTAAATACTTATCATGTACTCCTATTTATAACCAATGCATGGGTAGTTGTTCAGCTAAATGTTATGGAATTTCTTCCCCTATAAATTCTTCCCATCGAATTTCTTCCCCTCTACGTTTCTTCCCTTACAATTTCTTCCGATCTATATTTATACATACATGCATGGCTTATCTTAACTAAATACAGGTTTTACCTTGACGTGTTTATAATTCTTGATATAAAAAAACTGAATAATTGTTTAATTATACTGTACATTTTCAGTTGCAAATGTAAAAAAAATCACTTCCTCATAACCAAAAACATTCAAGAAACACAATTCAAAGACAGTTACTTCATTCCCACGCTTTTCTTTGACAGTTTACCTAGCTGCAAAGGTTCACGTCAGTATATCGGCATGATAAGTCCTTTTTCCTACGGATAATACCCCCCAGAAACTAAGCATAGCAACTGGTCATGCTATGCAAACTTAAAATTACTGAAGCATAGCAATAGGGCATACTGTTGAAATTCATAATTACCAACGACATTCACAAATCAAGTAAAATATATCCAGTAACGCAAAAATTACGGTTTAAGAATGCACCAACGTAAAAACCTTAGTGGTCAAGCTAGCGGTCATGCTAAGCATGACCAAAAATTTCTTACTGGACATATTTTACTTGATTTGGGAATGTCGTTGGTAATTATGAATTTCAATAGCATGACCTACTGCTGCTTCAGTAATTTCAAATTTGCATAGCATGACCAGTTGCCATGCTTAGCTTCGCCACTGATGTACAGATAATAGCATTGAGCACTCAGAATCTGACAATCACAGTGGAAAATACAACTAAAAGTGCAGATATCAAGAATCACCAACTTTCTGACCAATTTTAATAAAGGATTTAGAAAAAGGATTTAGAAAAAGTGTACAATTATCTTACTGCATATTTTTCTCTTCCATTTTCCATCTGTCTGGTCTCCGGTATTGTTACGATGATTTGTTTCTTATCAGAGTAATCATAATATTCCGGAGCCTGTCCATCTTCAGGAGGGTCCAGTTTCCTGACTTCACTTGGAGGAAGAGATAGGACCACTAACGACAATACTTTCCCCCCAGATCGTATGAGTTCCACGACATGTTTATGAGTTGCACCTTCAACATTTTCCTCATTCCTAAATTAAAGGACAATGCATGTAGTTCAGAATCATACTCAGAGACATGAGAACATTTTTCATGATGTCTTACACTGCTAAAGTCAAGACCGGAATCCCGAAGGTGCGAGTTCAAATCCCGCTCGAGTCAGCCGAAAAATTTTTCGGTTGACTTTAGCAGTGTAAGACATCATGAAAAATTTGCTCATGTCTCTGAGGATGATTCTGAATTAGAATTGAAACACTGCACGTCCTCACGGATAAGCGTTAAGTTGTTGCGAGAATATCTCGTGCACTTAAGTTGGATAAAACTTGCCTCCAATCCCTGTGTGGCTCGATAGCTGAACAGGTAGAGCGGCGGACCGGAATCCCGAAGGTGCGAGTTCAAATCCCGCTCGAGTCAGCCGAAAAATTTTTCGGTTGACTTTAGCAGTGTAAGGCATCATGAAAAATGCATGTAGTTTCCCAAACTTTGAAATGAAGAGAGAACTGGCTGTAGCACCATACATGTAGATTTTGAATGATTATTGTGGGACAATGAACTTGGATGGAGAATGATAATAAGGTGTTACTCCAAGTGACGAACCATACCAGACAAGAAGAGAAAACTCTACTTTGCCTGGCTAAACTAAGCTGGCTCAGTGGTCAGAGCATTGCACTAGAATCGCAAGGTCGTGGGTTCAATTCCTGCTGGAAGGCCTGTGTAGTTGCATTTTTCCCAACTGGTCCTGGTTTGGTCTTAAAATGTATATATTCTACACTCGAATTTTCCTTCACCCGAAATCCTTAGAATATGCTATGTAATCGAGTGAAGTGCCCAATATTACTTATAATATATATACCCAATTCTCTCCTGGCATTACCACCTTATTATATACAGAACTCACGATCAAGCTCTCGGCAACGCCCTCCGTGGCTCAGTGGTCAGAGCATTGCACTAGAATCGCAAGGTGGTGGGTTCAATTCCTGCCGGAAGGCCTGTGTAGTTGCATTTTTTGCAACTGGTCCGGGTTGGTCTTAAAATGTATATATTCTACACTCAAATTTTCCTTCACCCCAAATCCTTAGAACATGCTATGTAATCGAGTGAAATGCCCAATATTACTTATAAACTAAACTAAACTTATTTATACTGGATAACTCTATCAGTTATATCTCAACTGTTATCCTCAGAGGTCCAGTAAGGGCACACTCTCATTGGTCCAGTGTTTCTACAGGAGGAAACCGGAGTACCCGGAGGAAACCTGTGGTGTTTGGTAGAGTCAAACTGGAAGCACTCTTCTCACATGCGGCCAAGGTGATTTTTTTTTAATCAGATAACTGCACCATACAGGCATCGAACCCAGCTCGCACACATGAAAGGCACGTGCACTAACCACTATAGTCCATTGATGCTCTACCAACTGAGTTACAGGTTAAGTTGGGAGCCAAAGAACAAATGATAGTACAGTAGAACCTGAGTTTTATGACCACCCCTGTTGCCAGGTAAAAGTGGTCGTAAATGACAGGAGGTCGTACATGACAGGTAGTGATGTGACATCATAGCAGCCATTTTGGCAGCGATACAGTGCTTCTTTATATATTAAACATTTTGTCACTTTCATTTCCGAGTTAAAAAACTGTTGTAAAATATACAAACTTGATGCGGTAACATCACCGATTGTCAAGATCAACTTGTCTAAAGTTAACAAATATTCTCATGGTTTCGAATTGTTCAGTCATTGTATTAACTCTCAAACATCAACTAAAAAGTATTTAACTCTGACAATAAAAATTCACACAGATTTTCATCAAATAATGCTCAAAAGAGAAGCAAAACAAGACTAAAATGCGGTAACACGGCAATTGTGTAACACTTCTCGCTTCTTGTTTTGGCATGTGGTCACATTCGCATGCTCCCCAGGAAAATTTTGAATTTCAGAAGCCCCAGAAGTGCATCCCCTCTCCCAAAAATGTACAGAAATTTAAAAGTCCGAAGGCCACTGCGAGATGGTGATCTCACAAACTTTAGTACAGCAGTATTACTAAGGAAGTAACTTCATGTCAGCATCTGTGTGGTGCACTAGGTATAATGTCAGATTAATTCACAGTTTTTCGAACATTCTCAACTTTGCAAGTTTGTGTCATCATGCATTAAATTGCAACGAGTCTTGATTTAGCAATATTGATAAGCCTCTTTTTTGTAAAAATCTATATCTTAGGCAAATCATTGAGAGTAAGCTCCTTTATTTTTTAAATTTTGGGTGTCCAAAGCCATCCACTTTTTATTCTAGGGAGTCCCAGGCACCCCCTTATAGCTAAAAGCTGGGCTCTCCCTTGTGCAGCTGAGATGCCTTCCTGTAGGGACTTGAAAAGAACAGTGTTGGTTAACTACAAAAATCTCTGACTATCCCAGCTATGTCTTAACACTGTAGTTCAGTGGTAATCAGAGCGCTGATACATCAATTCAGAAACCTTAGGTTCGATTCCGAGTTGGGGTAGTCAGATTTTTTTATATTATTACGAACAAATACTGTAGACCTAAAAATCTTTGGAATAATTTTGTATATTTTTAGAACAGTTGTTTTTTATATACAGCAGCTGTAATTAAATTATAATTTATTCTAGCCAAAAAAACTAGCCACTTAGTAAATATGATCTACTGCAATACATTGATCTGGGTGTATTTAAAATGCACAGAAAGCTACAAGATTCTTGTATTTCTTAAATTCCATCCTATGAATGACTGCTATGTCTGTGCTTGCAACCTAAGATATTATTGCGCAATTAAATTGTACCCCCCTTAGCTTGTACCCTGACAAAATCAAAAATCTTAGAATTTGAAGTCAGATTCAAACAACTTTATATTATAAAAGTTTAAAATTGCTCCCACTCCAATAAGCCTTTTTGTTTAAAATTTTGCCGAGCAAGATAGCCAGAAAAATACGGTTTACTCACTACGTTTTAAAGTAATAATCTCTCGGATTAGGCTGTGCGAAGTGTGAACTCATAAATCGCATACGAAATTAAGCAATAAACTCTTATTTCACAGATTCTTCTGGGGGGGAAACCAATCGATCATAAGTGTGAAGAAGTTCAAAAAGATTGTCTTATCTACTGATATATAAACTGAAAGCGTAACGAATGGTTTTATATAGTACTAACTTCTCTTTTCAATTAATACAAACAATTGATTGATAATTGATAAAAGCCAGCCAGAGATCCCAACAAAATTTCAAATCTCTATCGTTCATCTGGATCTGGATCTCGTACTGATTGCAACATCAAAATAGCCAAACAAATAACACACTCGGGGAAGAGAAAAACGTTTCATTTACTTACACCTGAAGGATCCGGTCTCCTGTCGCTAAGCCAGCTTTGTCGGCCGAGCCGTCGGGAAGAACAGCACTGATGTGTTGCAAAGGGGCATAGAGTTCTCCATTAATTGGCCGCAACTGTCCGCCTTCTGATATCTGACCACGGACATTAAAACCAAAGCCTCGTTCTCCCTTTTTTAGGTGTACTAAACGCGGTTTGTAGTATTCTAGTTCCTTGTTCTGGTCAAGGCTTTCGCACTCCCCCTCGTCTGCCATCGCTCGTAACATGTATAAAAGTAAGCAGTTTGTGAAATGTCGGACACCAAGAAATTGTGGCCAGCAAGCATCCGTGGTGGAGGCTCAGTACTTCCTCTTATATGGCATATAAAGGTTCATGATATTGCATTATGGTCGGTTGCTAAGGCTTTTGCTCCCGGAAGCGCGGGCTTCGGTTTTCCAGCGGTTTCTCTGTGGGACAATTTTCGGAGCTAAAACAAAATGGCGGATTCGGCGACTCAGAAGTTCAGATAGAGCATATAGAGGTATATTTCGTGTTCAAGTTAAGTTTAACGTTGCGAGATATTTGGAGCCTTCTTAGACCACAAGAAGGAAGGCAAACTAATGGCCTTTTACGGTCGCGCGCAGCGACGGTTAAGTGATAACCCCAAATTATCGCAATAGAAATGTTGTTCAATATGGAAGTGGAACCGTCGAGTAATACACAGGACAATTAGAACGCTTCATAATTATTGTGAAGCGTTCTCTCCCTTCAACAGCAATAACTTTCACAGCTTCATTATGCAAACATCATAATTATTTCTGACTTAATTGTATTATGACTTTGTAAACTATCAACGAAATTAAAAACACTAATAGTATTTAAGAATAGCACAGACCAACAACCAAACTGCAATGCATAATTTTTATAACATTGAAACATGTATCCTACATGATAAATATTCAATAATTGCTTATTAATGATTGCTTAATTGTGAGAACAACCAAACAGGGCTAGTGTGAAGCTTCACTCAAGCCAGGTCATTCAAACATAATCATTGTTAGTTAGCTGGCTTTACCAAATAAACCATGAGGACATAGTGTTGACAACTGACTATCGCATGCACTGTATCTGTATTACAACAATATAACCAAAGTTCAATGTACATAAATATGCCAAAAAATTAATAATAAAGTTAGGTAACAAGTAACAACATATCTTTTTAAATAACTACAGTATATACACACTGTCTTTTTAATTCTCTATTGTTCTTAGTAAATATTCAAAGAACTCTTTTGAAGAATTGGTCATTCACTATCTTCATGTGTGGTAAGAATCCATCAACATTATTTAGTTACTATATACTTTCTTTCCACTGGCCTTGAGCTATTGATAGAAGGGCAACTGCAAAATATGAAATATAATGCATAGTCAACTTGCACTTAGAGTACACTAGCTTAATAACCTACTGTAAATGCTACAATGTAAAATATACAAACAGTCAGGCTTCATATTCAGGATAATGTATAGTAAAAGATGAGTTTGGGCAACATGTCTTCGCTGACAAATAGTGGTTGAACAACAATTAACCAGTCAAGCCTTGGCTAATGAATAGTGGTTGAACAACAAATCAAGCTACAGTAGTCAAGTCTTTGCTGATGAATAGTGGTTGATCAACAATTAACCGGTCAAGCCTTGCCTGATAAATAGTGGTTGATCAACAATTAGCCAATCATGCCTGGTCTGATAAATAGTGGTTGATCAACAATTAACCGGTCATGCCTTGCCTGATAAATAGTGGTTGATCAGCAGTTAACTGGTCATACCTTGCCTGATAAATAGTGGTTGATCAGCAATTAACTGGTCATGCCTTGCCTGATAACTAGTGGTTGCCCAACAATTAACTGGTCATGCCTTGCCTGATAAATAGTGGTTGATCAACAATTAACCGGTCATGCCTTGCCTGATAAATAGTGGTTGATCAACAATTAACCGGTCATGCCTTGCCTGATAAATAGTGGTTGATCAACAATTAACCGGTCATGCCTTGTCTGATAAATAGTGGTTGAACAACACTGAATTAGCCGGTCAAACCTTGGCTGATGAATAGTGGTCGAACAACAATAAACTAGTCAAGTCTTGACAGTCTGCTAATTAATGGTTGAACAATTACAATTAATCATTCAAGTACATACTCACTTGCATTAAAAGTGACACTAGATATATTGAGTTCTAACTTTGATTACTTCAGGTCTCAAATACAAACTTAGATGAATAAAACTTACTTCCAATTGCTACTTTCTCCTCTGTGACGCTAACCTGACGCTCCAGTTCTTCTTGCTTTGCCAAGACGTCTTGCTCAGACTGTCACGAACTGATCGCGGACATCCATTATAAACAGCTGACCTTTTGGGTATTTTTAAGCTGGAAAAATGTCGATTTTTCCCAGAAAGAGTTAACCTGCCTTTCCGAGTTACATTTGCCAACGTGAAACTTATTTTTACTGCATTTTGAACAAAGTGTAGGCAAGCTGAAATTGAAAGCACCACAGGGGTCAAGCAAACAAAATGGCTTGACACAAATAATAGGATTTATGCAAATCAGTTTGAGATTTACAGCGCACTTTCTTACCTTTCTTTTGAAGTGTTGGCCATCCACATATTCAAATCACAGATGAAACTTAAAATTCCCCTTGAGAATTTTGAATGTAGTTTAGCTTTTACTAGTAATTTTAGTCAAAATCCGCGAAAATCGTGAAAATTTGGGCTTTCTTTGCCGATTTCTTCAAAGAGATAGAAAAGGAAGGGGGGTTGTCAAGGGGGGTTTGTTTATCAGACATTTATCCTACCCAGGGAGCCCCTGAAAGTTATATTTGGTCTTCTGTGTTCACGTGTAAACAAGCAAACCAGCTGACAGACCGGTCTACTTAGGTACGTATTTCTCTATGTATGTGAATGTTACAATGTTTTTTAGTTTTTTAGGGCCAAAATAGGTCTCATGTACGTACATTTTTGCCACAACTTGAAAGATTAGGCCATTAATTATCAAAAATATACGCCACTGAAGTTGAGTATCTTGAGCCGCGTCAGAAATGCGAGGAAGGGAACTAAGCATCCACCATCATTTATGCATTATCGTCCATTCACCATATACCATCTATACACCATCATTCTCCATTATCTACCACCATCTATTTGCATCCACAATTAATATCGTCGTTGACCAGCATCCATTATCATGCACCATTTGTATAGTCAATAACCATCACCTACTAATTGCATACCATCATAAAGACATTCACCATCATCTATTATATATCATTGTATCCCATTATTCACCATCATCCACCATAGTCCATCATCATTATTGTCATTGACCATCATACACCATCATCTACTATCATTGTATACCATCCACCATCATCCACCGTAGTCCATCATCATTATTGTCATTGACCATCATTCACCATCATCTCATTGTATGCCACCATCCACCATCCTCCACTGTCCGTCATCAATATTGTCATTGACCATCATTCACCATCATCTACTATCATTGTATACCATTATCCACCATCATTATTGTCATTGACCATCATGATTCACCATCATCTACTATCATTGTATACCATCATCCACCATCATTGTCATTGACCATCATCTACTATTATTGTATCATTAACGTCTTCCACCACGTTATCCATCGTCGTTGTCATTGACCATCATTCACAATTATCTACTGTGATTAGTGATTACCATCACCCGCAATTATTCACCGTCATCAACCACACCATTATCCACCATAATAATTTTAAATCTTCCGTCGCGTCGCGTCTTTTCAAGCACTCTTGCCCGCGCTCGTGTTTTGCGTATGTTTTGTTTTTGTTTTGTTTTTTTTGCAACGATTGAGACAAGACTTAATCCAAATCCACACAAAAAACGTATGTTTTTAATTTCTTTAACTACTGAATTCTACAACGATTATTTTGCCTTAAAATTTACAAGCAAACATCAACTTCAAATTGGACATTGAGGAACGTCAAGGCCGTCATTCGTTTTGAGGATATGAATGGCTATCATTCTGTCATGGCTAATGTTACTTATTCTTGAGTCGACCTTGTAAGGTGCCGCGGCTTCTACAGCTCGACTACTTCTTAACGTATGTGATCGCCTTAGTTTCCAAGCTCGAATTTTATCAAGTATCGTGACCGCTAAAACACTAATAGTTTCAATCGATTCAAATAATGTTGCCACTGAAACCCCGATCCACAGACCCAACTGACCACCAATATCGGATAATAAATTCTCAATCTATATAAGAGAAAATATAGACAATAGTCAATAGTGGACAATGGACAGTTGACAATAGACAGTCAGACAGTGAACAGTGGACTGCAGTGGACATGCATGCAGTCGACAGTGAACAGTGGACAGGAACAATGGACAGTGGAAACATGGACAGTGGACAGTGGACAGTGGACAGTGGACAGTGGACAGTGGACAGTGGACAGTGGAAACGTGGAAACGTGGACAGTGGACAGTCAGTGGACAGTGGACAGTGAACAGTGGACAGTGGACAGTGGACAGTGGAAACGGGGACAGTGGACAGTGGAAACGTGGACAGTGGACAGTGGACAGGAACAATGGACAGTGGAAAGTGGACAGTGGACAGTGGACAGTGGACAGTGGACAGTGGACAGTGGACAGTGGACAGTGGACAGTGGAAACGTGGACAGTGGACAGTGGACAGTGGACAGTGGACAGTGGACAGGAACAATGGACAGTGGAAAGTGGACAGTGGACAGTGGAAACGTGGACCGTGGACAGTGGACAGTGGACAGTGGACAGTGGACAGTGGACAGTGGACAGTGGACAGTGGACAGTGGACCGTGGACAGTGGACAGTGGAAAGTGGACAGTGGAAACGTTGACAGTGGACAGTGGACAGTGGACAGTGGACAGTGGACAGTGGACAGTGGACAGTGGACAGTGGACAGTGGGCAGTGGACAGTGGACAGTGGAAAGTGGAAAGTGAACATTGGACAGTGGACAGTGGACAGTGGACAGTGGACAGTGGACAGTGGACAGTGGACAGTGGACAGTGGACAGTGGACAGTGGACAGTGGACAGTGGACAGTGGACAGTGGACAGCGGACAGCGGACAGCGGACAGTGAACAGTGGACAGTGGAAAGTGGAAAGTGGACAGTTGACAGTGGACAGTGGACAGTGGACAGTGGACAGTGGACAGTGGACAGTGGACAGTGGACAGTGGACAGTTGAAAGTGGACAGTGGACAGTGGACAGTGGACAGTGGACAGTGGACAGTGGACAGTGGACAGTGGACAGTGGACAATAGACAACGGACAACGGACAACGACAATGGACAATAGACATTAGACAGCGGACAACCGACACTAATGAACAATAACATTAGACGAACTATATATCGAATTACTTATGAATACAAATTTAGATTTTAGCAGACCCTGAACCAACTCACCCCATACGAGTAACGCTGTAGCATTTCTTGTTCCATTAATTCCTGGAAAAAGATGTCAATGCGAAGAAAGTTCTTCCTAAAATGTTATATATACTTTAAGAATTAGTACGTTGAAGATGTCAGTACCGGTCACACAATAAGCTAAGAGAAAGCGGGAAAGACAGATAAACAACACACAGAGAATACATTATTAAAAATTAAAAAAAGGAAGTAGAAACTGTTCTTTATATTATAAATTATCAGTAATAAAACATCCTTTGACATAGAAAGGCAATTTATGTGACTGACTGACTACACTAAAAATTTGTTGCCTTTTTAACTTCTATTTAGTTTTTTTCTTAATTTCTCTCACTAACTTGGCTTTAAAAGTCTTAAACTCTTTAAACGCTTGTCCCAAGCATTTTGTGACGTCATTATTATTATTGTGTCATGACATTATATTATTATCATGTCTTCCAACTATGTCGTTATGTTGTGTTGTTTCAGACTGCTGACATAAAGCATCAACATAACATGGTTTTTTCCTTTGCGACGTTTGCGTTATTGTCTTTATGTGGTTATATTGCTAGTGTGAACTTTGATATTAAGACAAAAGTTAGATACGCCCCCCTCATTAAAGATCTATTTATGTGTGACAGATTTATAGAATTATAGTAAAGACTGAAAATGAACGGGCATGGGAATTTTCACTGAAGTACGCCCCTGAACATTTTATAAATCTATTCAAATAATCTGCCCACTTTAACAGATTTTGAATTGGAGTGTGACTGATTAGATTTTGCTTAAAAGTGCCCTCAAAGTGCAGGAAATGCCATTTCAGAGACCCTAGATTCAAAAATTTTCCGGGGGTATGCCCCCGAATCCCCTTAGAAATGTGGTCACTAAATCGGAAAGGGCCCCCGAAGTAATCAATACCACCCTCTCCTTTTCGTATAACTAATAAACGGTTGCATAATATGTTCAACAATTTTAGTAATATTCCTTGTATGTTATCTGAGAGTTGTGTCTTCAAAGTTTATTACTAACGTACCTGAAGTATTGAGCAAAGTCTGTGATATTTTCAAACAAATCTACGACGTTATGTTTCACTCGTACAAGTTCTCCCAATAAAGAAGGCTGACAAAAAAGAAAATGCAAAATTAAATACCAAGAAGTGAGAAAGAGTAGACAAACAAAATAGAATAGAAATGAAGATAATAAAGACTGAATAAAGAAGGCAGTAATAAACGAATGAAGAAATTGAATCAAGAAAATCTGGTTTATTTGTCGTTGTTTCAAAAGCTTTTCAAGACACTTAGAATTAAACTGGGAAGAGTGTAGATATAGAAAAAATGTGTCAACGATGATAAAGAAAGCAGTAATAAATGAATGAGGAGATTGAATGAATAAAGAAAATTTATAGCTCATTTGCTGTTGTTCAAATTTTTAAAGACACTTGAAATTAAATTCACCAAATATCTTTCTGCAGGCCAAATTGCTGACGATATCATTGGATTATACGTCGTAGTTCTAAAAACAAGATAAAAAAGTTAAACTCAAAACCCTGAATGTCTACTTTAATCCCAATCAGAAGTGAAGGCAAAGCACACGGCAAGTGCATGCATGAGTAAGACAAATCTACTGTACGTTTTTAAAATAGAAAGTGACGCCTTAGTTATAATCAGAAAATTGTAGAGAGATCTATAGTGCGTGTCAGTTATGTCAAAGGGTATTGGCAATAAAAATTAAATTTGTCCCATTTGAAAGAACTCGTCAAATGGTATAAGAAGACCTTTTATAATTTTTCTGTATCTTTCTTGTGTTTTGAAATATTCCGACAAAAGACAGCGTGCTGTCCACCATCTAGATCTTGTCTTGCATCTTGAATCCTGTTGCAATTTCAACATAATAATTAACTAGGAAATTGGTGGCGTCACAAGCAGGGTAAAACCTGATGAACTACTCCGTGGGTGACCAAATTTCCACTGAAGGCTTTTTAAATGTTGTGGGTCAATTTAAAATGGAAATAGCGCAACAAAATCGAGTTTCTAGCTCATGTCATAAGGTTGGCAAGATAAAAATTTCACTTTACCCTGCTTATGATGTCATGCATATCGAAAATAATTCCAAGATGGCGGACAACACGCTGTCTTTGGTCAAAATATTTCCAAAACCAAAACAGATACGGAAATATTGTAAAAGGTCTTCTTATACCATTTGACGAGTTCTTTCCAATGAGACAAACTTAATTTTTATTGCCAATACTTAACGTTTTAATGGCGTCCCTTTCGGCAAATATAAGCATTACCTTCCCTATCAACTGCGTTTTTATAAATACGCACTACCTCTCAAATAAGCGCCATCTGACTGAATAAGGGGCACCCTACCAAGCCTCAAAATTTAATAAGCGCTTCGTGCACTTATTGGAGTCATAACGGGAAGTTGATTCGTGGTTAATTCTCAATTGCACCGTTAGTCCTAGAAACAGTTCTACTTGCCTGCATGATGAAGGACAGTAACACGGCAGCTTGCTTTTGCGAGCTAGACCTTCAAGTTGTTGCACACATTGGGCTAAAAATTAATGACATGTAATCTATGTTAGTTATTGTAGCAATTGTGATGTGACGCCATGTGTCACATCACAAATACTAGTTATAAAGTATACAACTGATTTTTTCAAAAGCCGGATAACGAACGAGCATAATGTAAAGAATTGCGCAAGCGCGGTTATAGTTTTATTACACCCACTTTTAGTTGACTCACTGCTGTCCGAATTTGGAACACAAAAATTGAAAAAAATTATATAAACATTATATGGTAGCTGCTGTTTACAAATTGCAGCTAGTTAGTTTCAGAAATTGCAGCTTGATGTTAGTAATAATTGTCAGTTGTTTGCTGTACAAGCTAGCTGTGTTAGTCATGGCGAGAAATAATGGTCACGCATGCGCGTAATGCATGCCCACTTACAAAAATTTTGACTAGAAAAGTTCTGCAAGATTAATAGGACTTACATAGAGGATGAGTGAAACAATCGTCGTAGCAGTGTCAATTTTTAAATTATTTCAAATGTTTCCATCTGAATCGTATAGTGCACCACATCTGCGATATAAATATCATGAGCGATATGCCACAGATATTAAATCCGTTGCGGTTTTTGATATACTATTTTGAGCACAAGTCTAACATAAGCCAATATGACGAATACGCAAATTGTACCAACCTTGCTGCTCACGTTATCGAAAATCAAACAGAGGTATACTATTTCCGTACAAGTTTCGATCTGGTTCGGCTACTATAAAGATCCGTCTTTTCGATGATATTCTTCATTTCTAGCCCGTATTTGTCGTTGTTGCGGTTTTCAATATCAAAGCTTCAGTATTTTCTGATCATCGAATGAAGATTTCATCCAACATTGCATAAATTAGTTGTTTTCTTTTCTTCTGAACCGCGGAACTGTGACGACCGCACGACATAGGTACTAGTTTAATAGGGCTTTAACTCCGCCTCTCTATGTCCACCATTTCTCGCCATGTAGTAATACTCAGAAAAACTCTGAGCTCTAAGCGGGACTCGAACCCGCAACCTTCTGAATGCTAGCCAGACGCTATAACCATTGGGCCACTAGAACTCAGATAGCGGAGCAAGGTTAATTAAGGTAATTCTACCTTAGACTGTGCCCAGTCCTTCGGGAACGAGTCTTAAACCGCTCAGTATAGACTCGTTCCTGAAGGACTGGGCACAGTTTAAGGTATAATTATACCTTAATTAAATAACCTCGCTCTGCTATCTGAGTTCTAATGGCCCAATGGTTAGAGCGTCTAGCTAGCATTCAGAAGGTTGCGGGTTCGAGCCCCGCTTAGAGCTCAGAGTTTTTCTGAGTATTATTAACTAACACAGCTTGTACAGCAAACAACTGACAATTATTATTAAATTGCAACTAGTTACCATGTATCGCAAATTCAACTTTTACCTGCGAGTGTTCAACTTGGTCTTAATTTATAGTATTTTACTCTGGCTAAGACCAGATAATTTTATTCACTTCTGGAAAAATCATTGAGATATTATTTATTAAAATATGAAGATATTTAATAGACCTCGCCAATAGCGACGCCATCTTTAATTCGCAATGCATTGTGGTCTATCCAAAGTAAAAATATTAAAAAGGTGATTGCTTGGTATAGAGAGACAACGCGGTAAATTTATCTTTATAAATACTTCCGTGGCAACAATGTCTAAATATGAACGTTGTAAGTAATGTTTACAACACGAGCGGCCGTGTTGTATTGAATATACAATCACGAGCCGAAATAAACAACTTGTGAAATGAATAAATAGCAAAAATCCCTTTGGGATATTGAGATGCTAATTAGTTACAAGCACTAGTGGTTGTATCAGAAGAGTATACATCCACTAGTGGTTGTAACTAATTAGCATCATTGGTTTTAGTTTGTATGGGGTTTACAGGGGTATACATGTGACGTAACTTCTGAAATTGGATTGGCTGCAAAACTCATGAATTAGTAATGAATTTCACAATATTAGTAAAAGTAACAATGCTTGGACGTATATAAGGATATATTTTTCATGAATCTATCTTTAAACGTCCGAGAATTGTTGCTTTTACCAATATCACAACGACTGTATTTAGACATTGTTGCTACGAAAGTGTTTATAAAGAAAAAACACCTCATTGTGTCCCCACACTAACAGTGGCGTAACAGAAGAAGACGGGGCCCTTAGGCATATTTGGTGTGGGGACCCCTGATTTGACTGACATGGTTTGAAAGCTGTATTACTTCATACATGTGTTTTTAGGTGAAGAGAAGATTTATTACTTATATAGTCTCAGTCTTTTACAGTCTTATACAGTTTATATATATATATATATATATATATATATATATATATATATATATATATATATATATATATATATGTCGTTTGAAAGGTAAAGAACTTCGTGTAATAAGAAGCCAACAGGCTCGCACCCCAGTTGCCATCCTCGATGGAATCATGGAGGCAAAATTTTTTGGCTCTTAATAAATTAAATCTTGCTGTTAAATCGTATTCTAATTTTGGTGGGGGCAGGGCTGCGGCGGGCTGGGGGCCCCTCGGGGCCCCCAACTGTCGGGAGCCCTTGGTTCTCGCCCTAACCCTACCTAATGAGCGTTACGCCACTGCACACTAAGCAATCACCTTTTTAATTAAGCTTGCTACCCTGGATAGACCACAATGCATTGCGAATACAAGATGGCGCCGCTATTGGTGAAAAGGTCTATTGCGCAACTGGTCTTATTATGTGTTTACTCTGTATGAAACGTTGTACTACCTTCTTCTTCATTGTCTGGAGAGCATGTGTTTGTGTCTAACAAAAACTGACCACCAGCACAATGGCACCGGCGGAGAATTTCATCAGAGAGACAATGCTTCAGACAAGCCTGTACAAAATTATAGGAAAGAAGTTATAGATGACAGTATATATATATATATATATATATAGTACAATACAGCACAATGTAGTGCAGTGTTGTGTAGCATAGACAGTACAGTACAGTACAGTACAGTACAGTACAGTACAGTACAGTACAGTACAGTACAGTACAGTACAGTACAGTACAGTACAGTACAGTACAGTACAGTACAGTACAGTACAGTACAGTACAGTACAGTACAGTACAGTACAGTACAGTACAGTACAGTACAGTACAGTACAGTACAGTACAGTACAGTACAGTACAGTACAGTACAGTACAGTACAGTACAGTACAGTACAGTACAGTACAGTACAGTACAGTACAGTACAGTACAGTACAGTACAGTACAGTACAGTACAGTACAGTACAGTACAGTACAGTACAGTACAGTACAGTACAGTACAGTACAGTACAGTACAGTACAGTACAGTACAGTACAGTACAGTACAGTACAGTACAGTACAGTACAGTACAGTACAGTACAGTACAGTACAGTACAGTACAGTACAGTACAGTACAGTACAGTACAGTACAGTACAGTACAGTACAGTACAGTACAGTACAGTACAGTACAGTACAGTACAGTACAGTACAGTACAGTACAGTACAGTACAGTACAGTACAGTACAGTACAGTACAGTACAGTACAGTACAGTACAGTGCAGTGCGGTGCAGCAGTGCAGTGCGGTGCAGCAGTGCAGTGCGGTGTGGTGCAGTGCAGTGCAGTGCAGTGCAGTGCAGTGCAGTGCAGTGCAGTGCAGTGCAGTGCAGTGCAGTGCAGTGCAGTGCAGTGCAGTGCAGTGCAGTGCAGTGCAGTGCAGTGCAGTGCGGTGCAGCCGTGCAGTGCGGTGTGGTGCGTGCAGTGCAGTGCAGTGCAGTGCGGTGCGGTACAGTGCGGTGCGGTGCGACGTAGTGCGGCGCAGTGCAGTGCAGTACGGCGGTACAGTACAGTGGAGTACAGTACATTCTAAGCTTATTACCTTTTGTGAATATTCATACTTTTTTTCACTGTGTTCATAAGAGGCCTCAATGTCTGGATCGCAGATTGGTTTTACAGTTTCTGTGCTTGTCTAATTTGTTGATGAAAAAAGGGAAAATATTGATTTTGCGAGGTTTAATGACTTCTAAAAAGAATCGCTTCATACGTTCATTGGCGCAGTAATTTTGAAAATTAAGTTTATCTCAGCTGTTAAAAACCAGGGAGAAACTTAGAGCGAGTCTATATCACATATATAGATCCGATACGCTTATGATTTTTCTTTGTGTTTTCCTCATGAATTATTAATGAATTTTAGAAATATATATATATATATATATATATATATATATATATATATATATATATATATATATATAAATGTTCAATAACACTTGATCTCAAAGTGCTCGATACCGAAGTAGAGCGAGATAAAACTTTACTAAAATGGATAAAAAGCTAAAATAAGATTACTGCAGTTTCACGCACTAGGCGATATATAGTTTAACCCAAAGATTCTTCAAAGCCGACTTTACTCCGAATCGATTATAAAGCTCAGTATGGAGATTACACCAATAGAACACAAATTGTTTTGAACTAATTAATTTTTTTCAAGTACTCACTCTCCTTCTCTTACCCATTGCACACTCATGTACATATTTACTAAACATTTATTAAATGGAAGGTGAAGGTCCCGTATAGACATTATTGCCTGTAGTCGAAATATCTTACGTCCTTCACACAATAAGTACCTTTCTGAGAAACACGCCTGTTGTGTATCCCGGGGCAACAGAGAAACCCTCTTCGTCAGGAAATGGTCTGTAGTTAGACTTGTGAATAACAACACGTGCTCCAGCTGCGGGCGACACACGATCAATATACTCATCTTGTTCAATAAACAACGATAAACTAAGACCTAAAATATATACACAAGAAATACTATATATTTTTAGTTAGTTAGAGACTTTATTTCAAGAGGGTAACCGACCTGACATTAATAAAAATTATAAACTTGTGGCCCACTATATAGAACAAACTATTTTTGCTACAACTATAAGGAAATGAACAAGTCATTTTTCTATATACCGTTATATGGACCAGTTCCTGTCACTTGAGCATCAACTGTACTTGTATTGAACGTAAAACAGTTTCCATAAATGAAATTTTGAAATACGTCAAAGTGACTACAAAAACGACAAGAACAAGAATTTCAATCGATAACTTCAACGTCAAATTATCTTTGTTAACCGTTTGACTACCCTTTGAGCACGGGTGCATGGATAGCCGGTACTTGGATGGGGGTGACCGCTTGGGAATGACCCCATTGTCGAGCTTGCATGGGACTTATGTGAGTATAAAGGTGTAGTTGATCTCTCCTGTGCTTCGAGGATTTTTCGCCGGGTTCTCCGGTTTTCCTCCCTCTGTAAAATCAACACCTGTGATCTAGATCACCTGTGATCACCTGTGATCAGATGTTATAGCTGTGCGGAGCCGTGGTCTGAACTGTGTTGTATGGCGGCTGCCTGCATGGAGCGCCTTTGATATGCCTTCGACACGGCCACGTTGATCTGCATCCTTCACAATTCAGCCACTGGCTGCAAGTTAAGGATGATTAGCCCCCTAGTCCTGGTAAAATCGTCGTTTGGCCGATGGCCGGTCTTGGAATCAAAAGGTTAACTGAAACCGTTAATAGGCCTAAGTCAAACGTCGCTCTTCTCATGCGCCGAACCTATAATGATAAGGAGGTAAACCCTTTGTACTGGATATGCTGATTTAGGTTCGGCGCATGAGAAGAGCGACGTTTGACCTAGCGTGCTGCGTAGGCAGTGTAGAAACAACAATTGAAATGTTTAACGTTTCGAGCGAAGGCCCTTCGTGAGAGATGCTGAAACGTGACGAAGGGCCTTCGCCGTCGAAACGTTAGACTCCTACGTTCTCTGTTTCGGCAGTATATCTAACCTTGCTATAAGTTATAGTTACTTATGGCATATAATTTAACTAACCTGGGATGGCAAACACTTCCTTGCCACGAACAAATTGCAATAAAATCTTCTTTTTGATGACCTAATGCTTCGATATCTTTCTTTTTCATCTTCCCTATATTCTTCAGATAATCCTTAAACGCTTGCATATCTTTACTTGGCGGAAGCACCGTAGCATTTCCACCACTTTCGGCTGTCTTATTTTCTGTCACGTTCACTACAATGCGACTCATATTCGCTTTTAAAAAACTCAAATAACTCTTAGTTCTTGTCATTTCGTCGGCCATTTTTGACGTCGTAAGTTCAATGATACTTAACCTTGATTGTAAATCTCTGACGTCGCTTTCAAGTGAATCCTGAGTGAGCAGAGTATCGTTAAGTGATGCCCATAGAGCAGAAATGTTTGAAAGTATATTATTATACGCGTCTTGGTTTATTGACGAGGAATTACTTTCATGAACTAGTGTATCTAATTTAACTTTATCTGCATCCACAATTTTTTTGATGTTTTCCAAATCTTTCAAAAAATCCTGACGTTTAACTCTTTTTTTGCTGTTTAAGTTACGAGTAATGGACGCTAACTGTTCTTCGATGTTATCCAAATGATAAACTACGTCGTTCTCTGGCTTGGCATTCGTTGAAGACTCGTCTGTGGTTTCTCTTCCACTGCGAGAAGGTTTTCTCGTTCTTTGGCTTAACGGCATTTGCTTCGTTCCTTCTGGTTCACTTTTGTTCATTTTCTTCATCCACCTATATAGCCAAATAAATACGTTACTATACAGTCAAAATGGAAATACCTTCCCATGCACTTCTACCTCTGTAGTTTGTTGTGTATTACTGTATTTCTGTAGTCGCACTGGAGCGTATGATAATTTTTTGGTCGAAAAACGTGAATAAAAATCATTATAATTTAGCTTCCATGGAAGTTAATCATATTATAATATAACAAATGTTTCTTCCAAATCGGTGCCAACAAACAAATATTTATCAATTATTGGACGAGTCGGAGCAAAATATCATGATTTGTCAGTGGCGAGCTACTAGTTATTTGCCAATGCCGAAGGCAGAGGCAAATAACTAGTAGCGAGACACTGACAAATCATGATATTTTGCGATAGACGAGTTCAATAATTGATTTATCATTCATAAAATAGTTAAAAATTTGAAATGCCTGAAGTAAGAGATCGCCACTCTTCTCTCTGTCTTCGGCATACTAAAATCTTCGTAAAACTTACTTTTTGTTGGCACGAGTCTTGCTTTTTATCTCACTAAAACTTCCTTTTCACTATTTCTTTTCTGAAGTACATTGTCGTTAAGGATGCTTCCAAATACTCTCGATTATTTCCTCGGATAGCTGAAGAACTAGCCGCCATGTTTACGAAAATTATTTGCCGTCAGCAGCGTTATCGCGAGTGCACATGCTCATAAAATTATTTGCAGGAAGGAATTTCCATTTTGACTGTAAAACTGGCGGCATCCAACCAGTCTCAAATCTTATACACCACTTTCATAATGGCGAGCAATTTGAATATTCTGTGCATCTTAATAAGCCTTGCTCGACAACGAGGTCTGAAAGGCTCATTTAGATGCACAAAAAAATATTTAAAGCACCACGTGACACATTGTTTATATCATGGCAATGCTCAGGCATGCCTTAATAACCGTGCTTTAATTTCATTAAAGCACAGTTGCTAGTGTTTGAAATTTTGAAGCCATATTGAAATTTTAAAGTCCTATATCGTTTCATTCTGTCGAATGCCAGAAGATTTAAATCATTAAAGGGAGAACCCTCAAACATTCTGGGCAATAATTGGTTAGCCAAAATGAGTCTACTGCAGGTTCGAATTCCAGTCGTTGAGTTCTCTCTGGCGAGCGCACTGACAACCCAACGGCAGGAATTATCTAAGCCTAAGTTTGAAGCAATAGGGCGAAATCTTACCTGGATCTTCGGACCGGATTCAGGTTACAGATTGTGATTGCGGGAAACTCCATGACGTCATTCACTGTCACTTTTATCTGTGTCTCGATCGGATCACTCAGGAAGAACAATACAAGCTCTTGTGTTTGATAGATACACATTGATAACGAACTGAGAAAAACCACCGTGATCGCCAAACGGTAAAATAGTGATTTGTTTTTCTTTACCTTTATATCAGGTTCCGGCGTTTGTTCTTTCCTGTCATCTTCCTCCATTTAGGCTTAAAAAAGCAAGATTGTTTATTCGTTTAACGAGAAGTTAATCATTTCTTTTTGCGAAATGGTTATTTAGAAGAGAAGCTTTCAAATCGTAAAAATATGATTCTTGTTGTTTGAGACATGCGCAAAGAAAAGCTTACATCCCACAATTGTTGGAAGCTTTATAAACAGGAATAAATAACGTTTTCTTCGTCAGTTCTTCTTTGGGTCTTTACTTCTGTATTGCGAAGGACTTTTCCGTTTGTGACGTCACAAATTAATTCTGAATTGGCGCGCTGATTGGTGCCGAAGTTCGAATTCAAATTACGTCATTTTTTCTCATCAATTGATAGCGTTAGCTAGTATACGAAAAATAAATAGTTTTTAATGTCAAGGGGTATTCTAGTTTGCCAAAATCTTAAAATTTTGGTATTTTTCTCAAAATTTGCAAGAATAAACTTGTAGCAGTTTAATTCATAGAATCGCGATTTCTGATTACGAGAATGGCTAAATTACAGAATATAGGTTTGCATGGCGATTTATAAGTTAAATGTACACAATTTGCGCGTTTCACCATGTTTTATTTAAATTTTGAGCTTTCGGATCATGATATGTTGTGACATGTTTGTTTGCGTCAACATGTAATTGGCCTTCACGCTGTTGGTTTAAATTTGTCTTTGTGTTTGAATGGTCTTCGTTTTAGTTTATTTTGTGATACTATACATGTACTGTATTTAGTCAAGTTTAATGAAATTAATAAAATAAGAAATAAAGCTCAGAATTTAAACAAAACATGTTTGAAACCTTGTGAAACCCACAAATTGTGTACAACAATAGTTTCCCGCTCTTTTTTGGTTAGGGATCGCGCAGGCGCAAAACGTTTGAAAGCGGTGTCCTGTGGCGATATTCAATTTATAGTTCTGTTTCCATTTTGAATGTTTCATTATTTTGTTGTTTACTACAGTAACTACGCATATAGTCTGTATATATAGCATATCGCTGTTTGACAATGATCAAACAGTTAGAAAAAGATACTGGAAGTAACGGAACTGAAGTTTTATAAAATTGATTAAACATCACAGTGATATACGATGCGACTTAAACCACCCTTTGCTTTCTAGGATTCGTTTAATTTATACCTTCTTTTGAGGCGTTGAATCTTGAATGCCCTATCAGTTATTGATGAAAAATAATTCTTTTAGCACTGATTTAAAACTTAAAAGTTGTTAGCAAATATATCCATATCATTTAATAAATTGCAAACTTGATTGGACTAAACTACTGAACAGGCGTTGATGTACACAATTAGCGTCATTGATACGCTGGAACAAGCTGAAACGCGACTATTCAAGAGAACGTATTTGCTTCCGTTGGACAGTCGCCCGAAAAGGTTCGTTTTCTAGATCTTGTCTCATGCACGTCAGTCTTTCAAGATGTTTAAACTGCTTCTTTGCGTGCTAACGATGCAAGCAGGTGCAGGTAAGAAACATTAGTTTGTATATTTGATTAAGGAATATCTTATTTTAAAATGCACTACATGCTGAATAATGAATTCTACTGAGAATATTTGTTGATGGAGCTTGATTTCCCCTTGGGTGTTGTTCTTTCTAATTCACTTTCAAGAGATGTTTTGTGGATATTCTTAGTTCTTTCAAACCGCAGATTCTTCACCAAGCATTAAGCTTCATATATAGAATTGATTGCCTCTGGGATACCCCATTTAATATCGTTTTTATATCACTACACCATTAGTCTCCCTCGCAGCCGTTGTTAGGGTCGCCGTCCCAAACTCGCTCCCCACCAGCGGCTGCTCACTCGAGCAACACATTCCATTCCCGCATCTGACCAATCGGAGCAAGCCTTCCAAAATCTGGAAAGCCGACTTCACCTTGGCATGTGGCATGTCCTTGCCTCGGTATTTTGATGGCGAGCAACTGCCAAGTGTGTGATTTACGTTTAACCGTTTAAAATAAAAGATCTTAATCCCTATCAACGGAAAGCAGTTGTCCAATTTGTCCAAGGGAATACTGATATTTGTAAACTTTCCTACCCCTGTGTGGTAAATAGCTGATTTACCAAGCGCCGATACAATCTCAAAGGTTTCTGGCCATGGCGAAGCTTTTAATATGCAAGAACAAGTAATTCACCCACGAAGTCTTAGGATTTCTTTGGTTAGCTTGAGCAACATTGAAGAAAACAAATTAAAATACGTAGAAGAAGCAATATTCTCGATCGGTAGTTTAATACGCACACCTGAACGTCTGCGAAGGAGACTATACCTGGACCTGCTACATTTCGCAAACACTTGTAGCCTTTTTAAAAATTTTCGTACGGATTTATTGATATGAGCAGGAAGAACATAATTAAAATACCATTCTTCGTAAATTTCGTGAACTTCTAAGCTAAACTACTCGAAATATTAACTTTCAAGTGTGTTTACACTACCAGTCGCTCTCTTGTTGTTCACCCCATTTCCGTCGGGCTTGTGTTTACATCTTTTATTTCGCCGACGCTCATAACTTCAACGCTTGTTTATCTGCATGTGGTGAAAGAGGATAATCGAAATAGCATTCTTCAAAAATTCGGTGAAATTCTAAGCTATACTTCTGAAAATATTCGTTATTTCAAGTGCCGTGCGGTACGCAGATAATTTTCAGACTTCGGTAATGTAATTTGAGCACAGTGTGTCAACACGGCCAACTGAATATTTCTCTGATGCCCACACGCTTCACATTGACTTTTACGCACCTTTGTTTGCATGGGCAGAAAGAACATAGTCAAGACATTATTCTTCGTAAATTTTGTAATGTTCTAAGCTAAACTTTTTGAAATATTAGCTTTCGATTAAACAAGTTTTACACAACAACGCTTGCCTCGTCGCTCGGCAAAAGGCTGGCGTTTAATTTTAGCAGTGATCAATGCTGTAATTTCATTGGTTCATTATACAAAGGGAATGGAATGTGTTGCTCGAGTGAGCAGCCGCTGGTGGGGAGCGAGTTTGGGACGGCGACCCTAACAACGGCTGCGAGGGAGACTACTACACCATCTCAGAGGAGGTTGGACAGCTGCCGCAAAGCATCATGGTCCAAACGCTAAAATTGATAAATTATCGATTCATTTGCATCTGACCGCCGACGAGGAATGAACTATGCCCGGTGGACTAGATGCGCAAAAACTTTTGAAAACTCGTCACAGTTGATCCAGAATTGTTAAATCTGATAGTCAGAAATATACGAGAACAATTCGTGGTTATCATAGACAATTAATATGATCAGATTGTGCTTTATTTGGCGTATATTCGTGACAATGGCGGATGGGCATTCAAGACTACTCAAGTTCCTTCGGATTCGACGCATTTTATGTTACAATTAATAATGGAACAAATCAGAAACGAATTAGATGTTTACAACAAAGAAGGATTTGGTTGTGCTGTGCAACGTGTGATTCGTTACAACTGGAGAAAAGCGTGAGGTGAGAAATCAACATTATTTGTTGTTTAGTGGTTAATGATTTCCCTCTCAAATGTTTCCTATTCTATACTACCTTATGATGCATTTTCCGTGGTTTAATGTTTTGCATTCTGCAGTATTACTGTAAACTTCTATAACTGTTGTGTGTAACAATTATCTGGATCAATTAGATACAACTATCATCCTTGGTTTGTTTGGGGTTTTTCCCCCGATTTTTTAACAAACAGTCTTGTTTCCTTTTATACTTTATACTGTACTTGTAGTATCCCAAATTTTATAAAATTGTGAATAAAGCTAGCTTAAAATTTATTATTCAATAACAATCTTGTATTTTTCTTTATAATTAAGGTGAATGAAAAATCGGGATAATTTATTGGATTGCCTCCAGAATCTATTGATAAATTTGGTATATAACTGGACTGGTCAAATATTTCTATTTTATCAAATAAAGGGTATTTCCTGTATCCTCAATATATATGTAAATAAGGAACTTGAATAAAATTAAAATGTCTTGTCTCAATATTGATCTTGGTCACTTCTATTCAATCAGGGCATTGTTACCATTTTAACATTGGTCCAACATTTTTGCAGTGAAGCAACCCCCCCCCCCCCCCCCCCCCCTGCCAAGAAAACATCAACTTTGGCCATTTAGAGATGGCATCAGAAAAGTTACTGTATTAAGGTAGACATATGAATGAACAATAAGACAGACAATGTCCAGCCCAAGGGTGTCTGTCTTAGACATAGTTCATAGCACTCAAAGGCAAAGGGATGAATAATAGCATTTGGATTGTATAATAATATGCAAGATAATACTTCTGTGTTAAAATTTTATTAATTACGTCCACAATTATTATGCATTGCCTTATGTAATTATACAACATGACAACATGCAAAACTTCAAACTACATATTATTTGAATGTTATTCAGTAAAAGAGAATCCATCAATTTATCATTGTAAAAATCCAGTTCAGATTGGTGCTCGTGCCTGGGCACTCAGTCTGAACACCACCAAAGTAAGTTCTTCCAACACTTACATCTGTACTGTATCTCTTCACGTCCTGTAAAAACTACAATGTGATATGGAGTTATTAACTCTTCCATGTCTGAAGAGTTGACTGTACAGCCAATACCTAACTATTGTATTCACTTTGTGGGTACAAACCAAGGGGTGGACACAGGGCACATGCCCCCCCCCCCCCCCCCCCACTTGGAGTCCCCCTTTATAATTTTGCAACAAAAAAGACCTTTATCAGAAAACCTTTATCAGAAGACATGTGCCTCAAGGGTCATTTTAAAACTCTGCCCTGAAACAAGGTACTTTTGAAAGTGTACACTTCCCCCTGGCACCCCATCAGCTTGCTTCCCACATGGCCACATCACTGACTCAGTTGAAATGGACAACTAGGGCAAAAGGGATAATAAGTATTTGTATACTGAAAAACAATACGAACAACAAATTATAACAAATTAGCAAAAAATAAAAAAATACTACAACCACAATATATTATTCACAATAACAATGACCAATAATAAACTACAAATAATCCACACATCAATTTTAATAATCATACTGCTGGCATGGAACACGTTATTTAATATATAAAAAATATCTATACATATCAGTTCTGTATACAGATATAGCAGATCTTTAAGAAAGTTAAGTACATTCTGTATGCAGGCCTGATATGTATACAATTTTTCCAGAATATGATGGTGTTTTTATACAGCGACGTCAGCGTTTTGGACCATAAGAACAGACAAATACCAAATTTTACTATGTAATAATTGTCCACCACTCATTCTACACTTACTCTAAAGAATAAAGCTCGAAATATTAGGAAGCTTCCAAAATTCATGAGAGAAAAACAGGCTTTAGTGGCGAGAGGCTCTCTTAAATTATTGGGCGCCATCTTAGCGAAAGCCGAAATACCATGGTCGGTTCAACGGCGAATATCTCGAAAACGGTGAGGGGATCGCTGGGGATCGCCTCTATAGCATCCAAGATTAGACATTTCTTTAACTTATTACGCAAAAATTAGAGAATTCGAACCATGGGAATTCGAGATTTTTTGCTTTGAAGATTGTTGAAAAACCGGAAGTGGGGTCTTCGCTTAGCGCGACACGACCTACATAAACCATCAAAATAAAGTAGAAAAATACATTTACCTTGCAAAATCCTGCAGATATGGATAGTCCAACAATATATGAAACCATATCACTGCTTTTTTAAAGAAAAAAATGAATGACAACAGCGTAATATTCGGTATTCTGAGTCCAATGCAAAATTTTCAGCCGATCAAGGATAAGAAAATAGCGCAATTTCATTGGTCGACAATATCACGTGATAGCTGTCCTGTCTCCTCTGACACCATCTATAGACGATTGAAAATTATTTTGTGTCATGAAATCTTGAAATTTTTGAAGGGAGCATTCACTCTCAAAGCTCATCGCAGGCCAGTTCACACTGGCTTTTTTATCGCTGATTTTAATGCAATTTGGACAATTTGAAATCACTTTCTTTACTCGGCTCGATGCGCCCGAGCTGGTCACGAGGTTGACAGTATAAATTTATATTTTATTACCGGTGATGAATAATCTTTCTCAAACTCATTAATAATTCATGAGATAATCAATCAATCAGAAGCGCTGAATTGCACCACGTGAAGGGACTTGAAATACCAGGGAAGTACTGGGCAGAGGACTTGAAATATTATTTCCAGTCCAAGGACTGGAAATAATATTTCAAGTCCTTGGACTTGAAATATTACTTCACACAATCGGTTATTCATCCATACACTAATTACTAATGCACTAATTCATTTTGGGAATACACTAAGTGATTTTGAGAAGTCATGGAACGAATTCCTCGTACTTGAAAACCCGGTCTAGTCCTCTTTGTCGGCCTTTACATATTACATACAAATGGAGCAACGTGACTGGCTGATTGGTGCACACACTACAATTTTAGTTGGCTGATTTTTATCGGCTGGTCAACCGATAAAAAATCATATAAATAAGTTTTGTGGAAACACCACGTAAACTATTTCTTTGCTAAGCTTTCGGCCTGTTGACTCAGGCCTTCATCAGAGCAATGACAACAAGTTGTTGGCTCACGTCATTTATAAACTAAGCAACTGATCAATTAAATCACGTAAGAATACAATGGCGTATCACGTTAATTTTATTAATTAGAAAACAAAATCAAGAATGTTCTCCAAATAGGGCACGCCACGTGCTATTTAATGGCTGTCCCTCCTGAGAAATAGTGTGATGTTTGGCGATCTCAATGGATTCTCTAGTTCTTCGCGTGAAGTATTGCTTGTCGCTGGCTAAGAGTGATGACTCTTCCCACTTAACACGATGGTCATACGTCCAAGCGTGTTTGGCAACAGCAGACTTTTCTTGTTGCGCTTTTATGCAAGATGTCTTGTGTTCCTTCAGGCGAGTTGAGAGATTCCTTCCCGTTTCTCCGATGTACACCAAGCCACACTCACAAGGAATGCGATACACTCCAGGCTTAGATAAGCTATCCACTTCATCTTTATGTGTGAAAAGTACCTTGAACAATTTGTGTTGACTACTGTGAAATACCTTCATAAAAAATACCGATAAAAAAAAAAAAAAAAAAAAAAATACCGATAAAAAATCGCTGTTTACCATACAAGTGTGCCATTTACATCTAAATCCTCACATCTGTAGCAACTGCAGCTATCATTTTTACGATCATCAAATCAAGCTTCAGGAAGAATGAGTGATCAGTGAACGATAAAAATTGTTGATCGCCACACACGGCATGTGTTATTTTAACCGATTTTAATCGGACAATATTAAACCAATAAAAATTGCTCAGTAATGACACTGCCCACACGTAACGATTTTAGTCAAAAGCCCGAAATTTAGTTGGCCGATAAAAATCAGCCGACTAAAATCGTAGTTACAGAACCATGCTCAGAGAAATATGAGAACATTTTTCATGATTTCTTACACAGCTAAAAGTCAACCGAAAATTTTCGGCTGACTCGAGCTGGATTTCAACTCGCACCTTCGGGTTCCGGTCCACCGCTCTGTGCGGCTCGATAGCTCAACAGGTAGAGCGGCGGACTGGAATCCAGAAAGTGCGAGTTCAAATCCTGCTCGAGTCAGCCGAAAATTTTCTGTTGACTTTAGAAGTGTAAGAAATCATGAAAAATTTTCTCATGTTTCTCTGAGGATGGTTCTGTAGAATTGAAACACAGCACTTCCTCACGGAAAAAGCGTTAAGTTGTCGCGAGAATATCTCGGGCACTTAAGTAATATTCAGTAAAACACGAGCAGGAGTGTTTTAGATCTGATAAAATACGTGATGCGAGTTTTTTAAATAAGTGTCAAATACGATTCGTTATTGGATGTTATTTATTTTCATTAGTATTCTTTATATAAAATTGTATGTTCATTAGTATTCTTTATATAAAATTGTATGTTCATTAGTATTATTTATACAAAATTGTATGTTCATTAGTATTCTTTATAATGATGTTCATTAGTATTCTTTATATAAAATTGTATGTTCATTAGTATTATAAAATTGTATGTTCATTAGTATTATAAAATTGTATGTTCATTAGTATTCTTTATATAAAATTGTATGTTCATTAGTATTCTTTATATAAAATTGTATGTTCATTAGTATTCTTTATATAAAATTGTATGTTCATTAGTATTCTTTATATAAAATTGTATGTTCATTAGTATTCTTTATATAAAATTGTATGTTCTGATTAGTATTCTTTATATAAAATTGTATGTTCATTAGTATTCTTTATATAAAATTGTATGTTCATTAGTATTCTTTATATAAAATTGTATGTTCATTAGTATTCTTTATATAAAATTGTACGTTCATTAGTATTCTTTATATAAAATTGTATGTTTATTAGCATTCTTTATATAAAATTGTATGTTCATTAGTATTCTTTATATAAAATTGTATGTTCATTAGTATTCTTTATATAAAATTGTATGTTCTGATTAGTATTCTTTATATAAAATTGTATGTTCATTAGTATTCTTTATATAAAATTGTACGTTCATTAGTATTCTTTATATAAAATTGTATGTTTATTAGCATTCTTTATATAAAATTGTATGTTCATTAGTATTCTTTATATAAAATTGTATGTTCATTAGTATTCTTTATGTAAAATTGTATGTTCTGATTAGTATTCTTTATATAAAATTGTATGTTCATTAGTATTCTTTATATAAAATTGTACGTTCATTAGTATTCTTTATATAAAATTGTACGTTCATTAGTATTCTTTATATAAAATTGTATGTTCATTAGTATTCTTTATATAAAATTGTACGTTCATTAGTATTCTTTATATAAAATTGTATGTTCATTAGTATTCTTTATATAAAATTGTACGTTCATTAGTATTCTTTATATAAAATTGTATGTTCATTAGTATTCTTTATATAAAATTGTATGTTCATTAGTATTCTTTATATAAAATTGTATGTTTATTAGCATTCTTTATATAAAATTGTATGTTCATTAGTATTCTTTATATAAAATTGTATGTTCATTAGTATTCTTTATATAAAATTGTATGTTCATTAGTATTCTTTATATAAAATTGTATGTTCTGATTAGTATTCTTTATATAAAATTGTATGTTCATTAGTATTCTTTATATAAAATTGTACGTTCATTAGTATTCTTTATATAAAATTGTATGTTCATTAGTATTCTTTATATAAAATTGTATGTTCATTAGTATTCTTTATATAAAATTGTATGTTCATTAGTATTCTTTATATAAAATTGTATGTTCATTAGTATTCTTTATATAAAATTGTATGTTCATTAGTATTCTTTATATAAAATTGTATGTTCATTAGTATTCTTTATATAAAATTGTATGTTCTGATTAGTATTCTTTATATAAAATTGTATGTTCATTAGTATTCTTTATATAAAATTGTATGTTCATTAGTATTCTTTATATAAAATTGTATGTTCATTAGTATTCTTTATATAAAATTGTATGTTTATTAGCATTCTTTATATAAAATTGTATGTTCATTAGTATTCTTTATATAAAATTGTATGTTCATTAGCATTCTTTATATAAAATTGTATGTTCATTAAGTATTCTTTATATAAAATTGTATGTTCATTAGTATTCTTTATTTAAAATTGTATGTTCATTAGTATTCTTTATATAAAATTGTATGTTCATTAGTATTCTTTATATAAAATTGTATGTTCATTAGTATTCTTTATATAAAATTGTATGTTCTGATTAGTATTCTTTATATAAAATTGTATGTTCATTAGTATTCTTTATATAAAATTGTATGTTCATTAGTATTCTTTATATAAAATTGTATGTTCTGATTAGTATTCTTTATATAAAATTGTATGTTCATTAGTATTCTTTATATAAAATTGTATGTTCATTAGTATTCTTTATATAAAATTGTATGTTCTGATTAGTATTCTTTATATAAAATTGTATGTTCATTAGTATTCTTTATATAAAATTGTATGTTTATTAGCATTCTTTATGACTGAATCGAAACTTAACAGATCTGTAAATGATTGTGAAATTCGTGTTGAAGGATATGACACTATAAGAAAGGATAGGAATTCGGGATCAGGGGGTGGAGTTTGTCTGTATCTTCGGAATGACTTGGATTGGCAAAGACGTCTTGATCTTGAAGTAGACAAAATTGAAAGTATTTGGGTGGAATTATTTATCAAAAACTCGAAATCAATTCTTCTATGCATATGCTATCGTCCTCCTAATTCTTCAAATCATTTGAATAAACATTTTAACGCTGATTTTAATAATGCCCTAACGACAGCCCTGGCCGAAGACAAAGAGATCATCATCACTGGGGATTTCAATTGTGATTATTTACGACAAAATGAACAAAGGGACTTTAAGGATATAATGAGAATCCATAACTTCCAGCAAATGATAAAGCAACCAACAAGATCAACTATTAACTCAGACACATTAATTGACCTAACTTTTGTGACCCATGACGACAATATCTCCAATGCATTTTCTCTCGAATCTGGCTTCAGTGACCATCATTTGATTGGCATTATTCGTAAGATGAACTGTAAGAAATACAGACCCCGCAAAATCAATGCCCGGAGTTATAAGCATTACTCAAAAGAATCCTTTAAATCTGATCTACAAGACTTGCCGTGGGATCAAATCTTGATAGGTGACCTTAACTCAGCATGGAATTTATTCAAAGAATATGTTAACAAATTGGTAAATAAACATGCTCCAAAAATGGAACGAAGAGTGAATGGAAGAGATTGCTCCTGGCTGACATCTGATATAAGATCTAAAATCAGTAGTCGTGATTACTTACTGAAGAAGGCTAAACGATCAAAACAGCAAAAGGACTGGGATGATTATAAACGTATGCGTAACTTAACTACATCGGCTATTCGGAAAGCAAAATCAAATTATCACAGAAATCTTTTTCATGAAAACATAAATAAGCCTAAAGATTTCTGGTCTCGGATCAAAGAAAGTTATCCTGTAAACGACAAAAAATCTGCAGCCAAATCCTTTTTTGTTAACAATTCAATGATAACTGACAAGGCCGGTATATCAAATGCCTTTTGTAAATTTTTCAGTTCAGTTGCTACGACGTTGCAAAATTCAACATTCAACTTGTCCTTTCCCACTTGGAAATCCTACTCATTTACGTCCCTTGGTAACTACATCAATCCGAATGATCATCGTTTCTATTTCACAGAAGTAACACCGCTTGAAGTTCTTCGCATTATTAAGGCACTTAAGGCGTCTAAAAGTCCTGGTATTGACGAAATACCTCCAAGACTTATAAAGGACGGTGCCGAGGAACTTGCAGTTCCTCTTTCAGTGCTGATTAACCAAAGCCTAAATTCAGGAATTTTTCCAACATCTGAAAAGAAAGCAAAAGTCCTGCCAGTTTACAAATCCAACGAAAAATCTAACTTAGATAATTATCGTCCTGTTTCTGTCACAACGGTTTTTTCCAAGATTATTGAAAAAGTTGTCTACAAACAATTGAGTGAATATCTTGAGACTAACAACATGCTCTTCTCAAATCAATTTGGATTTAGACCAAACAGATCCACAGTTCATGCTGTTACTCGATTAGTGGATGACATAAGATGCCATATGGATAATGGTCTTCTTACTGGTGTAGTTTTCATGGACTTTCGAAAAGCATTTGACACGGTCCATCACGCTTGCTTATTGAAAAAACTACCCTATTATGGGATCCATTCCACCGAAATTGAATGGTTGAAAGATTACCTTTTCAATCGAAGCCAAGTAGTCGTATTTGATGGGGTTAAATCCGAATCGTTACCCATAAACTATGGTGTGCCGCAAGGATCAATATTAGGCCCTCTACTTTTTAATATCCTAATAAATGACATTCAGCTGGCTATTGACGATGCAGAATCTATACTTTATGCCGACGATACTGCTGTTTACTATGCAAATAAAGATTCTTTACAAATTCAAGATGTGCTCATTAGACAATGTAATAGCGTCTTCCAATGGCTGAACTCAAACAACCTATATTTGAATCAAAATAAAGGGAAAACAGAGTTTGTATTATTCGGAACACCACAACGGCTCTCGAGAAGTGGTAAGATAGAAATCAAAATAAATAATACTATCGTCCATGAATCAAAATCCTACAAATATCTTGGAGTTGTTCTCGACCACCATATGAATTTAAATGAACATTTAAATTCAGTTTTTAAAAAAGCATCATCTAGATTGAAATTACTAAAGAGGATTCGCAGTAATGTTTCTCCGCTGGTAGCAGATTCCATTTACAATTTGATGATAAGACCACTTATGACTTATTGTTGTCCTATCTTGCTTGGCATTTCCCGTCATCATGTTGAGAAATTCCAAAATATTCAAGACAAAGCACATAAACTATGCGGTGGTAAAAACAACAAAGAATGGTCAAGTATAGATGATACAATAAAGAGAAACGCTCTGCTGATCGTCTTTGGTTGCTTACATTGCACTCAACCAGAAATATACCATAATTATTTTACACACATGTCACACTGTAAAGCCACCCGTGGAAATGGTTCCTTGTTAAAACTTCTGCGAATGAAAACAGAATCGGGTCGAAAAAGTTTTAAACACCAAGGAGCATTAATTTTTAATACTTTACCAGCAGATGTTAGAGATGAGCCATCCTATTTAAAGTTCAGGAACAAAATTAAAACTCTTAATTTTTAATTTTTACCACTCAATTTTTACATTGTATTTTTTTGTTTTTGTTATTTATTTATTTTTATGTATTGATTTTTATCTTAATTTTTGTAGTCTCCATTTTTAACAGGTCCTTGGTTGATAGCAGTATAAAAATATATGTATATGTATATATATATTTACCTCGTATACTGAACAAGAAATAACCTGTATAAAGATTGTTGATAATAATAATAATAATATGTTCATTAGTATTCTTTATATAAATTGTATGTTCATTAGTATTCTTTATATAAAATTGTATGTTCATTAGTATTCTTTATATAAAATTGTATGTTCATTAGTATTCTTTATATAAAATTGTATGTTCATTAGTATTCTTTATATAAAATTGTATGTTCATTAGTATTCTTTATATAAAATTGTATGTTTATTAGCATTCTTTATATAAAATTGTATGTTCATTAGTATTCTTTATATAAAATTGTATGTTCATTAGTATTCTTTATATAAAATTGTATGTTCATTAGTATTCTTTATATAAAATTGTATGTTCATTAGTATTCTTTATATAAAATTGTATGTTCATTAGTATTCTTTATATAAAATTGTATGTTCATTAGTATTCTTTATATAAAATTGTATGTTTATTAGCATTCTTTATATAAAATTGTATGTTCTGATTAGTATTCTTTATATAAAATTGTATGTTCATTAGTATTCTTTATATAAAATTGTATGTTCATTAGTATTCTTTATATAAAATTGTATATGTTCATTAGTATTCTTTATATAAAATTGTATGTTCATTAGTATTCTTTATATAAAATTGTATGTTCATTAGTATTCTTTATATAAAATTGTATGTTCATTAGTATTCTTTATATAAAATTGTATGTTCTGATTAGTATTCTTTATATAAAATTGTATGTTCTGATTAGTATTCTTTATATAAAATTGTATGTTTATTAGTATTCTTTATATTAAAACTATGTAACTCAAGAAGAAATAATTGCATAACTTAAAATTTTTCAGAAAGACTCGTAATAAAGATTTACAACATAAGATATAAAACTATATACTTGAGTGAAAACCATTTACCTAACCTGTATACTGTAGTAATATAAAGGACTTTATTTATAGGCCTGTCAAAGGACTTTATTAATAGGCCTTGTTAAGTTTACAGAAGTTAATTTACTTATTAAAGTATAGTAATATCATGATCACCTCGGTTTTCATTGTTCTCAAAGAGAATGTAAATCCCGTATTTTCCTCATTACCCATGCATACGCCTTTTTCTTCTAAATTTCCCCGGGAAATTTAGTAGAAAACAAAAGATTAATTTCTTTGTCTACTAATTTTCCCTCATCAAGCATGCAGGGGAAAATTAGTAGACAAAGAAATCCTTTGTCTTTTACTAAATTTCCCTCTTGCATATCTATTATGCAAACAGGCGGTCCTAGAACACTCACAACATTTTTATTAACAGACATCTATTCTACAAACACAAAGCATGTCCCAAAGGTATAATTACTTCAATCAATAGTAAAACGCGTAAACAACTTCACTGAACCATACAAAAACAAACACCTAAACTTATCTCAGCATACTTCTCTGAGTTTTCCTCGGCGATCATAATATTACAAACTGATAACATGACTTGTTGGGAAATTAGCGATTAAATTGTCATGTTATTACTTATCAGTAATAATTATTTACTTTTTTTTCTTCTTATCTATAATAGCTCCTGTGTTTTCTCTTACTTGTGGCTCCAGCTCTTACGATCCTACGACCCATGTTTGCTGTGGGGGGAACCTGCTTTCCACGAAGTATGGCTCCAGTTGCTGTGGTCATGCTAACTAGTACTACGACCCATTTCACTATGTCTGTTGACATGGAAAAATTCTGGACAGTGCCGAAGGCTTTGGTTGCTGTGGAAATATGAACTATGATCCTTATAGAGCAATTTGTTGCAGCGGAAAACTCCACCAAGCCGCCGCCTCACACTACCAGTGCTGTCTTTCGGAAGCTTACGATCCTGAACGTTCAGTATGCTGTCTCCATAAGATCCTTTCTAAGACACAAGGTACTCGCTGCTGTGGTAATCGCAATTACAACCCATCAACTTCACTCTGTTGTGGACACAAGATATTCAGTTTATCATCAGGAACTGCATGTTGTGGAACTGTAAACTATAATCCAGTAAATTCAGTTTGTTGTGGTGGAAACATTCTGCCAAGATCATCTGGAAATCATTGTTGTAGATCAAAGAACTATAAAAGTTATTTACAAATATGCTGCAGTGGCAAACTTTGGTCAAAATCTTCTCACACATCATGCTGTTATGGTCAAGCCTACGATGACAAAATCCAAGTCTGCTGTGGAGGTAAAGTGTATAGAAAATCAAGTGGTTCATCCTGTTGTCACACCCGAAATTATCATCCTTCCTTGTCCGTGTGCTGCAGCGGTCGCATACTCGGCAGGTGGCGAGGTTCGTCTTGTTGTCAGTCACGTAACTACAATGACAAGAGCCACCTTTGTTGCAATAGTAGAGTTCAGGCAAGAACCATGCATGGATTATCCTGCTGTGGTTCCCGCGCCTACCACCCAAGTATTCAACTATGCTGCTCGGGAAGAGTAGTTAGAAAGACTAGTGGAACATCTTGCTGTGGCTCTCAAACCTATCAATCAAGCACACAAGTTTGCTGTCAAAACACAGTACTTTCAAAAAATAGTGGCTCGTCTTGCTGTGGCCCTTTAAGCTACAATCCTTCCAGTACGGTTTGCTGTTCAGGTATTCTCTTACCCGGATCATCTGGCACCAGTTGCTGTGGAACAAAGAATTTCAATCCTTCAAGTTCTGTTTGCTGTAAGAAAAATATTCTACCACGCTCTTCAGGCCTGACCTCCTGCTGTGGACCTACAAACTTTAATCCATCACAGTCCACATGTTGTGGGCACCGTGTCCAACGAAAAGAACCCGGTAATAATTATTGCTGCACAGAATGGGGTCTGTCGACCAGAAGTCCAACAAATCGTGGCATTTCCATGAGTACAAGTGTATCAGTTTGCTGCCAAGGAAGAGTCCTTCCGTTGTCATCAGGTTCCTCCTGCTGTGGTTCCACCAATTACGACAGTAACACCCAACTTTGCTGCAACAACAACATCTATCCAAAAATCAATGGAAATGCTTGCTGTGGATCCTTGCCTTATGACACTGGGTCTTACGTCTGTTGCAGTAATAACATTCTCAGCAAATCCAATGGAGCCTCTTGTTGTGGATCGCAAAACTATCACTCCACTTCAAAAATGTGTTGTAATGACAAATTGCTAACACGTTCATCTGGTTACACTTGTTGTGGGTCCTCACAATATCGTTCTTCGACTCAAGTTTGTTGTTTATCCAATATTCAATCAAGGGCATACTCGTCTTCCACAGGTTGCTGTGGCTCTGAAATCTACAACACAAAAACTCATGTGTGTTGTCACTACAACATTCTACCAAAATCCAAAGGTACAACTTGCTGTGGTGCAGTTAACTACCATGCCTCCACCCATATCTGCTGTAGTTACAGCTTGCAGTTGAAATCAGAAGGTTCTTCTTGCTGTGGGTATCACAATTTTAACCCAAGCAAAGAAAAATGTTGTAACAGTGATTTCCTTGGTGGACGCTACCTTGTTCAAAAAAACAAAAGCTGTTAAAATATTGCACTTACTGTGCAATCAATTTGTTGTTCAATATTATAGCTCAATTAGATTATTGATTGATTAATTAGTTGATTAAGTGGTTGACTGATTTATTGGTTTTTGATTATTACTTTTTAATTGTTTTATAATTTGGATGGTAGCTTTGATAATTGCTTGATTGATTGGACATAATTATTGATATAATAATTACCGTATATGTTACTTACGAATATTAGAGTTACAGGGGCGGATTTAGGAGGGGTGGATTGAGTGGCTAACCACCCCCTTATTTGAGCCGGAACTAAAATTAGAACAGTTATAGTTGATTGTGAATTGTAATATAAAGTACAAGTAATCCAAATATGTAACTTTTTATACTGCTAAGTGCTCAAATGTTGCGCTCAATATGCTGGAAATGCCATTCCAGACACTCAAAACCTCAAGAATTCCCAACTCCCTAGAAGACTTGGGCTTTGCCTTTGGTCACCCCCCCCCCCCCCCCCACACACACACACACACCCGCCCCGGATTAACATTCCTACATCCGCGTCTGATTGTCAGTAATGATCTGTGACAGACTGACAGTATACCCTGCGAGTCAGAGCCCCTTTCCAACCTACGCAGGCTTCGGGGGAAAGTCTTAAGTGGACTCTGCCAACAAACTCGATCTTCGCCCCAAATTTGGGGCGACTCAGTCAGGTTTTAAACTGGTCAAACAAGTTCTAGTTAACTAGTTTATGAACACGCGTAAGCAGGAAAATAGGAAGTGACGCGTTAGAGCCTGGGCCCAAAATAGTATCTTGGCAACCGTTAACGCATGCTCAAAAAGAAATATCGAGTTTTTTGGCAGAGCCCACTTTCCCCCGAAGCCTACGGAAAGGGGCTCTGACGCGCAGGGTAGTGACAGTGTAGCACTTCAACAATCCATATATTTTACTTTTGTAAGACTTATAAGGGGTATATATAACCATAATACAGCTTAAATCGTTTGTTGTAGTTGATTAAAGATTTAAATTTCATAAATTCGACTTTTGAAATAAGGCTCAAAAGTGCTACGGACACTATAAAAACTTGGGCTTTATATTCAACATTTTTAATCCTCTTTCGAAAGTTCGAAATGAATGGCCAAAATCGGTCAAAGCTTCGTGTCGGCCTTAATTGTTCCAAGCGTCTAGAGACCGTATAGATATTAATTTACAGACCTGTAAATCTTTTGACCATGTACGCGCAAGGGTGGGGTTGGGTGTTGTTTACGTGCAGTATAAATCAGGGATCTTGATAAAAAATAGTCATGTTCTTTTGTGATATTTATGGCTGACAACAATCGCGTGTACTACGAGTTCATGGTGATCACGATTCGCGTGTCGTGATGTGGGCTCAAACGCACGCAAACACGCATACCAAGCCGCGCACAACAATAACCGTGACCGCATACAGAGCAACAAAGTGATAGACACGAAAACAAAAAATCAGACACACAGAGATAAACAAATATATAAAAAAAATTTCAGAAAAATGAAAGCGAATTAATTAGGATACAGTATTAAAAGAAACGTTTTGGCATTTTAAGCAAAAAGACTATTCTAACTCATAAAGAATAATAGAAAATCCAGTATAAATAAATTTAGTTTACTACGGATTTCATCCTGTAGTAACCCTAGAGTGATAAAGAAATGACCCTTATTGGACCTTTAGGAAGATGAGCAGTTTAGATTCAGTATTAATGTTACTTTTAATTGAGTGTTTAATTCTCTTATTTTTTTCAATATTATTTTTTGTATTATTTTTGCCGAAGTTATATTTATTAAGCATTCTAAACTGGTCGATTACGAGATGAGTTTTGCAGAAGATATTTATTGTACGCTAAATATTCCGTGGCCAATTTTGGCGTAGGAAGGGCATGACGTGGTTAGTGAGGCTATCCATATAAGTATTTTAACCCATTTCTGTCTGAGCCAGCTAAAAACGGTCCCTTTATTGTTTTACTCTGTCTAACGCCAGACGATTTTCCTGCATGGTTAACCCATTCCTGTCTGAGTCAAAAACGCCTTCTATTTTTTTGCTATAACTCTAGACGAAAGGAGAATATGTCAAAAACCTAACCCTCCTCATACATCCTAGGTTAACAAGTGATATTACCCATTCCTGCCTGAGCTGGCCAAAAAATGGCCTCTATTTATTGCTCTAACGGTAACCCCAGACGATTTTACTGGTCAAATAGAGAACCCTCAAATATCCTAGACAGCACTACCAATGGGTTAATTTGGCACCAAAATAGCTTAAAAAATGTATAAGGAAATGCCATAGGAGAGACCTTAGATTTCGCGGTCAGTTCTGTTGCTGCTCCCAATAATTCGTAACTTCCTACGACAGAGTTCGGTATCTATTCGACTAACAGATGGAACTGAACTGATCCTGCTTTAGAGGACTTAGAGCTACGGACTGACTTAAAACACGGAGCGTGCAAGAAGTCCTTGCGTCACGTCGACAACCCAACACGTACAGCAAGAAATAGATCATACCGCAGAGATTTTCGTTAAGTTATTTCTTTGATGGTTGACTTGCCCAAGTCGTGTATGATAGTCTACACACGAAATTGAGTCAACGACTGTAACGTTTATAGCATGCAGTATTTGAAGGTCACTGCATGAAAAGTATTTACGGTAAACGTCCCGTTCGGCTCCCCTTCAACCGTACTGTATCGTGATGTGGCGTCTTCTTTTCTCTAAAGGTCATTTTCTCACTCACCCTAACGTCAGTCACTAACATAGACCTGCAGCTCCGATGACAAGATGTAGGATTTCAAAAGAACGACTTCTGACGTATTAAATTTAGAGATTGACCAGTGCGCCCAAAATTGCGCACGGAACTTTGTGCGCTAATCACGCATTCACGCAATTTTCAGAATTTTATGCTGCGCAATCAATGGTCTCACGTGCGCAATTCATGCTATGCACATGCAACGTTGGTAACAAAAAGGATTTTGTATGTTATCAGTGTTTTGAGCTTGAAGTTGGAAAAGATTTTCCTTTGTTTTTTTTTTCTATACAAGCTGCCGTACGTTAAACTCACTGTTAAAAACTGCAGCAATGGTCAGACAGACAGACAAGTGGTGTGTATAGCCGTAGGCAATATAGAAATAGCAATTAAAAATGTACGTTATGTAATACGGTACTTTCAGTTTGGAGTTGGCGTGTTTGGTTAGTTCTCGCTGTACAAGCAGTCGTAAAAAAGAATTTAAACATCGGAAAAAGATCTAGGAGCCAATCTAATTTAGCAAATTTAGAAACTCGGTCAAAGTCACCATGCTTTTGTTCAATTTATCTAATTTCACGGTCACTGAACGTATTGTATTTTCTGTATAATGAAGCAGTCATCCAATACCAGCGGGTTTAATTAGTTTAGTCCTTCGTCGTTACGTGTCCATAGAATTTCCTTTCTTCAACCAATTGCCTTCCTCCAATGTGAACTACTGTGTTCATCAACATGACCATTGCATAATATTGAATCACAGTGTAGCTTCCAAACCATCCCCCTCCACTAACTATGCTTAAAGTATAGATTTCTTTGAGAAGCTATAACCAACACTCGCCAGTGTTCATCCTCCGCCTCCGATGTCAGTAAATACAGCCAAACTGTCAAAAACTAAGGATTTCAGTCCTCGTATTTTCGACCTGCTTGGCTGTATTTAGAAATCGAAGGAAGAAGTACTGAAGAACACTTACTCGTGTTGGATATATTACAATATAAAGGATGGTTTATTGTTTCAAGCGAAGATCCTTCAGTTCTATGATAAGATGTACGTATGTAGTGCACGTGGTACGTTTGCGTGCTTGGTGTAATCTAACATGTAGTGTTTTAGAGAAATATGGACAGGAGAGCCATAAACTCATGAAAAGAATCGTAAACCGTTAGAATCTGGAGCATGAAATAGTTAGAGCGTGGGTGTACTTCCAAAGGCAAGGCGAAAAAAGTGTTTCCTGAAACCATTTACCGTCTAAAGACTGCACTGCACGCAGGTCAGATCTATATATATCATACACATATATCATATGCACAGAACAGCTGCTTCATCAGGGGGTATTGAAGCCTTGCAGGTATGGTAACCCGCTGAGAAAAACACCGGCGGTAGTCTGCAGACTATTATGTCAAGAAAGTTTAGATCACGGAAACACGCAACAAAGCACGCTTCCGTGTAAGCAGCCAAAACTATAGAAAAGAAGTTTTAATTTTATTTAAACCGGTACACATGAACGAAGGAGCCCAATAATATATTGCCCTTTGCCAGTTGATCTGGCTGACAAAGACATTAACAGACAATTAGACGAGAGCATCTCCTGACAGATATTCTCAATAATGACAACAATTTTTTTGCGCGACTGTTAATCTTACTTCGAACGCAGACCTAGGTCAACTTGGCCGAGAATGTGCGCAATAAAAGCCACTCCGGTAATTATTAATACTGCTAGCATGTGGAGGTTAAAATCACTAAATAATTGACCCCGACAAGGCGTTCGTATATTTTGTAAAAACAATCGACGAATTTTGTTTGAGATCAAGTGCGCTTTCATCACCCGGAAATGAATCCGACGTTGAAAGTTATTAGACTTGAAGTCTACTAATGGTCTAGTTTTCCATTATCTGGTATTAGATTGTAATGCGCTCATTCACGATGTCTTTCAAGTGTCGCAGTGTAGAAGAATACGAAATTTGAAATAATCACAACATATGCATTGATGTACTATCACATTGATAGATCTACCATCTGCTTAGAATATGACCATATCTATTGGTCATGTCTGGCCAAGCCAGTTGAATGTCCACAATGAATTTCACTAAAAGTTCAATTTCGCACGCTAAGGCTATGTGGCTCTGCAGCGCCGGACGTTCCCCTGTGAATCTACGTGAAAATTAGCCGGAAACAAGGTTCGCACGATACACTGGCTTTGACTATATACGTCTTTTTTTTCAAACTTATCTTTCTGCCTTAGGGCAATTGACATGGATGTGAAATCGATATTTTCAGAGTCGAAGCTTCAACCGTAAACGGACTTGGCGAACAGGTCAGCGCTAATTTCGCTTCTGTGCTCTGCTGGTGGTATTATTCAAGTAAAACAGACTGGAGAAGCCTGGACTCCAGGGGGTTCGGAAATATCATAATAGAACTGAGTTTTGGCAAAAGGGAGGGTCTCTAATAGGATAAAATACAGACCAGGATATAGCATGTTGGACGTCCTCTTGGCTTCTCCAATTACCGGGCTATAAATGTCCTCAACGCAATGAATTCCGTATACCGTATTGGCGACTATCCCCCAATGCGAAGCTCGCGTGTTCTTAAAAGACTTCTACTTATCTGTACAGACTATTTGTGAACAACCCAGCATGTCTTCCCTCTGGTTTCGTTTAGCACTTTTTATTTTCTCACTGTATGCGGGCTTACCTCGATCTGCTTCGTCTCCTCTGGAAGAGCTTTTGGAGTCGTATAAAACCTCGAAAGGTATGTATATTAATGTATCCGAGCTGGCTATAGATTGGCTATCGGTTGATAGGCGCAACCTTCGAAATATGTACCTCGGAATGCCTAGCTAAAGTAAACCGGCTTTATATTCAGCCATGTTGTTAACACCCTACTTCCTTGCATTGATTTCGTTGAATTTAGAGCATAATTTTACAAGAATTCTCAGGCATGAATTTATCGTACCCAAAGAGTACAACGCCGATCGTGATGACTGGTCGAAGCGCCCGAACGCGCGCGGTGAAATTGTCTACAGCCTTCGACTATTCGAGCAAGCTGTCACCTTAATATTTACAAGACTCGACAGTACTTCTCCCTACGATTTGCTTTGTGATTTCCAAGCACCTTTGGACACTCAGAAATCGGCGAATCCGCATTGCTGTTGGGTCGGGGAGTCGAAACACGACAACCAATCATTGGTCGTTTGGAATCAATGCACAAGTCAGATGGTGAGTTGTACATTATAATTTGTAAGTCGCGTTTTTCTCGTAGTGTATAATATTAAGTCATTAGCCTAGGGGATGTTGTTCACTTTTGACATTGAAGTGATGTTCTTTGAAGTGGTTACATATTAAAAGTTAAGTGTATTGGTTTTTTCATTATTCGCTATTAATATACACCATTCTTTCTTGTTAATATGTGGTCTATTGGCGTTTTATTAAACACGATAATAAACACGGGCCAACCAGTGGACTGTTTTGAAATCCGAAACCGCGCATATGTACGTCTTGAATTGTTGAGATAAATACGATTTTTCCCATTGACTGAATTAAAGCTTTAAATGCCTAAGCTTTTCCAGATCTGACTAGGAAATGGGTGTTAAAAACCCTTACTTCCGTCAGTTAAGCAGGCAGATTGAGTTCATACTGTTCACATGAGCTATCCATCGACACTGGACCGCTTAGGCGCGCTTCCAGTGTCGCGCATTTCCAGAGCGCAGACGCAGAAAAAACAATCGATCAGTCCACACAATCAGGAAATTTATACAAGCAATGTAAACACCACGACTGCAGTACTTCATGTCTTGTGAAACATGGTAGGACAGCGGGGATGACCGTTTCGGAAAATTAGATCAGTCTATTAATTATGCTGGTATGCGTGTAGGGTAAACTCCGCGCATAGTTCGGGAATGTGGAGTTGATTAATTAAAATGACCATTACACTTCATGCCGACTGCTAGAGGAATGTGTCAAGTATATATCCAACTTCTCAAATATACTCTAATTATTTTCGCAATGTAATATTTAAGGCGCAATTACGGTAGCGTTTAGTCCTAACTGCTGGTTTAACCGTAGGAAAAAGGTTACACGTTGGTTGAACGGTTTTCGTTTCCTATTTCTTTGTTTTTATCCCGATTCACTGTGCCAGAGACACCTTTTCGCGACTTCCCCCAAACGGAGATGCCTCCTGGTATTTTAGTAATTTCCTAATGAATCAATATCCGTGAGTAAACAATGTCCTTAGCTGGTGTTAGACGCAACGAAATCACTTGTTTACTTAGTAAGTGCGCGTATACATCGTCCTCAACGCCTCAAGTGGGTTCATTGCAAGGGAATGTCTAGTTCGTCTCAGCTTCGCCTAAAATCTCAGTCGCGCCCTGTGAATGACCGGTGAAAATAGGGCTTTACTGCTGTTGTCATCTGCGCAATTATAGAAACGAGGCGTTTCCACCCAGCTTACAGCAAATACGACTGTGTGCAAAAGTATAGTCCGATCTGGGCTCCATCATACAGATCCCAAAACATACAAGTCTTTTCAAAAACCACCTCGAATAGACGGACTAAAATAATTAAAATAACCTATAGCTTCCGACGTTTTAAATTAATATTGCGAAAACTAAATGGTTGAAACAAAGATGTTTATAATTTGGCTTATTTTTTAATGGTTTTACTTTTAAAACCAAGAATTAATCAACCAATAACTTTGGTCACTGGGAAATGAATAAAAAACAATCAGTAATTAAAATTTGTTATTTTAACCAATCAGTTTTTACAGTGCAAAATGAGAACATATTCCTGAAAAATATCACGCTGAAAAACGAGTTGATACAAAATTGTTTCGTCTTGTATATTAGTATTTGCTCATTCGAGATCAATGCTATTACTCTTTGGAATTTGTTTTATTACTTTATTATTTTAAGCCGGGCGGGTTTGCTTGTTGTGCTAATTGCGTAATTTATCAGTTCTGGTAAGACACGAAGTCTCATTGTTTTAAATATGAACTGTACATCTCAAACTCATTAATAATTCATGAGGAAAACACAAAAGAAATCAGTACCGTGTCTGTGGTTTGGATATCGGAGGAAGAATTTACATAAATTAAGCAAACTTTCATCTCGATTTTCTCTTAAAATACTGATTTGTTTGAGATGCTATATCATACACTCGGAGGAGTGTTTCATCAGGATATCCAAAATCCTCGAAGTTTGTTCAAAAACCTCGGCTTCGCCTCGGTTTTCAATAAACGTTTCGGTGTTCGGATATCCTGATGAAACACTCCTCCTCGTGTATGATATATTACATGAACAAGCAGAACTTGTGAATTGTTAATATGTCGAAAAAAGCTGATAAAAACAAATTTTTTCGCATGTACGAAGCTTTTAATGCCAGCCCGGGTAGGCGAGCCAGACCGGTCAATCGTGTTTACATGGGAAAAGACCAGCCCGTGTACCAAGATCTCAGTCTCACAAAGCGAAATCTTGGCTAGGCCACGGCGGGCTGGCTCGGAATAGCATAAGCACCTAAACATTGCCCCGGCGTGACGTAATCACTCCTTTTCTTCGTTACCGACATCCGAGGGTTCCATATACTTTGCACCCATAACTCCACACCCAAACACGTCTTGAGTATTAACGTAACGATCAGGGGAAAAATGTGACATATGGAGACGTATAGACCAGTAATATAAGTGTTAAAACTCAACATGAATACGTTATCTTTTAAGATAAGATATGGACAAAGAAAAAGGTAGATCGTGTTTTAATTTGTTGGGTTTTTTCAGGATATGTGCAAGTAAAACTTGTAATGGGGTGTTCAGAACATTTTGGCATTAAGTTGAATTGGAAATTTCACCCTCTCTCCATCTGAGACTCATTATAAAAATTAAGAGACACATTGGGGAGAATAATTGATCAGTTTAAAAATTAGTCCGATCGATAATTTGCTTCTTAATAAGTCAATCATGAAGGAATCAATCGAGCTATCAATTAATCCATCTATCAATCAATTAGCTTATCTATCCATGCATCCTATCCACAGACTGACTGGGTTTTTTTATTTAATTTTATTTAACCAGTTTGGAAACGTGAAAGTTTCAAACGAGACGTACCATGTTGAACCGTTGTCGCGCAGCGACCGTCGTGGAAGACATTTGGTTTATAAGATCATCCCAAAAGAGGACACCACTGAGGTTGGGTCATGTGCTACGCCGAAAGAAGGTGAGTTACTATTTAGTAATGTAATTATTTCCAACTAGGCTTATCTCAGCACTTGACAATTACATGTGTCAATTATACTAAGTGCATGGAGCCCAGGGATGAGGGTGTGGCAGAGTACGACAAAATCGAATTGTAACGTAGTACTAACAGTAGTAGTGTTAACAGGAGCTCTGGTAAGTGGTGTTAACACATTCCTGCCTGCATGAGCCAGCCAAAACAGGTCCCTTTATTGTTTCAATCTATCTAACGCCAGATGATTTTACTCGTCAAAGGGAGAACGCTCAGATATCCGATATCTTAGGCAGCAATGGGTAACTGCGAATGAATGAATATGAACTTGCAGGTTGGACTGTTGTGGAATGACATATGCAGGTATATTGTGGTATATGACGTATGTTGTTTTGCGTATATTTGCATTTGTCATCGGCGTTCCAACCTCTCAAACTGTCTCTCTAAAAAGCTTAAAATGCTACGGCATCTGTTAAATTCAGTAAGCCCCAAAAGGATTTTAAGACTGCGACAGCCCGCATTACAATCCCCTAATAGCACCTCTTAAACTGAAGGGTGGGGTGTGGTCTAATTCGTCTAGAGCCCTTTAGGCTTTCGATTGTTTATCGTGCAAGCAAGAAAGAGCTTTTTTCTCACGTGTAAGCACGAATAAAGCAGAATTTCCGAGGGAAATGTCAATTAAGGGCGATAGTCCTGTTTTTAGTCTCTCCCAGTCACCGTGTTACTTGTTGTATTTACATAGACGTATTAGGCGGGGGCAATTGCGCTCCCAAAATATTGGAAAAAGGAAAATTCGGCACTTTCTACTTTTCGGGCAAGAATCTCTGCCCCAAAACAGAATTGGGCTGCTACGCCTATGTGTATTTATGTAATATAATGTTGTGGTAAAAGCATATAAATAAAAATAAAATAAAATTGGAAACATCTCAATTTTGAGGCATTAGCTAATCCAATACAGTTTGACAACTTGGACCACTTTCAATATCTTACATGCTCTTTACCGCCCATCTGGTTTCAATATCTGGAAAACACTAAAACGCTTCAAGCCAACATCACGCGGCTGCACTGTGCTGACTTTTGTCATTCACGACGTCTAAAAGTGGGTAGATTTTGGAAAATGATGAAAGCCTGAGTCAACAAGGTCGATAGTTCAGCGAGAAATAATTAACGTGTGGTGTTTCCACAGATTCTCGCTTCTCTTACAATTTCTCACCATGCAAACATAACATTCAGTTTTAGTCAGACTTTGATCTGCTCCGAAAGTTGAACTTCTTTTTGGTCCATTATAGTTGTCAGTAAATGTGTTTCCGGTGAATAAATGCAGCTATAAATGTTATAATGGGATTGTTATATAGCCTTGAATTCTGAACATTCTTAAAAACTTCAGATTTCTACGCAAATGGCCGCGCAACAGTACTTCAAGGTTTTATGCCACCAAAGGAGAAAATTGGTCCTTGACAACAAGCGACTATAAAATTAAAAGGTGTTCTTAATCGCTACCTAGTGCGAAAATCCCAAGATTGCATGGACGGGGCTTGCATTCCATTAACCTGCTATGGTATGCTGGCCTGCGCGCAGACTCGTCATTACCCGCCTTTTATAAAAGCCTGTGCGCAGACTAGAATGTCCCCAGAAGAACATACTACACCTTTTTCAGGTCAAATTCAGAAACTTCCAAACGAACTTCAGATAATTCAGATCAATTTCAGAACTTTCCAAGTGAATTTCAGATAATTCAAGTGAATTTCAGAAATTTCCAAATGATATTCAGATTTTCCAAATGATATTCAGACATTTCCAAATGATATTCAGACATTTCCAAAATGAAGCGAGAGGCTTGCACAGTAAATAGTTCGGATCAGCTGAGGGAACACATATACCTTTTTTGCCCTGCATTACTCAATAAAAAACATTCAAGTGCACTTATTGAAATAAAAATAGCACTTTATGTAATCAATGCTATTGATATGTTACAGAAGCGGTATTGAATGTCGTTTCGCGCTAATAATAAAGTGATGTTGTTATTTCAACGAGTGCAATTGAATGTTTTTTATTGAGTAATGCAGGGCAAAAAAGGTATATGTGTTCCCTCAGCTGATCCGAACTATTTACTGTTCAAGCGAACTTTAGCCTCTCGCTTCATTTTGGAAATGTCTGAATATCATTTGGAAATGTCTGAAATTCATTTGAAAATGTCTGAATATCATTTGGAAAATTTGAATATCATTTGGAAATGTCTGAAATTCATTTGGACAATCTGAATATCATTTGGAAGTGTCTGAAATTCGTTTGGAAGTTTCTGAATTTGACCTGAAAAAGGTGTAGACCGTGTAAATTATTGTACAATAACACCAGTAACAAAAACAGCTGTGAATATTCCTTGCATTGCGCTGCGCAACTTTGCGTTTCAAAACTATTTCTTAGACTTGGGGCCCTCCGGCCCTGTCATCGTGCGGCAAAAAAGAGCGTTTTGAGAATGCTTAACGAAATTTCTCAAATTTAATTCTTTGAAGGCTTTTACGACGATAATTGTATAATCATAGACATATTGCCCCGATGAAGGCTTGAGTCAACGAGCGGAAAGTATATAGCAAATGAAAAATAATGAACTGGTGGTGTCTTTTACAAACCTATCTAATATAATTTCTCAAATTTCCCCCGGAAGGCTACAATGTTTCAGATCGAAAATCCTTGTATATACTACTAATCCTCGAGTCTGGCTACATGTCATCGTGTGGCTTACAGTGTATTTCTCATTTAAGAAATCAATTTAAAAGTAATTTTCTCTTAGCTTGATGAGAGATAACTGACAAAAGCTTGTCAAAAACGTTCGCTTGTAAGACCGCTTATTTAAAACGCTAAATGAATTTCCATTTATCAAATTATGGAGCCGCTTATTTAAAACGCCAAATGAATTTCCATTTATCAAATTATGGAGCCTATAAACTTTTTAGAATATTTCAAGCTTCATAAATGAGGCTTAACTTGTAGCCAAACTGAAGGATCGTGTACATATGAACGGCTTTCCAAACAAACATTAATTCTAGCGCTTGGGAAAATTTGAAAACTTTGAACGCTGGGCCCAGACCATTCGCCGCTCAGCTCGGCGAGTGTCCCTTTAGGTAAGCTTTAAAAATCATAAGTAATTCATAAGGAAAACACAAGAGATACACCGTTATTATTAAACATGGGGTTTAATTTAATGTTTTTATACGTGATAAAGAATAATCAAATTTTAGCTTCGATTTTCTCGACTTAGACGTTGTTTTTCCGAATTAACTACGCCAATGAACTTACCAAATAGGTCGTTTTTAAAGCTATTGGATGATTAGAAAACAAGACTGTATTTTCTTCTAGATTAGACATTAATATGTCTATTGAAATATAGTTTAGGTTAGATATAGCTGTCGAAACAGAGAGCGTATAGGAGTCTAACGTTTCAAGCGAAGGCCCTAATTGTCAGAGAAAACGTCAATATCTCTATTCAACCACTGCGGTTAAATGTAAAAATGAGAGTGAGCTGTGCGGCTTGAGCAATATGTCAGAATTTAAATGCATAGTGTAAATTAGACTTGTGCGTTTGACATAGTTTAGTTGATCTGAAAAAGTAATTTCAGGCTGGGCTGGCATAAAGCTAGTCTAAAGTTTTACTGCAGTTAGTGGGCTGAAAATCTGAGCTAGCCTTGGAGCCTTGGACCTAAAATGGTGGTTTTAAAACGGCCGCGGTTTTCACCGTACCATCAAATTCACAATTGCAGCATTACTTTAAAGTGATTTGTTTGTAAATTCATGCTGAAAGTTCACCACCTTTTCACTTCGCTTTATCTAAAACATGAACGCAGCACTCTGCTTTTTTTGTATATAAACTATATAAATTTCGGAATCTGTGCCAAAAAAGACCGTTTGAATTGGGAATTCGTGTTTAAACTCGAAGCTCATAAGTTTAATAAAAAACATGATGTAACCCACAAAATTGTGTTATTATTCATTATTTTTAATTAATCGCCTTTGACAGTTTTTCTCTCACCTGTACATAACTATAGCCGATAATATTTTATCACATAACTTCCAGAAGATGATGATTATAGGATGCTTGGAATGAAAATGTTAACCCTTTTAGAATGCCGGATTGTTTTTTACTTAAATATGGTGTTAGGAAATTACGAGGTTCCTGGGACGGCGAATGACTATTGTGGAATTCCGAAGTTTTTAAACTTTTTAATTAAACTGGGTTTTTTTACTTAAATATGGTGTTAAGAAATCACGAGGTTCCTGCGACAGCTATTGTGGGATTCCGATTTTTTTAAAGATCAACATCGACTATAGACAATATATTTTTTTAACAGCTTATTAGAGTATTATCGTCATATTCATATTGTTCTTATGTACTGTATAATAAACGAGCAGGAGTGTTTTATCAAATATAAAGACACGAGGCCTGGCGAAGCCGAGTGTTTTTATATCTGATAAAACACGAACTGCGAGTTTATTATATGGCTTCAAAAACGAACCACTTGGTAAGTTGATTGACGGAGTTAGTTTGAAACATAACCTTGTCACTAAGCCGAGAAAATCAAAGCTAAAGTTTATGTAAATCAGGAGAAATCTTTATCATATAAAGATACGATACGGCAGGGGCGGCGGAAGATGTTTTTGAGTGTGGGGGCAGGAAGTAGGTTTAAGAGTTCGGGGGGTATTTCCCTCTCGGAAAATGTTTTGATTTGTGACCCCCCAGAAAGCCCATTTTCACCCAAAAATCCCACTCATTAATCAGAAAAAAGGCTCCAATTATCTAAGTAACTTTAATTTGATAAAACTGTCAATAATCGTAATAATTGCCTTCGCGCGTCTCCAGTGTTCAGTCACTTTACGAAAAACCAATATAGAACCATAAAACTTTTTTAAAACGTTGAAACTGAAAATTAAATGAACTATACATAACTATATAAGTAAAACTAAAAGTTACACTAAATATTACCAGGGTTAAGTCTCGTTGGCCTGAAAAACAGAGAAAAAAATCTTCTCGACGTTTCGAGCGAAGGCCCTTCGTCAGGAGAAATTAGTAAACAACTCACATGTGGTCACGCGTATTTATAGCAGAGCTACAATGGGAATCACGTGAACACATGTAAGCCAATAAAAACAAACTAAACAAATAAATTAATATGTGGTAAGTAGCTGACACAAATTGGGTCAGCACCTGCACACGGGCTAAAATTACATACTAATTTATTTGTCTAGTTTGTTTTTATTGGCTTACATGTGTTCACGTGATTCCCATTGTAGCTCTGCTATAAATACGCGTGACCACATGTGAGTTGTTTACTAATTTCTCCTGACGAAGGACCTTCGCTTGAAACGTCGAGAAGATTTTTTCTCTGTTTTTCAGGCCAACGAGACTTAACCCTGGTAATATTTGGATTTCAACCGTGGCCGACGCTGTCCTAGAAGCCTTTAAAAGTTACACTACTGTACATTAACGTTATGTTAACGCGATCACCTTTTTGTTGGTCAGTTAAATTATTACGTGAATATCCATCGCTGGGCCTTTTTCCCGAAAGTTTCCGCAATAACCTAGCTTCAAATTTTGACTACAGAACTCAATTTTGAAAAATGTTCTATTTTTCAATATTTTTCAATATTTTTCAATATATATGATAGGCGTGTCAAACTAATACGTCCTAGCTAAGAACTCTGATGATAACCAAACTTCAAAATCTTGTGGGGGCGAAAACTGCATCTCGCCCCTACAGGTAAAAACTTGTGGGGGCGGTCGCCCCCACTGCCCCCACGCTTCCGCCGCCCCTGGATACGGTCATGATTTTCTTTTGTGTTTTCCTCATGAATTATTAATGAGTTTTTGAAGGATATTTAGTGACGTTGGCGCGGTTAATCCTACTTTGGTGTCGTTAATCCAAGGAAGACGACGAAGGTACGCGCTTGCGTACATGCGGAACTGGTATTGATGCGTTTGGAAAGATCTGCAAGAAATTGAATAGCTTAAGCTGAGTGCTTTTGGGGGCATAATGAGCAAATTAGATAGACTGATCTAATTCCAAACGCATCAATACCAGTATCCATCCGCATGTACGCAAGCGCATACCTATTTTTCGTTCTTCTTCCTTGGATTAACGACACCAAAGTAGGATTAACCGCGATACAAACGTCACTAAATACCCATTAAAGAACAATATAAACATGAATATGACGATAATACTTTAATAAGCTGTTAAAATATATATTGTCTAGTCGATGTTAATCTTTAAAAAAATCGGAATCCCACAACAGCTGTACCAGGAACCTCTTAATTTCTTAACACCATATTTAAGTTAAAAAACCCCAGTTTAATTAAAAAGTTTAAAAACTTCGGAATTCCACAATAGTCATTCGCCGTCCCAGGAACCTTTTTCTGTACTGGAAATTTCCTAACACCATATATTTAAGTAAAAAACAATCCGGCATTCTAAAAGCGGTTAACATTTTCATTCCAAGCATCCTATAATCGTCATCTTCCGGAAGTTATGTGATAAAATATTATCGGCTATAGTTATGTACAGGTGAGAGAAAAACTGTCAAAGGCGATTAATTAAAAATAATAAGTAATAACACAATTTTGTGGGTTACATCATGTTTTTTATTAAACTTATGAGCTTCGAGCTTAAACACGAATTCCCAATTCAAACGGTCTTTTTGGCACAGATTCCGAAATTTATATAGTTTATATACAATTAAAAAAGAAAAAGTATAGAGTGCTGAGAATAGTTTTCATAACTAAAACTGATGAAGGAACGTCAGTATTCCGTTAACCAAAACTGTTAGTATACAATTATTGGATGAGGTTGAGCATGACAGCTTGTGTTATCAACGCCGAGGTAAGTGTTATGGATAATACAAACCGAGGCTTGATGACACAAGCTATCATGCGATAACCGAATTCAGTAATTGTTTTATTATACAATCATCAATGTAGAAGCCTTTAGAAAGTTTTATACAAAGTTAGATAAAAATAGTAAATTCATACCGTCATCAGTTTGAGATTCGCTCACTTTTTTCTCTTTCAAATACAATTTTCTCTCTCAAATACTGCTTTAAACTCTAACAACTGTATGTGTAGCTCGCTTGGATTTTCTTTGTGGTTTTGGCGTCAACAAAACGTGCCAAATCCGCCGGATTAATCTGATTCTGATCGTCACTCCTAAAGGACGGCCGCCATGTTTGTTTTGTTCAAACGGCTGCTTGACTTTTACAGTAGTTGGCACAGATTCTGAAATTTTTGGCACAGATTCCAAAATTTATATAGTTTATATACAGAAAAGTAGAGTGCTGTGTATAGCCGGTTTTCCACTAGGCGACTTTTTTCGCGCGAAGTGACTTTTACTTTTGTCTCATGAGCTCTGAGCTGGAACTAATCAGAAATCTATTGAATTCGAACAAAAGAAGGTCGCTTCGCGCGAAAAAAATCGCCTGGTGGAAAACCGGCTTAAAGGCAGTGTTTTAGATAAAGCTAAGTGAAAAGGTGGTGAACTATACCTAGAATAGTTTTGATAACTAAATACTGATGAAGGGCTGAGCTCCGCGAAACGTCAGTATTTCGTTAACCAAAACTATTATATTTTTAATTAAAACTATTAACATCTGACGAGACCTCCCAGAAAATCGTCAAAGAAATTGCAATCTTACATTCTAGAACCTGAATATTTTACTTTAACACCAGATTTTGAACTCGGTCGAATCCGCAACTTTTCCGGATGCTTATAGGTCAGAGCTGTTTTTCTTTGTGTATTATGTGTATTAAGTTACAATTTACGACAGCTTGTACAACAAGAACTAAGAAAACATTACTAACTCTAAGCTGAAAATCCTAAACTAACATGTTAATGTGTTATTGTAAAGTAATCACCCGTGGCTGTGTAATATCCTCTATGCATGCAGCTGAAAACACGACAGTAGCATAATTTTCGGATAATACTATTAAATTGAACTAAATTTCTAAATCCTAAACTAACATTAGTTAGCTAACTGGATAATGTTATATATCTATTATGGCCACGTCCACACGTATACGTTTTCCTGCGTTTTCATATTGTTCTAGTCGGTCCTCAGGGGAGCAGAAAACAATGGTCTCATTACCTGAAACAATATGTAAACGCTAGGAAAACGTATACGTGTGGATGGGGTCAAAATTACTATAAGCCGTTCTCCCTAGAGGTCCAGTAAGGGGCACTAACATAGTAACATTGGTGAGGGCCATCCCTCGTTGACATTGGTTGCGTATTACTATATGCAGTAACCTGAGTATCAGTCTCTCTTTTTCTCTCCGTTCTCCGCCCCAGTCCCCTGAAGAAAAAGAAGGGCCTGATACTCAGGCTATATATGCAGGAGCCATGCGGAGGAAACCAGAGTACGGAGAAGACATGTATATAGTGTTTGGTATAGAGTCAAAATGAAAGCACGCACCCTTCCCACATGCGGCCAAGGTGAAATTTTAGTCTGATACTGCATCGAACAGGACTCGGTCTACCCATAGTTAATAGAAAATATACATGGTTTGGAAACCCAGCAAACTTCAAAGCGGTTAACAATCAAGCTACGACCAGGGTGAATTTCAGAATTCTCTGCACCAAAGATTTTCAAACATTTATTATTTGTGGGCAAAAAAACTAGAAAGCTTGCGCCAAAAAACACTGCAGCATAGTTATCTGCTTGTCAATCTGCACCAAAAACGTGCGCCAAAATTTTTGAGGTAAATGACTAAACGCTCTGCACCAAAGATCTTGTATTGGTCAAATACCCCCTCAAATTTAGTTTGGAGCTACGGTTCATGTTGAAAGGTACATGAAGGTGCCAAATCCTTTGTTTTAGGTTTATTAATTATAATATTAAATACGGTTGAGTGATTTAACACATTGGATGTTTGCTTCATTATACAGCCGAAAACACAATATGTTCAGTAACAGTGAAAGTGCAAAAATGTCCGTAAACTTCAACAAAAACATAAAACAGTGACTTTTGTTGAGCTTCCAAACCATGTATATTTTCTATTAACTATGGTCTACCACAGATTATGTACTACAGTAATTAAGACTGTGTGTTCGTTTTCTAGCTGAACTGTAAGCTAGACTGGCTATATATAGAAATTACGACTACGATGACATCATACGTTTCCACCTGGTCATTTCTTATTAATCCATTCTAAGTCTTTAGAATTAAAGATTATCTATCTTGCGCTAAATTTTAAAGATGTATCAATGTATTGTTTTTGCTTATAACGACCCTAATTACATGCTGTAATTCATTCCGGGGTTACACTTTATCCTATTAACCGTGTAGGGTGTTATGAGTTATAGTATACTTGATTAATGTTTTAAATGCTTGCATGCATGGGGCATTACCACAAATTCACGCTCCTATTAGTTTATTTGTTTACTGCATGCATGGCATCGAAGGGCGTGCGCACTGCGCACATCACCATACCCTCCCACATTCGGTGACAGAAAAATGTTTTGCTGCATGGGAAACCTTCTCAATTTAGTAAATAAGTCAAAGTATCGGCTTGCAACGCAGTTTTGTTGCTTTGCACTTTCAACATGTTGAATTCTACAATGTTGAACGATGTTGAATAAAATGTTGAAAGCGTTTGGCCATGTCCCAAAACAAATGCCCCCCATCCATTTATGAGGTGCACCTTCTTTAATTATGGTACAAGAAGTAAATTTTTATATCACGTCAAAAGCCCATCCCTCCTTCTTTGTTGTCTGAAATTTTCAGAGCTAAGTAGTTATCTACTCGCTTCCTATAGTCATTTAAAGAGGCAACATTAAAATTTGAACTTGTCTAAATTATGTATGCTACGTCAAGATTTGGAAATCTTCGCCTAAAGGCTTCCCTGAATTGTCCTTGTTGGGCTTCTTGTTTCATGATAGGAAAGTACCATGAATGCTCTTTCCTCGGGAGTGAATTGTTGTCCAACCATCTTAAGACGGATGAAGTAAAGTGCACTTCTGCCTACATGGCGAACATGTGCATGGAACTCTCATGGGCATTGTTATTACCCCAAGGAACCCCACATGATTTGATGCCGCATTGCTTCATTTGGAATCAAACTTTATTCCCCTGTGGTCAGTTTTCACATGCATATGTATTCAAACTTGTATTCCACACGCGACATTCGTTTGGGACGCCCTGTATTTTTCCAAATCTGTAGGTAGCATAGATAATTTGCATAATTTGGACAAGTTCAAAAAACAGATGGGGGGCACTTTTTTGGGGACACCCTGTAATCACCCTTTCGTGCATGGCTTTCAGAGTACGTCTCTCCTTGACCAGTAAAATTGTCTTGGCGGTTAGATAGAATAAAAACATAAATTTGTCGCAAAACAACAATGCGAATAAAAAGGTTAACGCTCCCATTCGCACGAGTGCTTAACCCTAACATGTATTTCATCCTTTGTTTAATACAGCCCAGGCGCCCAATCAAAGGCCAAGTCTGTCTCCAATGAGACCTCACGGACTCCATGCCCGCTCATTAAAGAGAACTCCAGTTATTGAGGTGTTGGTAGTAGCTGATCAATCAATGGTCACATTTCATGGCAACGCAAGTGTTAGACAATACGTGTTAACCGTAATGAGTATGGTAAGGATTAACTAATGTATATATATATATATATATATATATATATATATATATATATATATATATATATATATATGTATATGTATATGTATATGTATATGTATATGTATATGTATATGTATATGTATATATATATATATATATATATATTATATATATATATATATATCATATATATATATATATATATATATGTCACATGTACATGCAAGGTGTACTATACCGAACAATGGCATAACTTGTACCGAACATACGGATTTACGTAATAAAAGTAGCGTGCTGCGTAGGCAGTGTATAAACAACCATCGAAATATACTAAGGTTAGATATACTGCCGAAACAGAGAACGTAGGAGTCTAACGTTTCAAGCGAAGGCCCTTCGTCAGAGAGAAACGGCGAAGGGCCTTCGCTCGAAACGTTAGACTCCTACGTTCTCTGTTTCCGCAGTATATCTAACCTTAGTATATTTTGATATGGATTTATGGTTGAGTTTCTTTTCAGTTTAAAAAAAAGTGTTTTTCTTTAACCAAGAGGCAAAAGAGAGATATGGGACGATGGGAATTACATAGTTTTGAATATATGAATGAAAAATAGGTACGCACTGCGTACATGCGGATACTGGCACTGTATTTGCCATGTGCCTCACAGATGATTGAACAATGTAAATTGTATTACACAAAAATTGTGAAGATACTGAAAGGGCTATAATATTGCAAAGTACATATATGGTTGCAACAAAAATTTGGAAAGCCTGATATGATAGGTGAATTATTGGAGGTTGGTCTTAATAAATTACAGCAGCAGTCCTAACTTAAGTAAAGGTAATTGATCTAGGAAAGAATAGGCTGCATGACAGTATTCTGCACTGAGTTTCAGAGCACTAAAGAAGTGAAAAAGCTGTAGTGCCCTCAGGTAACCAACACTCACATGGAACTAAGACTTGAGCCTGGTTTATAACAATTTCACGAATGACCTCAGGGAGGAGGAGAAACTGTTGCTCCTTCTATCCACCAGATATCTTGACAAGAGCTCATTTTCATGTTTGAAAAGTAAATTGTTCATATGTACATGTAAATGAGATAAATTAGGGTACCTAGAGATAAATTATTAAATTGGTCCGAGTAATACAGTACAATAACCCCAGGGCTAGACTTTTCTAGTTCTGGCCTTTTTTTTAATACTTGGACGATGGTAATTACATAGTTTTGAATATATGTATGAAAAATGTGTGACATATTTGCACAAGAAGCATTACCTGATAACATTTCTAAATTTCCAACTACAGGTCGCCCGTATGTTTCGTGATGCAAGCCTTGGTGTTCGTGTGGACTTAGTGGTGACAGATTTGATTATTTTGAACGGAGAAGAGGTGAGCAAAAATTTGAATTGCTTCAGAAAAGACAGCCGGATTGTAAACGCACACGTTGTATGGACATCAAGGTTGGCCATCTAACCCTCATTTATTGATTTTTTATAGGAATATCTATCCATCAGTTACAATGCTGATAAAACAATGAAAAGTTTCTGCGAGTGGCAACGCAGTCATAATAACCGCGGAACAAGCAAACATGACGTTGCACTTTTAATTACAAGGTATGTTAGCTTACGTACTATAGAAAATTAAAGCGACTTTTTTTTAAACTTATTTGTCCATATATAATTACGATGTAATATGTAAAGGCCGACAATGAGGAGTAGACCGGGTTTTCAAGTACGAGGAATTCGTTCCAGTCCGAGGCGAAAACATGACTTCTCAAAATCACTTAGTGTATTCCCAAAATGAATTAGTGCATTAGTAATTAGTGTATGGATGAATAACCGATTGTGTGAAGTAATATTTCAAGTCCAAGGACTTGAAATATTATTTCCAGTCCTTGGACTGGAAATAATATTTCAAGTCCTCTGCCCAGTACTTCCCTGTTATTTCAAGTCCCTTCACGTGGTGCGATTCAGCGCTTCTGATTGATTGATTATCTCATGAATTATTAATGAGTCTGAGAAATTTATTTATTTTACATGCGTTTTTTGTCTGTGTTTTTTTTAGTATTGTATAGGGCTAGGGGCCTACTAAAAATCTGTAAAGACTTTTACATAAGACCCCTAGTTAAACAATGTTTTATATCTATACCGGTACTTTCTAATTACAGTCATATAGTTATTTAAAAGAAGAGAAAAGTAAAGGCAATTTTATCTATATATTTACAATTGATAGAGAAGTGAGAAAAGGAAGTTAAAGAAGATTTACAAAGAAGCATACTGTATATAGATACAAATGACCTACTGTACTAAAACTGGCAATGCAAATTGCAATTTAAAGCATATTATTTATTTATTGAAGGTACATATGACAGTATTTAGATACTGGTAACCCAATGGCCTTCACCCCTTGATTAGCCTGCGTAGCAGGCGTTCTGTTCTGGGGGTTGAGAGCGGCTAGAGGAAAGAGGCTCGAGAGGCGCGCGTGGAGCGCGCGCGATTCCTCTAGCTGCTCTCAACCCGCCTCACTTAATCCGCGCCCCTCTCAACCCTCTCCCCCAGAATAGGGACTTTAAGAAAACACGACTACGACTACGGCAACGTGTTTGAACAATAGAGTTTTATTCATATACAAACTTTTGCATATGACGGTCCCAAGAGTAATCTTTACGCCGTCGTGACTCTGTTGACAACGTAGAAAAAGCATTTTTACGTTGTAAAGACAACGCGAAACCTGAGTCACTACAGAAGCTTTGGAGAAGCTTAACATTACTCTCGCGACTAACATAGATTGAACAAGGGTTTTTCCTCAAGAATTTAAGAACAAAACGAGTCCGTGCGATAATGTCTCTTGAAATTTGAATGTATAAATACCACTGTTAAACTTTCTACCGTAGCCGTAGTCCGTTGTCTGAATCTTAAAGTCCCTAATAGAACGCCTGCTACGCAGGCTACCCCTTGATGAATAACTTCGTGGAATTAATTAAGGGAAACTATGGTGTTGATTTTGCGGAAGGAAGAAGGAGGGAAACCAGAGAACATATCAGTGAAAAACCCTCGAGGCACAGGAGAGAACCAACAACTCTATTCACATCACATGAAGCTATACTAAGGTGGTCACTCATCCGAGTGCTAACCCCACCCGACCGGCCTTAACTTCAGCGGCGAGAGGGAGCGCGCTAACAGCTTGTTCCATGTAATGATTAAAACACTTTTATCAAGGTTTAAAATTTGAGCGCGCAAAAAATCCTATCTTGTTATTTAGTATTCTTTATAGAAAATTGTATGTTATCTTTTCTAGATTGAATATTTGTGCAGACAAGGATGAACCTTGTGGAACTGTTGGTAAGATCTATGATGTCAAAATTCCCATGTCCACAGACGTAAAATTCTTAATTACACTAAATTATATAACATCGATGCTCCTAATTTTTAGGCATGGCTTATATTTCTGGCATGTGTCAGTCAAAAAGGAGATGTAGCATCGCCCAAGATACTGGACTCGATGTTGCACTAACTGTAGCACACGAACTGGGACACAAGTAAGTGAACTGATTGGATGTAATATATTATACATGAGTAGCCGTTTATTATCTAATTTGAACACACCGAGAAGTGTGTTGATAATTAACGGCTCAGTTCGAGTGTATGGTATAGCTTTTCAAACAAATCAGTATTTAAAGAGAAATTTGAGGTAAAACTTGTCTTAATTTATGGGCTTTTATTACCACATTTCACAACGTCGTCTCGGTAACTAATTTCCATTATGTTTTCCTCATGAATTATTAATGAGCTTGAGAAGTAATGTTTAAAATGCCTATGAAGCGAAAATTATTATTGTCTTAAATGAAAGAACTCTCAAAACGACAAAGTAACATCTTTTGCAGATCTTCGTTTCCGTGCCTCGTTGTTGAGATATTTCAATTTTTTTGATATGCAAATTAAACACTTTGACGTCACACGTGTATATATAATGAGTTATCAGAGAAGGTTCGGTATCTTTGCTATTATCAAACGAAATCAATTAAAAAGCTGTATGTCTAATGCTGTATGCGAAATAACGCACAGGATCGGCTTCGAAGTAATTTCGTTTGATAATAGCAAAGATATTGAACTTTCTCCGATAACTCATTATACACGTGTGATGTCAAAGTGTTTAATTTGCATATCAAAGAAACTGAAATATCTCAACAACGAAGCACGGAAACGAAGATCTGCAAAAGATGTTACGTCGTAGTTTTAAGAGTTCTTTCATTTAAGACAATAATAATTTTCGCTTCATAGGCACTTTAAGACATGACTAGCAATCTAGTTTGCACACGGCTGTTCATCGGACCAACACCTCCGACCAGATGCATGTCAAGAAATAAGGATCACCGAATTGACATCGACCTCATTAAATTTTCTTATTCCTTTTCCATTTCTATATAGTTTGGGTATTCGTCATGATGGCTATGGCAACGATTGTGCTGACTACACGCCGCAGCGTGTTCCACATATCATGGCTTCGTCTTGGACCAAAGGAAGCAAAACTGGTGCACCGCAATGGTCGAAATGCAGCAAAAATATGTTTAGAAAGTATCTGAGGTAGGTGTTTATAGTAATCCGTTCGCGTGCGTGTATCTGTCCTTTTGTTTGTCTGTCTGTCGGTGTTTATAATTATACAAGTCTGCGTCTCTTCTGTTCTTCCTTTTACTCTTGTTTGCCTTCGTTCGTTCGTTCGTTCGTTCGTTCGTTCGTTCGTTCGTTCGTTCGTTCCTTCCCTTCCCTTCCCTTCCCTTCCCTTCCCTTCCCTTCCCTTCCCTTCCCTCCCCTCCCCTCCCCTCCCCTCCATATTTCAACTCAATCTGTTCTATCTCATTTCAGATCTTCCTACAGTTGGTGTCTAAAGAAAACAGTCAATCCGTCTGTCATTCCTCTGCCGAGCGCTCTTCCTGGTGTCACATTCAGCGCTGATGAACAATGTAAACACCAATACGGCAATCTAGCTAGGCAATGTAGACGCTACAAGGTATGTTAACCAAGATTATGTTCCCCACCCCTCTAGTGTGTGAGTACCTGAGCCTCAATATGTATCTTTTATAATCTTAGGGGCGTTTATGTCAAGAGCTGTGGTGCGAGATAGAAGGCGAATATTTTTGCCGGACAAAATTGAGTCCACCTGCATCAGGCACAAAGTGTGGAGACGGGAAGGTGAGATGTTGTTAACGGCGTCTGTGTGTCTGTGTGTGTCTCTCTGTCTGCGTTTCTGTTTTGTTTGTCTGTCTCTCTGTGCGCGTGTCTGTCTGTCTGTCTGTCTGTCTGTCTGTCTGTCTGTCTGTCTGTCTGTCTGTCTGTCTGTCTGTCTGTCTGTCTGTCTGTCTGTCTGTCTGTCTGTCTGTCTGTCTGTCTGTCTGCTTATTTGCAGGTATTTATGGTAATTATTGTTTACCCTTTTTAGTGGTGTATGTACGGTAACTGTCTGAACAGTACTTCAGTTTTAGTAAAACGAGATGGAGAATGGAGCTCCTGGGGAGAATGGGGAGCATGCTCTCGATCCTGTGGTACAGGCGTGTCGACCAATCGACGAAAGTGCAACAATCCAAGGTATAACTCTTAACCCTTTCACGCATAGCTTTCCAAGACTTCTTCCCTTGACGAGTAAAATCGTCTGGCGTTAGACAGAGTAAAAAGATAAAGTTGTTCGACAAAAACGATGCACACGAAAAAGTTAAGGTGTATCTATTTTTGTTCTGGAAAGATTAATGCAGGGAAAGCTGGTTACTAAATTCAATGTTAATTCTATTGCAGACCAAAACATGGCGGAAAGTACTGTATCGGATCAAGGGAAAGATATCGTTTATGTAATACAAAGGTAAAGAAAATAGGTTGCAAACTAGTCTTACATAACAGGACACCGGACATCGTTTACGGTTGACAGCACAATATTGTGCGTGGTTGATAGCACAATATTGTTCATTGTTCTTCACAAGCGTGAAGAGGTTTTACATGTTTGTGCGTGTATAACCTATACATATTACATTTGTTCAATGCCAATGCTCTCTGAATATCGACGTTTTGTTTTAGGCATGCCCGGCCAACTCAAAAAAAATTAGAACGGTTCAGTGCGAGTCGTACAATGGGCGAAAATACAGAAACCAAAATTACAACTGGAAACCCTTACTGAGTAAACGTAAGTACAAGCGTTGCATTTTGAACAACGCAAAGTAAAAAATCCATTCACAAATCGTGGAGAGTACATATAGCCTTTAAAAAAAACTGAACGCTCATTCAGATTGATAGGTTTATCGTTTGTTCTCATTTTACGACGAACATTTATTCTTTAGACAAACCGTGCGCACTTTATTGCACACCAACAACCGAGGAAAGATTTTCTGTTCAGTTATCCGCCAAAGTAATTGATGGAACACCCTGTCGCCCTGGGTCAGCGGATCTCTGTGTGGACGGACAATGTCATGTGAGTAACTGCATTGGTTAACAGTATATTGTGCAAGCGTAGAATTTTCGCTAGGTTTCCCGCGCATGGGAAAGTTGGTCGCTCTGCTGCGGGCGCAATGAAATTTCATGACGTAATTTCTTTTTTTAGAGAGTGGGATGTGACCAGGAGATCGGTTCTGATGCCAAAGAAGACATATGTGGAGTTTGTAAAGGAAATGGTACGACATGCCGCACAGTTGAAGGAAGTTTTAATCAACTCGCTGGATCAGGTAAGACCAGGACGATCGAAAACACCCGTGTTTTAAGCCGGTTTTCCACTAGGCGATGTTTTTCGCGCGAAGTGACTTTCTTTTGTTCGGATTCAATAGATTTCTGATTAGTTCCAGCTCAGAGCTCATGAGACAAAAGAAAAAGTCGCTTCGCGCGAAAAAAGTCGCCTAGTGGAAAACCGGCTTTAGAGCGCCCTGGTAAGACTTATGCGCACGTCTATGCTTGCGTGCAGGTGCGTGCGCATGTGCGCGGATGGAGTAGCCACATGTTTTGTGATCGTTGGATTATCCATTGTTGTCATGTATGGCGGGTGATGTGTGTCAAAATTAAATAACACATTTGGTAACGATCGTAACATTTGGCTATCGGTTGTAACTATTTCATGGCAACAACAAGACGTTTGTTGGCAATAACAAAACATTCAATGACAAAAACATCGTTTGGCAACAAATATTCGGCATTCGGCAACAACAATCCCGTGGTGCATTGCAAATTCCCACGCAGTGATCTCACGTTTTCTACACACAAGATGGCGGAACAAGATTTTGAAAATGGGCTATTCCAATTTTAATCCGCACCCCCGTGTTGAGGAACCTTGGGAATTTGGAAATTCCAAAGAGGAGGGGTGTTTTTGAGGAATCCAGTTGGAATTGCCGGGAGAGGGGGTTGAGTCTACTTGGAAGTTCCAGGGGAGGGGGGGGGGGGGTTAAGTCTACTTGGAATTTCCAGGGGAGGGGTTGAATCTACTTGGAATTTCCAGGGGAGGGGGGGGGGTTTAAGTCTACTTGGAATTTCCAGGGGGAGGGGTAAATTTATATCAGAAAATAGCGGAAATTCCGAAGGGGGTGGTAAAAAAAAAGGTTAAAAATTGGAATAGCCCAATGGGGTACGATCTGCTCTTACACAGTGTTATTGACTGAGGGAGGTAACGGAATGTATTGCAACGGAGCAATATAAAGATGCTAAATTTTAAACTTCTAAATATACAATTATAAAAATAACAAACGAGAAAGGCGGGGACACCACAACAGTTTAACAGCAATTACTGTGGGCCCTTAGAATATAGAAATGAGAAATATAATACAGTGGAAAGGGAAGTGGATATAGGCAACCCCAAACCGGAAACAAGCATGCATTGCACAACTTGCTAAATCTCGCCTCACTAGATTAGTAATTTCTGAAATAGAGCAAATGTCTGGCAATAATAATTACCCATATGGGTAAATAAGTCATGTATACCATATCAAGTTATGATAAACGTTACCGAGTTCTCTGACCACCATCAATGTTAATACTCTTAACTGATAAATTATGTAGTACTAATAACAGCACAATAATGGCTAGTGTATAAGTCTGCGCGACGTGTTGCATTTCAAGCAGACCGATTTTTTTATTTATTTTATCTACACCATCCAGTAGTTGTACAATAATATATCTAGCTTGGACCGCAGACGACTGCATTTCAGCTGTCGCCGTACGCGAAGAATCTCTCATTTTCTGCCATGTTTATGAATCTCGCGTAATCACGCGCTATTAATTTGAAAACAGGGAAGACACATCGACGCTTGATTTGCATCACGGGATTGTTGTCAAATGAAATGTTCTTTGCCAAATAATGATATGTTACCGAATAACGATATGTTGTTGCCGAATAACGATATGCTTTTGCCAAATAACGATATGTTGTTGCCGAATAACGATATGTTGTTGCCGAATAACGATATGCTTTTGCCAAATAACGATATGTTGTTGCTGAATAACGATATGTTGTTGCCAAATTGTTGTGTGTTCTGATAGCGCAATTACTGTTTTATTGTTGCCAAACGATATTTTTGTCATTGAATGTTTCGTTATTGCCAACAAACGTCTTGTTGTAGACTTGTTGCCATGAAATAGTTAGAACCGATTGCCAAATGTCATACACCAGCATTGCCAAATGTGTTATTTTATTTTGACACACATCACCCGCCATAGTCATGTAATGTTGTAGGTTTGAAAATAAAAATAAGTGCCCAGCAAATGACGTTAAGACAAGAAACTGACTTTAAGACATGTTTTAGGTTATGTCGAGGTTGCTGTTATTCCAGTCGGCGCTCGCAATATTCAAGTTATGGAAACCAAACCATGCACAAGTTTTCTGGGTAAGTCGAGATTCCACCCCTAGCTTACAATAGGTTAACAAGTGATTAACCCATTCCTGAGCTGGCTGGGAAAAATCACCCCTTTATTATTTTACTCAGTCTGGCGCCAGGCTATTTAACCCTGTCTAACTCATAATCATCATCCTCATCATCAATCATCATCGTCATGAGTCAATCATGTCAAATCATCTGGCGTTAGACAACAATAAAAAATAGGAAAGCCGTTTTGGCCGGCTCAGCCATGTACAGGTATAGCAAGCTAAGGCAATGTTTTGGCGGGAAAAACGTAAGCCAATTAAAACACCGATACGTGATACGTTCTTTTGGATTTAACAAAACAAAGCACTTAGACGTCATTTGAACACGGACAAAGTTTAGTAAAGGCACACGAAGCCATAGCAAAGGTGTTTAACATTTCTTTCGCGTTCAAATGATGTCAATTATGTTTTTCTTAGCACGTAAGCATCCGAGCGATATGTCAACTGACTTATAAAATAAACAAATCGGGCTGACGCCACTTAAATCATGCTTAAATTTATATATGTTCTTGCCCTGAACACATTATGACTAGTGATAAAAGGCAGTGTATTATCGATCAAACAGCAATCCCATTTTCGCGGGCGTGGCGCTTTGGGAACGAGATTGATCAAACAGCAAATACGATAGAAGGCACCAGTGAACGAGTTTTTACGTCCAAATGATAATCAAGAAATTACCGCAATACTTATTTAATAACACCGTTTACTGAAAGGAGGATTAAATTAATTTTATGGCGTATTTCCTGCCCATTTCGGTATGTTGTTTTTTTTGTAATTTAGTTTAGAAGGAATGGAACCTAACATTTTCTGGACGGATTCCATCCAAATTCGGACATATGCGTAGCTAATAGACCTTTCCGCATGAAGTGCGTGGATAACGCGTTGAGAGATCTGAATATTTGATTGACTCTCGCAAAACTTCGGACATCCAAAACTTCGGAAAACTTTGGACATTAGCCACTCAGATTTGTCAAAAAGGATCCATTCACTTCATGCGGAAAGGTCTACTCAAAACTAATTCAAAGTGACAAGGTCAAGTTCATGATTTAAGTCAGCCAAGGTGAGAAGCTGTTTATAGATATACGCAATCTCGTTCCCAGAGCCCACGTTCCCCTTCCCCTTAGTGGGCGGGAAACGAGAGGCTCTGGGATAATCCGTTCACGCCAATCACAGGATTCTTGTTATCCGGAAGAAGATTTATATATATAGAGTGCACGGTGTTCATCAGTCAATGAAATATCGATATGAAACAGATTGTCCCAGTCTTTCGTTTCCCTGGTGGGAACGTGGGCTCTGGGAACGAGATTGAGAGATACCTATTCGCTTCTTCCGGGCGCAACAAAAGGGAGCCGGCTATGTGGGTCGACTGAGCCCTCCAAGAATAATTTGAGCCCCCCCCCCTCCCCCTCCCCCCCAATGGAAGGATCTATTAAGCCCAGACTACACTGAAACAAGTTCCTGAACCACATTTTCGAAATCGTTTCCGAAACTTGTTTCAAAAAATAGAACAGTGCTCCAATCAGGGAAACTTGGTTTCTGAAACAAAGTTTAGGAAACTTTTCAACATATACTGGAAACGTTTGTTTCTGTAACCGTGTTTCGGTAACTTTTTCGGAAATTTTCTCTAGTGTATACTGGGCCTAAAGCACTGATCTCTACTGATATACAACTGGATGGGCCATTGGGCCGGATTTTGCGTGCCAGTTGTATGATGACGTGACCACTACCCAAGATGGCCGCCACTGAAGTTCATAAGCTTCGTAGATTGAAAACAGACAAAAAGAGTTATTTTAAGAAAATTTAAATGAATGTAAGGACACAAGAAGTACTTAATAAGGTTTAAGACGCTAATTCCTTGTATTTGTTTCTGTTACTGAGCTGTAAAACCTTTAAATTTCGTTGTTTTTCTTCAGTGCCGACAACAAAGAAGAATTGAACTCCAAGTCTTAAATTGTACCTTTTATAGTAATCTTTAATGCCTTAACAATATTTCGTGTTGTGTAATTGCCATCTTTTGACTGTATTTATTGTTAAACAGTGTTAAAAACTAAACGAACCAGCATCTTGTGGTTTGCTTTACGGCTTTTCCGACTCCCCCGACGGCAGAGTACTTATTTATTCCTCCCCCACTTAATCTGACCGTGCTGACGTCAAGTTTGCTTATGCCAGTCAACTTTAGGATTGGGAACAAGTTCTAAGGCCGCAATGCGTCATATGTTCCACTACGTAAGATGGCGGCGACTGCCATGAAACCATGAAATGTTGGACTGGAATGGCCTATCCAGTTTATTTACAAATCAGTGGCTTATTAAGGCATTATTCCTGGATAGACGAGTCTCAAGCACCTCCCCCCCCCCCTCCCCCCAGGCTGGTTATGCATGGGTAGATATCATAGAAAGCAAGACGAGCGGTTCATAATATGTGTTTTTCTTTTAGCTCTCAAAGGAAGCTTCGATACTTATTACGTGAATGGAAATTGGAAAATTCAGCTACCCGGTCAGGTCGATGCCGATGGCACCAAAGTAATTTATGATCGCAAAGGGACATGGGAACGGATGGTTGCGAAGGGTCCCACCAAGGAACCACTTCATGTCATGGTAGGTCACAAGTTATGTATTAAAGAAAAAAGAAATAGTATTTTCTAGGAACACGTTCTCTTATCATACGTGGTTATGCTAAGATCAATAGTTTTATGATTACGAGTTTCTGATTATAAGTAATGTTGTGATCATACCCTGATTATGATTGATTATGTTATAATCATACGCTATCTGATTATGATCGGGACTAATTATGTTTGAATCATACACTATCTGATTACATTATGGTTAGAAATTTGGAATTTCATAAGTGAACTATTCACGAACATGTTTTAGTTGTCGAAAATCGACAGTATATTAATTACTCATAAGACGACTATGAATATTTTAAAACAAATAACTCGATATGAATAATTTTACACGCCTTTGTGGCACTTTCCCACGAGAGTTTAGTTTTCTAAAGAGTGTTTTGAACAGTCTGTTCGATAACAATAAGAATCCATGTACATCCTAGTGATGTCATTAGTTGTGGAATAAAATATGTCTCTACTTTTTGGGCAAAAAAAAACGTTTTTCAAACGCAAAACAAACATATTTTCCTTTAATTATTCGCCCTGAAACTTTCACAATCGAAAGAAGTAATCTCAAACTTTATTTACTTATTTTCTCCAACTTGAAAATTTCGTCGCATAGGCACTTTAAACATTTCTTTTACTCGAATATTTTATTTATCCCAACTATAGGTTTTATATCATGGATTCAATCTTGGCATCAAGTACAGATATTCCATTCCTTTGCCAAACAAATCACAAAATACGAACCAGGCTTCTACAACCATCGAAAAAGCTCGTCCAAGAAAACTAAATTATGGTTGGGTTCGACGAGGATGGGAGAAATGTAGCGTTAAGTGTGGCGGCGGTAAGGAAACGTTTAGTTCTACAAAAACTTAAAGTGCCAATGCAGCGAAATTTCACCCCAGTTTTTTAGGATTGCATTTGAAAGAACACTTAAAATAACAACGTAACATCTTTCGTAGAATTTCGTTTCCTTGCTTCATTCTTGAGATATTCAGGTTTGTTTGATATGCAAATGTCATACTTATGACATCACGCTGCATAATGACTTTTTAGAAAAGTATGATTTTCTTTGAGAGTGCTTATCGAAAGTACTTAATAAAAATTTGCACTTGCATGTATGTAGCCATGACTGGTCACTAAACGTGTGTAGCTGGGTGTAAAATATTTGGTCTATCCTAAAATTGATGCTATTTCAAAAAGTCATTATGGAGTGTGATGTCATAAGTATGACATTTACATATCAAACAAACCTGAATATCTCAAGAATGAAGCAAGGAAACGAAATTCTACGAAAGATGTTACGTTGTCATTTTAAGTGTTCATTCAAATGCAATCATAAAAAACTGGGGTGAAATTTCGCTGCATTGCACTTTAAAGTGCTTATAAACCTAAACATGGTATTACTGCTTATCAATTTCATTAAAAATTCATGAAGAAAATTCAAGAAATGAATATTTAATCAATATCTGTAAATCGGATACAGATTCGTCCTGATTTACATAAATTTTTCCTCAATTCACTCCAAATAGTTTTGAAAACATGGCTATTTAGATGCGTGCATTTGCTAAGTACGATAAAGCATTCGCAGCCGATGTGTATCTGATTTACAAAGCGAGCTGCAAGCGAGCCATTGTAAATCAGATACACATCGGCTGCGAATGCTTTATCGTACTTAGCAAATGCACGCATCTAAATAGCCATGTTTTAAAACTATTTGGAGTGAATTGAGGAAAAATTTATGCGTGCATTTGCTAAGTACGATAAAGCATTCACAGCCGATCTTATCTGATTTACTACAGCTCGCTTGCAGCTCGCCTTCTAAATCAGATACAGATCGCTGCTCATGCTTTATCTATCACATAAGGATTCTATTTAATGTGTATAGTTGAAGGCCAAAATATTTTTTGATTTGAACCTTTGTTGTTATATTGAGGTTTGTATTTTCAAAATATGAGGATGACGTCTGTATGTAGGCATAATTTGCATACGCAGTGTTCCGTTACAGCAGTTACATTCCGTTATATTCTATATTTTATCATTTTTTTCTATTAAAATCGTCAAGCGGTTTATCATAAGAAAAGAAAAAAACACACACAAATACCGACATTGACGTCCATCCTCATTAACATTTTGGAAATACAAACCTCAATATTAAACAACAAATAGAAGTTCAAGTCAGAAAATATTTTGGCATTCAACTATTCACGTTTCATAGAATCCATATCAGTAAGGTAAAAAAAAATACCTGGGTTTCCTATTTCTCTTCACAAAAACTTGGGTAGGTCGGATTTACTTTTTTTTTAACTTTTTTTTTAATTTAGTGCCTAGGAATAACAATATTCTTTCCAACACCAAATGTCAATTACACCAGCACATCTATTAAAGCTAATTTTGAACACATTATCAGGTTATGATGCCACGCTTGCTATCCCAAGATGCAAATCATGCTGCAACTCGGGCCCATGCTCCTTAAAAATTCAACAAAAAGATTATAGGGTCGGCATTTTGCTAGCAAGAAAACTAGGTAGGGTCGGGAAACCGGAAACCCACATACAGATCGTTTTTTTCCCGTATTTTTTTGCCTAGTATCTTTTTGAGCTTATAGGCATTAACAATAAAATTATAATTTTTTTTTATTAAATTGCTCAATAATTAATCGAATTTCTTTCTTTTTCTTGTTATAAAAAAATACAGGCGTTCAGAAAAGCCGTAAAGAAGAGTGTGTCCGATTTGCCAACGGCAGATTTAAAGTTGTTGATAAAACTCACTGCTACAGAGCAACGAAGCCGAAACGAGAGATCCGTGTTTGCAATGAACACGTGTGTCCTATATGGTAGGTTAATTCAATAATATGGCTTATTGGATTCATCTAAGTCCAATATGGCAAAATATTTAAGTCGAGAGTTCAAGAATGAATGCAATAGGTGTTTTATTATATCGAACAAATAATCGTGCGATTGATAAAACTCACTGCTACAGAGCAACGAAGCCGAAACGAATGTACACTGCAAAACGTTTCAGAGGAAAAAATATGATTTTTTATAATTTATTCCTGTCAAGCCACCTTAAAATGCAAATGCAGCGAAATTTCAACCCAGTTTTTTATGATTGCATTTGAAAGAACACTTAAATATTGACAAAGTAACATGTTTCGTAGAATTTCGTTTCCTTGCTTCATTCTTGAAATATTCAGGTTTATAAATAAGTTTTATGGAAACACCACGTAAATTATTTCTTTGCTAAGCTTTCGGCCTGTTGACTCAGGCCTTCATCAGAGCAATGACAACAAGTTGTTGGCTCACGTCATTTATAAACTAAGCAACTGATCAATTAAATCACGTAAGAATACAATGGCGTATCACGGTAATTTTATTAATTAGAAAACAAAATCAAGAATGTTCTACGAATAGGGCACGCCACGTGCTATTTAATGGCTGTCCCTCCTGAGAAATAGTGTCAATGAATTCTCTTGTTCTTCGCGTGAAGTATTGTTCGTCGCTGGCTAAGAGTGATGACTCTTCCCACTTAACACGATGGTCATACTTTCAAGCGTGTTTCGCAACAGGCCGAAAGCTTAGCAAAGAAATATTTTACGTGGTGTTTCCACAAAACTTATTTATATTACTTTATCGCCATGAAAACGTTCAAAGAATTAATTATATTCAGGTTTGTTTGATATAAAAATGTCATACTTATGACATCACACTACATAATGACTTTTTGAAATAGCATCAATTTTAGGATAGTCCAAATATTTTACACCCAGTTTTTCACGTTGTGAAACAGTTGAGAGATGATCGAATTGCAAGCATATAGTATGTTCAGGGTAGTGACTAGTCATGGCTACATACATGCAAGTGGAAATTTAAGTACATGCAAGTACTTTCGATAAGTACTCTCAAAGAAAATCATACTTTTCTAAAAAGTCATTATGTAGTGTGATGTCATAAGTATGATATTTGCATATCAAACAAACCTGAATATCTCAAGAGTGAAGCAAGGAAACGAAATTCTACAAAAGATGTTACGTTGTCATTTTAAGTGTTCTTTCAAATGCAATCATAAAAAACTGGGGTGAAATTTCGCTGCATTGGCACTTTAAGAAACTCCATGAATTATGGAAAGCCCTGGAACAACACATAACTAACTGTATTTTGTTTACATGAAGGTGGTCGGTAACGAGATGGAACAAGTGCAGTAAGAAATGCGGTCCAGGTCGACAACATCGTATGGTCTTGTGTATGAGACAGTTTCCTAATGGATCTATTTCACGGACTACAAATCATCTTTGCACTAAAGACAAACCATCATCTGTTCAAAACTGTTACGTTCGCAGCTGTCATATGAAATGGTTCACCAAATCTTGGTCAGAGGTATGATTTAGTGTTAGGGATTCGTTGCTTTCGTACAGACCGACTTGAATTTTTTAAATTTAAATGTTAAAAGAAAATGAGGAAAATAGTGTACCCAATAGGGAGAAGGCGCAAACGGGACACGAAGGCGCCCCCTAAAAAAACAACCAACAAAAACAGACTGATTAATCTATTAATATTTTGTTTTTTATCTCACAGTGTCACAGTATCTGCGGGACAGGGTATCGTTACCGTTCTGTTCACTGTCCAATCGATGGATTATGTAATCCAAAGACAAAACCAACAACAAAGAAACGCTGTTATGGCGGCTCGTGTTATAGCTGGCTCGCGGAAGACTGGGGAAAAGTAAGCATTTTGAAGTGTTTTGAACAAGGGACTGGCACTAATCAATGAAACTCGGAATATTCATCATATCCTTTCATCTGGGATTCAGGATTATCCTGAATTGTCAAATGGTCAACAATTCACGATAGTCCAGAATTCTACAAGATTGAAACCCAAACCCCACTCAGCCCCACCCTAAACCTAATAGCGACCTTAAGATCTACCGACGGCAACTTCGAGGACGACGTCCTTCAAACAAAAGCATTCTTCGTGGAAAACAAAGATAATGAATAATTTCTAGTCACAAGTGTAATCTGAACACCATTCTCGCTCTGTATACGCCACTCAGAGCATTTTCACGTCTTCAGGACGACGTTGACTCATGGAGTGATGAGAGCTGTTGTCTGAGATTGCCTTAACACAGACACTGCAACCGTTTCAAAACTTTCAAAATTATTAAACAAGCTTCAAGTATTGAATACAGTATAGTCAGTTAACCGTGACTTCCTTTTAATGCTAAGATGTGAATTGCTTTTTAACCGCCGTTTTTACAAGCTGTGTTAGTTAGTAATACTCAGAAAAACTCTGAGCTCTAAGCGGGACTCGAACCCACAACCTTCTGAATGCTAGCCAGACGCTCTAACCATTGAGCCACTAGAACTCCGATAGCAGCGCAAGGTTATTTAAGGTAATTATACCTTAGATTGTGCCCAGTTCTTCGGGAACGAGTCTTAACCGCTCGGTTACAAGTACTTGTAGGTCCACAAGTCGCGTTGTAACAGTGAGTTTCCAGTTAAACACTGTTAGTTAGTTTCAGAAATTGCAGCTTGATGTTAGTAATAATTGTCAGTTGTTTGCTGTACAAGCTGTGTTAGTTAGTAATACTCAGAAAAACTCTGAGCTCTAAGCGGGACTCGAACCCGCTGAATTTCTGAAACTAAATAAGATGTATTTTTGTTGTTATTTTAGTGTTCTCGTTCTTGTGGTTTGGGATATCGACTTCGCAACGTCATATGTGAACATAAATTAACGAAGGAAACAGGGGGATATTGCAATCGGTTAAAAAAGCCTACAGAGATTCAAATGTGTAGAAACAAAGACTGTTAAAATAATGCATGTTGGCGAATGGGCCAAACCCTTGGTCCCGTGCGCTTGCGCAAGACTTAATCCCAGTACGACGCAGGTCAGAGGTTGTTGAACTGCTAAGTTAGTTGAACAAGGGTTTGTATATTAATTAATAATTTTATATTTGTTCATGTGTATAGATAGATAGAATATGAAGGATTTCTAAAGATGGCGAAGATGTAATGTGTACTTGAGAAACACAACTTGTTAGCCATGGATAGTGTAAAAAGACGATTTTTACAATCCATGCTGTTACTAAGGATTGGAAGGATAGGACATTATGAGAATTATTTCCAGGTGGCGTAACATAGAGCAAAGAGATCAATCTCGTGCCTAGAGCCTGCGATTCTCTTTGCATAACTAATGTACTTTATGTAAAGTCTACATAATAGTTTGGGTTAGGTTTAGGCACCTTTGAGATTAGGCTAAGTGTTAGGGATAGTGTTTTATAAAATAACATGTACAGTATACTACGCGAGCCCTGATTAGTCAATTGCCGTGTTTGGATCAGAGTATCCAAACACGGAAAAGTCCCGCCAAAACGATTTTTTGAAAATGTCGGACAATATATCATATTCACTTGTGATTATTTTATAAAAGAAATACCAAATGTTTTTTTTCCGTGTTTGGAGACTCTTATCCAAATACTTGGGAAATTGCTCGACTTTCGAAAAGCTAAAAACACTCGCCTACGGCTCGTGTCTTGTTACGCTTTTCTCCAGTCTCGCAATTTCCCGCGTGTTTGGATCAGAGTATCCAAACACGGAAAACCATTTGGTATTTCTTTAAGCACTGCCAGATGCCCACCATACAAACCTTATCACTGATATTTATGTATGTAAACTATTATATGAACTTATGAACCTAAACACGAAGTTATTTGTTTTGTCATATTACAGTATGTAAGTTATGCCTGGAAAAACAACAGTCATTAAATGAGAACTATTATTAGTATGTTTATCTTCAGTCTACGTGTATTTGATTTGTCACTACTTTTCACACGCCCCAACTTTTTTGCGCTTGAGTTTTATTTCATTCAGAATTCTCTCTGGTTCCTTTATTTTATTTTATTTTATTTTATTTTATTTTATTTTATTTTATTTGCTTTGCCATACTCAAACAATACGTACAGACATCGACACAAACTGGCAGGGCATCCGCAACAGCTTACGCCAATTACTGCGGTCCCTAAAGATTACAATAAATACAACTACAATACACAAGATAATTACAAACAATTAAGCTAAAAACAACACGATATCGATCTAGTTAGATCACGAGCTTTGTTGCATTTGATGCATATCGATTTCCATGTTCGTGGATTATCTGCATTAAAACCGTGTTCTAGTGCTAAATTATAGTAATTATATAGTCCTTTGGAACCTTGCAGACTTTAAGGCCCTGCATGTTATACACGGTGCAATATTCCATGCAATGATGACTCATGCAACATTGCAGTTGCAAGACAGGGGGTGTTACACGCTGTAACGCGTTTATGCAAATTTTCCAATGATTTGGATTTCGATAAAAGCGGGTAGACTGGGGAGAGGCTCGATTGAGTGCCAAATCATAACAAAATATTGCGAGACAAGTTGCTGAAGGGGTGTTACACGGTGCAACATTGAAACAAATTGCTGCAATCGTTGCAGAAAGTAGAACCTGATTCTACTTTGTATAACGATTGTTGCAACTTGTCTCGCAACGATTCTGACCATTGCACAGCATGTTACACGGTGCAATGGTTCATGTAACTTGACTTGCAACGATTTGACCATTGCACAGCATGTTACACGGTGCAATGGTTCATGCAACTTGGCTCGCAACGCCATTGCGACGATGTTACATGTCAAGGCATAGTACCTCTGTTGACTATGGTCAAGGGGAAAACTTCTCAGTCACCACGCAATTAAAGATTTTCACAGAAAATTACGCATTGAATTGTACAACACAAAAATAAGATCGCCGCCATAATATATTCGGAATTTGAACAATAATAAAATAAGATTGCCGCCATAGTATATTCGGAATTTGGTTGTCATTTGCTTTAGCACTTCGTGCAAAGCCACGCTCGAAAATTACTGAAATGCAAGCCGAAAAAGTCGAACCGCCATGTTTGGATTGAAACCGCCAGCATTTAACGCGCTTCGCGCGAGTAAATTCCGCTTATAAATTGTTTAGAAATCTACTGAAGTAGAAAAACCTGGAAAAGTTACGCTGAAATATGAATGTCGGAAAATTACAAAAACATGAAAACGTCAGTTTTCAAAAAAATCCGTGTCAGAAAACTCAGTTAAAAAAACCCCAACAAAACTTACAATCCGTGAACTGAGTTAAAAAGTAGAGCTAAACAAGCGCCATTTATGGAACTGAGAACTGAAAATCAGCAAAAATTGTTTAATTAAAAGCTGCTGAAGTAGAATATAAACCTGAAGACGTAATGCTGAAACATGAAAGAGTGAAATGGTCCATCTCCATGTTCGGATAAAAACCGCCATTTTCTCTGTACGAGAAAGCCTGCAGCTTCAAAAAAAATTTTCAAAACCCATTGAAATAAAGTAAGTTGAAAAAGTAAAGATATGTATAAAGCTGAAAAAATATGGGACTTCAAATTTCAAAATTAGGATAAAAACCGCCATTTACTGAAACTCAGCTTCAAAATTGTTTAAACCGGTTGAAAGCTGAAAAAGTAAAAATATTAAGCTAAAAAAATGTGGAATCTGAAATTTCAAAATTAGGATAAAAACCGCCATTTACTGAAGCTCAGCTTCAAAATTGTTTAACACCATTGGAAGTAAAGCTAAAAAAGTAAAAAAAGTTGAATCTCAGATTAAACCCGCCATTTAGCCCACGCTTCGCGTGACAAAATGCACCGCGTGACAAAATGCACCGCATGTCCAAAAAGCAGTTTAAAATTAAATTTACAGTTGATTTCACATTACATGTACTTTTCCGCGTTGTGTTGCGAAGTTCGTTGGGAAAGGTCAGATATTCATTTGGAAGTTCGGAATTACATTGCCAAGGTTGAAAAATGATCCAATCAAATTGCGAGCTTTGGAAATTACGATTGGATAATTTTCAAGCTTAGCAACGTAATTCCGAACTTCCAAACGAACATCTGAACTTCCCAACAAACTTCGCAACACAAAGCGGAAAAGCAATGTGAAATCAACTGTAATGTGTATATTATTGTAATATGTATTAGGGTACTGTAATGTTCCCCTTGCTTGATTTGTCAAGTTATATACAGTAGTTGCCTATATACAGTATCAGACACTGGTTTTATCCAAACTACTCATAACATACAAACTTAATGATCATGTCTTAAAATGGTGTGTACAGAAAGCATGAAAATCCTAAGCATTTCTAAATGTTATGGTTGTATGACCTATGTATATTAATGGCCAAAGCTTTCCAAAAGTCTAGCTCACCATGCTCTAGAAATCTATCAGTTTGAAATACAAATTCATAGTACCGTAAACCAATGAAATTAGAAGTGTTTGGCTTGTGTTACTCGTCAAGCAAGAAGTCCTTAATCTTTTCTTTCATTTTTGTCCTTTGAAAGGAGTTTGCAGCATTATCTATCACAAACTCTGGTAGTAATGATTCGCCACCCTTTAGGTCATGGTATGTCAATTGACAACCATAACACAAAGTATTTAGAATATGATTGGAAGATTCCTCAAAACTTTGATCATTAGCATGATCTTCATTAGCAGTCAAACTCTCACCAATATCTATTTTGATATAACTTGTTTTTTCGTTGCTGCAACATTTGTTTTTTCCACCACCAGAACACCCATCATCATCCTGGTTGGTACAACAACCACCATCACTACCACTAGTAGTAGGTGCACTGTCATTATCACCAGTATCAAAGCAACGACCAACAGTGGTACTTTCACTGTCATTATCACCAATACCACCACCACTTCCACCAGTAGCACTTCCACTGTCATTACCACCACTACCATCATAAGCACCACTAACACATCCACCATCACCACCACCACTGGTACCTTCACCACCAGTACCATGACAACCACTAGCATCACCATGACAACCACCACTACTATTACCATGGCAACCACTACCACCCTGCTGAGTACTACTACCAGACTTACCACTTTTACCATCACAAGACCTTGGTGTACCATCTTGGGCCAAATTTGAACTTGATTCCATTGGAGCAAGACAAAGGGAGCAAGCCTCATTGCAAGTATTGCCAACGTTTGAAGATAATTTATCCCCTGTTCTCACAACAGTACTGATAGTAGAAGGAAATCCTGCTTGCAATCCGAGGAGAAATTCCTGCGTTAAACGATTCACACTTGCATGAGTAGATGCCTTTGTTGAAAAGGATGGCACACTGAATGATGACACCTGGTTGAAACAATTGTAGAATTCAATCTCTTTCTTGGTGAACTCTCGTAGTGGTCGGACAATTGAGATCTCAGTTCGGTCATCTTCAAAACTGATATTAAATGGTAGTTGAGACCCTCGTCCTTGTGCAACATCAGAGAGAATCCTAATGGCCAGACTAGTACTGCAATCACCGACCATGATCCGATCATACCCATGTTCCTTTGCAGTCTTTTGAAGTTGCCATCGGTAACAATGTAATAGCAAATCTTCTTTAGCTGTCATCGTGTTGACTTTGTTAAAAAGTTCAATAATTCGACTACTTTGTGTTGACACTTGATTTGAAATTTCTAAGTCTCTGAAATCATCACTTAGACAGGCTGATTCAGTGTTCCCAATAAAAAGGTTTTCTAGCATGACACAGTGAAAGGGAAAGCCAGCCTGGCTAGCTAAGTTTTCAATAGAATCTTTTGTAATTTTCCTTTCTTCGACAGTTCTTCCAAGTAATTCTCCTTCGTCGATATGAAGCACGCCAGGTTGAAAGCGTAGTTTCTTCACGGCATCTTTGTTGAGCCCTCGCATGACCAAATCCAACATGGCGCAAGACGAAGCCCCACCAGAAACGGCGAGCAACACTCTCTCTCCTTGCCGAATCACTCGAGCTTTGCCAATCGTGGCACGAAACTTGTGAACAATGTAGTCTAAGAAACACGTTTTGCACAACGGGTCGCCATTTCGGACAAGCACAACGGCTTTTTCAGGGCATTTCATGCAACCCCCTTCCTCACCAGAACTTTTTGTTTTGTCCTTGGCGCGTCGACTTCGTCGTTTCGAAGTCTTCGTATTGTCTTCTGTTTGTTCTATTTCAGCTATACTACACATCACTTAATACTTTGAACAAACAACTATATTTCCTATGAATTAGAAAGCAACGAAACAAGTCTAAAACAACAAAAATCCTCGCAATTCCTCAACGTGGTGCAAATATAACATTGAAGCTCCTTCTCGGCCCTCGGATAGTATGGACACCCCCCGTAAAAAGAAATCTGGACATGTTTTTCCAGGGGGGAGTACCACCGCCTTGTCGTGGCTTCCGTAGTTCCAAGATGGCGGACGGAGCGTTCAAACAAGAAATGCCTCCAAAAGGAGGCTATGCTGCTTTTAATATGGCTAGAAACTTAAAAAGCAGAGGTCCTTCTGGATTTATGACCTTTGTTATAGGGGCTGGAGTAATGCTTGGCGGGTTTTTGGTGATCAAAAAGGGAAATAATAAAAGAAGGTAGAGGGAAATACTAATGGTCATTTTTAATGACTTTACTCATTTTTATTATTGAACTATTTAAATTTGATGTTGTGTGATTTTAGAGTGTTAAAAAAGGAACGTCAGGAAGCTAAGGTGGCCTTGATTCCGTTGATACAAGCAGAACAAGACAGAAAGTGAGATATTAATTAAATAAATACTGTACTATAGTTTAATTTATATTGCCACTGTATTGCTGTTCAGTTATAAATGCACGGATGAGGCCAAAAAAAATCAAATCTTCAGTGTCAATGTTGTCCATTTTGCATGTTTTTGTTTTATAAGTTTGACATTTTAATTTATTTTACAATGTGATAAAACAAATTTTTTTTTTGTAGTATGATCAGACAAATGAAGGAAAATCTGAAAACAGAAGAAGCCATAATGAAGCATGTAAAAGGCTGGAAGGCTGGTGAACATAGCTACCACACTGAAAGATGGGTTACACCCCATTCTACTGAACTGGAAAAACTATAATAAAACTTTGGGTGAACATTTGTTGTTTTTTCTTATACTTTTCACCGTAAATGATTTCAATAAATCATTTATATTTTACTAAACATTTTTAATGCATTTGTTTTAATTTATAATCAGATGCTAACCAAATGAAGAAGTGAAAAGGAATTTAGTATACATACATTACCATATAATTTTATAAATTATAAGACAGGTTGTATGTCCAATCCCTGTCTGGGACTCAGAAACATTTTCAAAATACATGTATCCAAGGCTTTTCAAGCTTGACAAACATCTATTACATTACACCAACCCAGTGCATGTACAATTGTATATATACTATTTGATACCAATTTCTTTTAAGTCAAGTCTCCTTAACCCACCACTAGGTACACACAAGTGGCAAAACTTGCTCAACATTAAAGTTTTGAACAGTACACTGTCACACACACAATTACAGACTGACTGGTTATCTTGCTGTGAAAATGTTTAAAACCTATAGAAACTCTTGTTGATATATTAAATATATACATTTAAGTTTCCTAATGGAATAGAACTCTTTTGCAGTTTCCCCATTTCATAAGATTCTCTTTTTAACTGCTTTGGTGGATATGACATGCTGTGGGATGTGATAAATTCACAAGTCTTGGTCTTTGGAGCTTGGATGTGTGATTTGGTTAACTAAATTAGAAGAAAACAAAATAACTTGAATTTAGTCTTAGAATTTAGAGATATATTTTGTCAGAAATATATGCTCTGTTTCTGATAACAACAACACTAAAATGGTGACAAGATTATATTGAGCTTGTGGAATGGTTTTTCGACTTACTTTATCAATGGCTTCTGCATTGGGAAGTAATCGTTTGGCTGCAGTGTGTGGAGGAAAGTCTGTTAAGGTAGTCGAATGGTTGATGTTCTTACCTGTCAGAAGTTGTAAATGAAATTTTTAAATATCAGCTACAGTGTAGACTACAGTACAGTAAACATGGTTTTGTAACTGAAGTTACTGTGGGTAGCAACTTTTGATAAACGCCCCTTAAATAATCATACCCAGGGCCACCGAGAGAAACAGTGGGGCCTGGGGCAAATTATTGGGACCCCTGATGACATCACATGGGTCAATTTGGGGGGTCCTGATGACATCACACATCATAGGACATCACACGTCATAGGATCTTACATCAAAAATCCAAATCTCAAAAATTTTAGGGGCCCCTTCTCAAGTTGGGGGACCAAGGCAACTTGCACCCCCACACACACACACTCCTGAGGGGTGAGGGGGGGGGGGCTCTTAGAGTCCCTGATCATACCATACTGTAATATTCATTACCATAATAATCCAGAGGTATGCTGCTTTCAGTAGTAATGCAACCACTTTTTTTGAATGCTGCTTCAAACTTAGCAGGGAAATCAGATTTCATTGTTGTACTGTAGAATTGGTGTGCTTTATCAGTTCCAAATTCAACATCAGACTTTGTTCGAATATTCGAGGCATCAACAATGATATTCGGAAAACTCACAATTGGCTGAATAAAAACAGAATGTTTTTAGATAATATTCAATATAACTTAAAATTATTATAATCCATGTTTAGTTATTATTATTTAATGTAAATGGTAATAGAAAATTTCAGAAACCTTTTATCTCACCTTTTGAAAAAAGTAGTTGTTTGTTGTTTGGGTGAATCTCTGATGAGATCGTCTGGGATCACAGTCTCCTTCAGGCAAACTGCTTTCTCCCATGTTTAAGTTTGCCTTTTGGCTTCGTTCTGTTTAATAAATATGATAATGAAGTACAGTTGGTTTTAGGTTGCTTTTGACAGAAATTTAGAAGTTTGTTCTGAGGTTCACAAGTTCGTATTGAACTAGGCATTTGATTGGCTACTAGCAACTAAATACTTGCGAACCTCGGAACAAACTTCGAAACATTTCCTTCAAAAGCAACCTGAAACCAACTGTAATACTAGTATGTTTAATACATGTATATTAATAATAGACTGTATTAATGTAATATATGTTTTAATAATTTAATATATGATTTAACGTATTAATATAGTATAATATTTTATGGACATTACAGTTACCTGTTTGGGACATGACAGGAAATGAGTCAGTTGCTGTAGTTCTGTAATTACATAAAGGACGGCAACCTTTTTCATCTCCAAGTACAATATTTGATGTATAATTTTGACCACATGAACTGGTTTTCACAAGTGGTAATCCTGTATAGAATTTCTGATTAGTTGTGACAGAGTAAACACACTTGTCAGGATCACCATGATGAATACTTGAAAGATTGTTCTGAAATAAGGAAATAATTTTTTTACCCTATATTTATGTATTGACATATAACGGTTACTGGTTGCTTAGCAACAACCTCACCCCAGTTTAATTTCCATTACAGTCTGTTATAAAAAAAAAAGTGTAAAAATCTTACTTTAATTGGCTGCAGTTTTTGTGGTATACCAAGTTGGGCTGGAAACGATGTCCTGCTTGTAGTTTCGAACTGGTCATCATACGTCCTTGGATCACCTTTTAAGATCAGTGTACTTGCGAATGAGCAATGTGACGGCAAGGCCATGTTTAATTTGCTTATTTCATTGCCCTTGTAGCTATGCTTGTAGTTCGACAATGGTAACACTGCTTTTTCTTTGTCACCTATCAAAGCAAAGAAATTTATAATAACAGCCAGTGAATTATGGCCACTGAATTAAAATTATTTTTATATATACATATATATATATAGCCCTTATGAACTCGTTTTCATGTGGGCAATATTCAGAGGTGTTTTGGAGTGACACTAAAAGTGGAGGGCCCCAAAATTTTTAGGGGGGTCCGGGGGCATGCTCCCCTGGGTAATTTTGAAATCCAGAGTCTCTGAAATGCCATTTCCTGCATTTTGGGACAAGGATTTACAGAATTCTAAAAGTCCCAAAACGTCATAAAATACTCAAAAGACAACACTTTTCCGGACATTGAATATCTGTATTATATCTTTATTCAAAGTTGTGGGTTAGCTAGGGGTAGTAAGTGATTTTGTTAATTGTAACTTTATTACTGGCCTTGTTAAAAAGTGGGGAGGCCCAAACATATTCTGCCCCCCCCCCCCCCAAAAAAAAGTGGGGGACCTGCCCCCACCCCCCTTCCGACGCCCCTGGCAATATTCAAAAGAATTTTTACTTTAAAACGGGGTTCTAAGGGCTAATTTATATATGCACATAAAAGAATTCTAATTTGGTGGCCATTTTTGAATAAAGTCTATAATTACAGTAAATTTATCAAATTGCTGTTTTGGTATAAAGTAAAAAATAAGACTAAGACTAGCAGCAATGACGTTTGAATGTAGCAATTTATATTTAATACTTTCAAAAGCTTGTTTAAAATCCTTTCATTCCCACCGGTGCCATTTGGAATTTAAAATTTTTTTTTACTCTGTCTATTACATTTTACTTGTCAAGGGAAGACCTGAGTCAACAGGTCAAAAGCTCAGCAATATAAAATAAAAAATTCTCGCTTCTATAATAAATTAAGTCAATGTCCACAACACGTCAATGTCATGAGTCTAAAACAAACAAATCGAATTCAAATGTACATAAATAAAATCAAATAATCAATATTGATTAAACGTTAAAAAATCTTACCTTGTGGTATACAACTTTTCATTCTGTTCCCTTTGAAACCGCTAAATTTGTCAAGAACTCGAACTGGAAAGTACTCCATATGTGTTGTCTGGAACGACTTCACTCTCGGGTCGGAGTCCATTTTGAAGTTGGTTTTTCTCGAAAAGCGGGCCATTTTGGAGTTATTTACTGGTTCGGGTGTCTTCTTTACAAAATGACTGCTTGTCATGGAAGTGTGTTCTCGAATGCGAGGTTCTGTTGTGACGATGGTGGCTGGTGCTGGAGATGGGACACGGCATTGCTTTGTCAATGGATGTGCAGGATAGTCCCGTTTGATGGTGCTTTTGTAAAGTTCTCTGTCGTAACTTGGTTCCCATCTTCTGTCCTGTCCGATGTGAAAAAGAGGCAGCGTAGGCATTTTATGAATAGTTTCCATGACAGTACAGAAGATTTAAAGCAAACTACACGTGTACGTAAACATTTAATTTTGCAAGCGTCCTGCCAAATGATCTTTGATGTTGCAATATAAACTGTTTCCTTGGCAACGCCCAAAATTGATTGATCAGAATGCAAATAAAATAATTGAAACAATTAGCGACATTTATCTAGTAAGGCTTGATGATTTTGGCAAAAATACTATATTTACATTTATTAAATGCAGAATTATACAGCTATTACAGTGTTTTCAGTTTGTAGTTGTTATAAAAGGTTGTTTTTGCTGTACTGACAGATTGCTATTTGGGATACCCCAAAAGTGTGTTTCAGACTTTCAGAGTCAAATCTGGAGTGAGCTTGTATGTTGACTTAAAATTCAATTTAAAATATTCACCAAAAATCATGGATATTATCCGATCTTTAACCCTACTCAGAAAGTAATTTAATACAGTTTTTAAAGGACTAAAAATACAATTTATTACAATCAATGTTACTACGGCAGTAAACGGCATGAACCGAATGGTCAATCACCATTTGGATTATGGTAATTTGTGGGAATCACCATATAAATATTTGGCGGCAAGTTCGCGGGCGAAAGCGCCATATTTCGAAATCACAGTGATAGTGACCTTATTCTGTGGTGATGGTACGAACACGGGGTGATAATACTGGTAGAAGAGGTATGTATTGGTTATATTCGTACATATTGTATTGTGAATATTGAATGCGAATTCTATATGCATCCTTTTTACGGTCGCGATAAGTGATAAATAGGGGAAGAAGCAAGCAACGAAGGTAATAATCGAAATATAGTAAGGTTAGATATACTGCCGGAACAGAGAACGTAGGAGTCTAACGTTTCGAGCGAAGGCCCTATTATATTAATATAGCAACGAAGATAGCTTGCTTGGCGCCTGGGTATACAGAAAGATATAGCTTACAGTATCTAATCTTTTTTTTATTATTATTAATGACAGTAGTCGCCGCTAAAGCTCCTCGGAAGCAGCTTGGTGGTGGAGGAGGATCTTCTTCTAGTAATGTGTTAGGTTCCCCTGGTGCTAAAGACAAGACCTGTGGCGGCAATCCAGTGAGATGGACCCCAACACCTTCGTGGCAGAAAGGTAAATAAATGACAAAGTTTTACTCTTTGCGGAATCACAGTACTAAATCCTTGTTTGAAACCCATGGCTGCCTGAGCCGGCCAAAGACGATTTTACAGTACTTGTCGAAGGGAAAGCCCTCGCCAAGACCAGGAAAGAATCTCCCTTCAGCCAAAAGGTTAATAAAATTTAGTTAGGGTTTATTTTGATATTTGAACCAGCGGAAATGGCAACAATCATATGGCATTGCAATTTTAATATTCTAAAATATGAAATGACCATTTCATTAAAGTGTTTGTCAGGTTTTTAATTTGTTCTCTGCTTTGTTGAATGGGAGAGGTACCTTGGTAAAGGGTTTTGAAAATACCTTAACACTTTTCTGGACTACCAAGTTTGGAATCTTGTGGCAGGGTGTCTGGTTCCTTCCCTGAAGAGGATTGATTTTTAGATGCCCACAGATGGATTGTGGTGTTTTTCAAAAAAAAATATCTTAGTAAAAACACATTTTATAGGGTAACATTATGGTGCTTCTAGATAAAGATTGTTATACCAATAAAGCAGAATTTGGGAACAGTTTTAAATATGGGATTATTTTAATGGTAAAATTCATCATTTTGTAAATTCATCATCCAATTGTGTAATACCCTTGTGGTATTACAGTATTTAGGACTACACTACACTCGTAAAAACACACAAGCTGTTACAGACCTGCAAGCAAGTTGTTACAAGGCTGTCACTGTCACGTGTTTGCACTGGCTGTCCCAGTCTGTTAACATGTCTGTAACAGGTTGTTGACAACTTGTAACAAGGCTGATGACTCCAACAGACTGATGACAAGTTGTTCCAACAACCTGTTACTGCTTTGCACTCAACAAGTTGTTAACAGATTGATGCTAACAAGGTTGTACCAGCTTGTTGAATGAACAGCATTGTTCACAACTTGTTCCCAGCCTTGCTACAAGCCTGTTGTGAACACATCCTGTTGACAAGCTGTCAACACATGTGTACAGTACTGTACATAATTTGTTATTCTAGTATTATACTAAAAATATTTCAAATGTATTTTAGGCATTGGAACTTTTTTCCTAAAACCTGGTGAAGATGAACAAAATTCTTCAGCTAATGGGGAGAACTCACCTGCATCAAGTGGTAATCCTGTACCAAGTATTGTCGAGGATTCTACATCTGCACCAACTTCTTCCAATGTAGAAGAATGTTCATCTGGTACCAACATCACTTCGTCAGAAGATTAACTTTGACAACTATGTACCCTCAAATTAGCTGTTTCAGTTTTTCTTTCCAACATCCAAAAAGAGCCAGCCATGGTCATTTCAAGTCCATTTTCAACATGTGCTCAAGCCAGGACAAAAGAATATATTTGTATATTAGTTTTTTATCATAATTATCAAACAGTTCCACAGTCAATAATAATCTACTTTTTTTACTAGCTTATTGTCTGTAAATACGTTTAATGAACATCTTGGTTTATAGGTAGAAAAATAGAGGCCACAAAAAAAAGAGAGAAAAAATAGTTTAGTTGGTTGATGCTATTAAACAATCAGACAACTTACCCTTGTGTCTATACTGGATAACCCTTTCACTTGTAATCTTAACTCCCCCCCCCTCCCCTCAAACATCCACCCTCGTAAGGTAAGGTGGAAATTATGTCACTGGTGTTTGGAAGCACTCCTCTCACATGTGACCAAGGTGAAATTTTAATCAGATAGTGCATTGAGCAGGAATTGAACCTTGGTTCCAGAGGTGAAAGGCAGACACTAACCACTGTCTCACCAACAACCTATTGTGATATTACAGTACTGTAAAAGCTGTAGAATATAACAGTTTATAAAATAATATGTTATACCACTTTATAAAATAACATGTATACCACTTTTGAAAAGCTAAAAACACTCGCCTATGGCTCGTGTTTTGTTACGCTTTTCTCCAGTCTCACAAATTATTTCCTGTGTGTTTGGATCAGAGTATCCAAACATGAAAAACCATTTGGTATTTCTTTAATTCAACATGAATCCTTTCCCATGCATGATTGCAGTATAAAAATTTCAACGTTACTGTACATTACACTAGTCATCAGTCTGAATTGTTTATTTGATGAAATATGATAAATTACAAATACACACAACATACAATTGAATGATGTTGTAGGCACTAAAGATCTAGATCAGTGAAACTGTCATGGTCCCCGTTATTGACCAGTCTCACCCAATGCTGAATGATTGAATGTCATTTGCTAAAAAATATTCCTTAAATTTCTATGCATTTGTACAGTTACAAAGTGATCTTAAAACATAGCTCCAGTCACCATTCAACCTGTGATTCGCATTCTGAGTTCTGTTTGTTACTGGCATTAATTTTGTATGTCTCCATCTAACCGCTTCATGGATAACAGAATTTAAAACTTTCACAATTCTCTAAGCTCTAAATTGTGACCCGCAAATCTAGATTACTGGGTGCCATCGTCTACTGCTTCACACAAAAAATGTTTTGGTGAATTCTCATACTGGAATAAAAAAATTAGTTTATTTTATCCCATGTATAACATTGGTAAAAAGACCTTTCTTCTGTACATTATATCTTACAACCTCTTCTATTCTCTTGGTACACCCAGTTCCCCATGACCAGCCATGAGAAATCCACACTTTTTTGCTTTCATTCTTCTGGAAGCAGGACAAAGAAATTGTTCCCCTTTTTCATTTTTTCTACAGCTATTTCTTCCTAACTGTTTTTCTCTTTTTTCTTTTAAAGAAGCAACAGCACCTGAAAAAAAACCCCCAACATACATACATTAAACAGTACAAAATTATCTATACAAGAAATTATCAATACTGTAATATGGAATCTATGTACTGTATTTTTATTACATGTAATTTAGGGTAAGTGAAATTCCTGCAGTTTAGTTTTGTTTTCTACAATATCCTTATATAAACTGTTCAGAATAGGAAATTAAAAGAAAGTATATTCAGCCATCATTGTTTAACACTTTGAGGCCTGGACCTCCCCCTGTGCTGAATAAAATAGAGATGAGCCGATTAATCGGTTAAGCCGATTAATCGGCCGATAATCGGCCATTTTTCAATAATCGGTAATCGGCTGATTATTAATCCATAATCGGCCGATTGCCGATTATTACTGAGTTTTCATATTTCTGATAAAAATATGCGTCGTTTTCTTCTTCTCGAAGTTTGGGTGCGCCTAATGCAATCACTGAAATCTCAATCTCACCTTTCTCACTGTCGGAACTCGACATTCGAATGATTCGACAATAACAACTGACAAAAATAGGTACGCAATGCGTACATGTGACTACCGCTGTTAAGTACAGAACGAGATATAGACTTGAAATGCATGAAAATGTGTGAAAAGCACAGACACACACAAAAAAATGGTGGATAAATCCTAGCTAGAGAACCACTCTAGTGGTGCTTTGAACAACCCAATTTAACTTTTATCCACTGTGGATAAAATTTTATCAGTGGATAAAATTTTATATTAGGTTGTTCAAAGCATGATTAGTGCTGTTCTTTAGCTAGAACTTATCAACTAGATAAGCTATCTTGGCTTTGTACAACTCACCCCAGATCATATACATATAGATTATTTTTGTGGAAACACCGTAAAATATTTGTTTGCTAAGCTTTCAGCCTGTTGACTCAGGCCGAAACTGTTAGCAAATAAATAATTTTCATTGCGGTGTTTCCACAAAAATAATCTATATACATTATCGCCTTGAAAACTTTCAAAGAATTAATCACTCGAGATAATCAACATTGTGTTCCAAAACAACATTTTACCTGCCATAAATATGCTGTCAGTGGCATTCACGTGTAATGCACATCACTGATATTTTGTGATTCTGCTAGTATTTTAAATAACACAGAACAACAATACTCAGTATTGTAGTTTCAACAGATATATTTCTTCATTTCAAGGCTTTCAACATATTCAAGGCTTTAAGTTTCCCAGCACTTCACAATAGCTTTACAACAATTTCAGTATCAAAATATACAATTGGTGGCATGTAGATTATAGAATGTTTCAGTGCTTTCACAAGAGTTAGACTTCTGGTGTATCTACTATTCTGTGGACGGATCACTGTAGCAGCTCTGGTGTCCACAAACGTTGATTTCTTAATTTCATTATACAAGATATTGAACAACACCTAAAACAAGTAAACAAAGCACCAAGTCAAGGTTTTGTAATGTCTATGTAACAGCCAACATATTTTGCTTAAACTAAATTAATCTAACCTTATTTATACTGGATAACTCTATCAGTTATATCTAAACAGTTATCCTCAGAGCTCCAGTAAGGGCCCACCCTCATTGGTCCAGTGTTACTACAGGAGGAAACCTGAGTACCCGGAGGAAACCTGTGGTGTTTGGTAGAGTCAAACTGGAAGCACTGTTCTCACATGTGGCCAAGGTGAATTATTTTAATCAGATAACTGCACCGTGCAGGTATTGAACCCAGCTCGCAGAGGTGAAAGGCACGTGCACTAACCACTATGCCACCAACACCACCTAGCATAAATTTCTTATATACAATGTATATAGTGTAAATACAGGGCACTGTGATATATACTTCTCGAACTCATTAATAATTCACAAACCAAACAGATAGGAAAATCATAAGCGAGACAAAGGTTTGGTATGTGATCAAACAATTAATTTCCTGATTTGTTTGATCACGAAACAATGAAAGTTGTGTTTGCTCTAATATCAAAACATCTAGCTCGAAGTTGGTTAAAACACACTTCTCACTCTTAGTGTATGCACTGGTGTATGATATATACATGTGTACATGCAGTATAAACATGAGTCACTGACCAGTGAGCACAACACACAATTCAACCAAAATTAAACTTATAAAGCGATTTTATCATTATAAATAATTTAGGTATATAGCAGTTTCTTCGATAAAAGAAGGTTGAAGGCCCAACTTCTAGCAAAAGCTGAATATTTCTAGTACTGCTATAAGTACAGTACCCTGTTTCCGACCAAGTACTTATAGATTTTGTATATAGTATATAAGATAAACAACGTCACAGTTTTGAAACTATTTCTTACCTTGTATAAACTGATCAATGTGGACAGAAACCGTTCCAAGAAGAAAAGATTTGCAAAGTAATAATTAACACTTTCAAAAATCAAAACTGTCATCGAGAGAGCAACCAAAATGCAAAGACTTGATTCACTTTAGTTTATTCCCCGCGAGGCCACGAAAACAACTCGAGTACTTCCCGAATACTTGGCGATCAATAGCGATCTTCTTGACTATATGACGAGTACTTCCCGAATACTTGGCGATCAATGGCGATCTTCTTGACTATATGGCGATGGCTGCACGAGTATGACGTAAGTGCGGTTGAAGACACTCGCGCAAGCAAGCAACACGCCGACATTATGGCTACCGCTGACAGGTCAGCGGTAGTCACAAAAATAGATGCCAAGATGGTGATAAGGCGTTCAGTGACAAGTGCAGTTTGCAAGTGGAAGAAGAAAAGACTGCTTGAAAAACATACAAACAGTGCGTAAAATACGCGGCGATAGCCAATTGTTTTGGCAGATTCTCAAGTTCCTTTCAATTTGGGACTAAGTTTCCTATTTCTTTTATAAAATAAAGTTGAAAAATTAACGCAAATAAACATTTCTCATGTAGTCAATATTTTCGTTTGCGTAAACGTTCACTTTAAAAAACAAAACTAAAGGCGATCACTGGTAAGCGCAGTAAATCGAGACAAAGTATAATAGTTTATATTTTTGGGTAAAATTGGCAGAGTCAAGCGACAGACAAGTACTTTGAATATGAGAGAATTCGTCAGCAATTAAAGTGATTTTTGACGCGAAAATAATCAGCTTTGGCCGATTAATCGGCCGATTATGTGTCATGATCAGCCACCGATTAATCGAATCGGCCACCGATTAATCGAATCGGCCACCGATTAATCGAATCGGCCAATCGGTATTTTTTGGTGATCGGCTCATCTCTAGAATAAAACCATCCGGTGTTAGCCAGAATAAACCTTAAAGACTCATTGTCAGGCTTCAACATGTTAAGTGTCTATAACGTGAACAACCTTGAAACCACGAAAAACCTTTAGTGGTTTTAAACAGATAAACAAGACAGGAGCATTCACTGAAAAAAATTTCAAGCAAATCTGCTGCATAGTCTTCTTTGAGCTATAAACTCATAAAGTTTGCCATGGCTTGTCCATTTTTGAAGAAATTAAATGACTGATTGGAGTGCTTGATGACATATGCAGTTAGATAACTATACATACACTGTGCTGTAACAACGGATTATTTTAATCCAATGACATATGTCATCTGCCCTATACTGTATTAAATCCCAGTCTTTTCTTATTTTGTATCAGGAAGGTAACTTTGGCTTAATATCTTGAAAACTACATGTCACATTTATGTATTTCATTCTTTTGGAAATTGGTTATTTAGATTGTGAGCTTCAAAATTGTTCTATCAGAAATTTCCACTTTATTAACACATGATGCAATGGCCTGTAATTTCATACTTTGGTAACACATCAAAAAGTGTTGATCTTTGCAGAATGGGTCTAAAGCTTTAGGTGCTGACTCTAAAAACATAAAAATTGTAAAAAAGTTAGGATCACTTACTTTGTTTCTTCCACAACCTCTACTTCGGGTTGGGTCGTATTTAAATGAGCTCCTAATTTGGGCTCCATGGCTGAATCATTTGATGGCCCTAGATCTCCATTTGTTGAGCTTACTACTTGAACTGAGCCTCCTAAATGATTGCCTCCTTGTGACATGAGATTATTACTTGAATGCCGCACCTGTGCCACATCTGGCCATGCCTTGCGGTCTTGTGAAGACTGCCAGAGAGAAACAAAAGATGTCAGAAAAAAAAATCATAATTCTACACAGCATATGAATGGCTAAATCTACATTGTCAATACTAGTGTGAGCTACTATGCCTTGTAACATTTGTATTGTATTGTACTGTATATACTATACTGTCCTGTAGTACTATACTGTACTATACAGTTCTGTAGTACTACACTACACTACACTACACTACACTACACTACACTAGTAACACTACACTACACTACACTACACTACACTACACTACACTACACTACACTACACTACACTACACTACACTACACTACACTACACTACACTACACTACACTACACTACACTACACTACACTACACTACACTACACTACACTACACTACACTACACTACACTACACTATTGTATTGTATTGTATTGTATATACTATACTGTCCTGTAGTACTATACTGTACTATACTGTTCTGTAGTACTATACTATACTAGACTATACTAGACTAGACTAGACTAGACTAGACTAGACTAGACTAGACTAATACTAATACTAATACTAATACTAATACTAATACTAATACTAATACTAATACTAATACTAATACTAATACTAATACTAATACTAATACTAATACTAATACTAATACTAATACTAATACTAATACTAATACTAATACTAATACTAATACTAATACTAATACTAATACTAATACTAATACTAATACTAATACTAATACTGTACTGTACTGTACTGTACTGTACTGTACTGTAGTTGTACTGTACTCAGTAGGACTATATTGTACTGCATTGTACTGCATTGTACTGTAGTACTATACTATACTACACTACACTACACTACACTACACTACACTACACTACACTACACTACACTACACTACACTACACTACACTACACTACACTACACTACACTACACTACACTACACTACACTACACTACACTACACTACACTACACTACACTACACTACACTACACTACACTACACTACACTATACTATACTATACTACTGTATACTACATAATTTTTATACTAATATTGTCCTGTAGTACTATACTGTACTGTAATACTGTACTATAGGACTGGTCAGACTGTACTGTAAGACTGGACTGTACTGTACTGCACTGACAGTACTGTACTTACACTTCCCTCATTTTCCCTGTTGGTTTGTTATAACCATTTATAATAAGCAGATTTTTACATTTAGTATTTGTCAGTGTTTGGTCAATCATACTGTGCATGGTGGTGCAAATGAGCTGATTAATTTAAATACAAGCAGTACTGGTAGTTTATCAAACAAATTTTAACAACTTACTCGGTTACTTGTATGTGGGGTAGCTTTCTCACGAAGATGAAGGTGATGTAGGCCTTGTGTATGTCCTTGCACATCGTGCCCACTCAATGAACCATATGCATAAGGCTGGAAAATAAGGTGAAATATGTTTCATAAAATGCACAGCTCAACATAACAGCCTGTCAGTGGTCAATGACCAGCCAAATTCATCAGATGACCAGTTAAGATCTTATCAAGTCAGTGATAAAAATTGTGATAGCCAGTCATTTGACCAATGTAGCTTTAAATGATATTTTGAACCTTGAAATGACAAGTAAAGTTGGTTTGAACAGTCAGTATGCAATGTTACCGTGCTGTACATGTACATGTACATGAACATGAACAGGATCAAGGCTTACATAATATACTGTAAGTTATTAAAACAATATTGTTGTAATATATTGTGTTGTTCAGTTACTTACAATTTGTTTGTGTGTCCAGTCAAACTCTCCATCATCCACAAAGCCTTTTCTATCAAACAAATCTTTGAACAGTCTCCGTAGATAGTCATAGTCTGGTGTTTCAAAGAAGTCTAACCTTCTCACGTATCTTAGGTAAGTAGCAAGTTCCTCTGAAAATAAAACAAAATTTCACAATAAAGCTTGGAAAATTTAAGTAAAATGCAAAGAAAATATTTCACTTTTAATTAAAAGTATATTTTAATCAAGTGCCAGAGTAGACAAATTAAATTTTCAGTTCCTCAATTTTTCTCTCTCTAAAACAGGGTCATTAACCCTGCCTAGTCCAAGAAAAGTGACTCACTGGCCCCCGCAAAAAAATAGGTCTGGTGTGAACGTAAAAAATGTCTATTTACCGGGTTGGTTTTCACAAAGAACTTCAATCGGTGTTGATCTTTTTGTATCTCCAATTTTCTGGTACCTTTCTTTTAATGTGTCAGCCTGTAACAAAGAAACAAAAGAGAAATGTTAAACCTGAGTGCCTAAAGTAATTAATAAATTGTATTCAGACAGCAGTCTGTAACACTTAGTGACAGCTTAAGCTTTGGCATTTTTCTTTTCAAGCGCAACTTACGGTTCTTTTATTAACCTTTAAGGGAGAACCCTTTGAGAAGTTCAAGGTCTGTTTATTACAGTAGTTCATGAACTTACTTTTAACCCTTGCCAAGGTAAACTGCCTCTAAGAAAGTACATAAACATGTGACCTAAAGCCTCTAAATCATCTCTTCTGCTTTGTTCTGTAAAGAAAAACAAAGTTGTCAAAGATTAGTCATCTTAGAGACATTAACCCATTTCCTGTATGTATTGTGATACAGTAGATCACAGAAGACACCACAGCATATACAGTCACACCACTATAAATAGATAACAGACAGACAGACAGACAGACAGACAGACAGACAGACAGACAGACAGACAGACAGACAGACAGACAGACAGACAGACAGACAGACAGACAGACAGACAGACAGACAGACAGACAGACAGACAGACAGACAGACAGACAGACAGACAGACAGACAGACAGACAGACAGACAGACAGACAGACAGACAGACAGACAGACAGACAGACAGATAGATAGATAGATAAATAGACACATGAGAAAATGTAATCTATTGTTAAACAACTTACCTTTTCCTAAATGGGTGTTAATACTCATATATCTGGCAGTGCCAGTTAAACTTTTATGCTCTCTATAAGGAATGTGTTTTTTCGTTTCTGGATCAATGTATTCTTTTGCCAAACCAAAGTCTATAATATGTATCGTTCGATCCTTCCCTGTAGATTTTCGTCCAATCAGGAAATTCTCTGGTTTGACATCACGGTATATCATATTTTTTGAGTGTACATACTCTATTCTTAAAAGCTGTAAAAATAAAAATAAAATAAATGTTTTAAATTAGAATGACTTACTGTACTGTAACGCCAAACAATTTTATTCAGGAAAAGGATAGTCCCTCAGCCCTAGCTAGTTTTGGTCTGCCTGTATAATTCACCATGTACTATACAGCAGAAAATGATAAAATTACAATAGAACTTCACTATCTCAAACTAGGTTTTCTTGAATAAGAGTTGATTTCCTTTCGTGGTTGTAAATCAATGACAGGGGGTCGTACATGGCAGGTAGTGATGTGACATCATAGAAGCCATTTTGGCAGTGCAGCGGCCTGCAAGGAAAATGCCGATTTATAAAGATTTTCACGAGAAATGGCAAAGCAAGAACACTTCAAAGAAGTGCAGTCTTGATTAATTAATGTTAATATGTTATTTAATTATTAAAAGAAATTTGACATTTGTGTGTTCAATATCATGGCCTTAGAGCCATGTTCCACATCAAAATGGTGCATTCACTTCAGATTTTGCACTGTACAGTAGAACTTGAGTTTTACGACCACCCCTGTTGCCAGGTAAAAGTCGTCGTAAATGACAGAAGGTCGTACATGGCAAGTAGTGATGTGATGTCATAGCAGCCATTTTGGCAGCGTCGCAGCGCTTCTTTATATAAACATTGTTTCAAGGTTAGGAAAATGGCGATTTACAAAGATTTACAAGGGAAATGGAAAAGCAAGAACATTTCAAAGAAGTGCAGTCTTGATTTATTAATGTTAATAATGGTTATTAAGAGAAAAAGAATTTGACATTTGTGCGTTTAATACACTGAAATATCATGGCCTTTATAGAGCGATGTTCCCCATATCAAAATCGTGTCGTACTATCATTCACTTCAGTTTTTGCGCTGTGTTTTTATTACGTTTGATTCAATTTTTACGCTGGTTTGGTCTAGCTCTTGCCTTTATTTATGATCTTCCAGTAGTATTTTTTATATGTGAACACTGAGTTTTGTCACTTTCCTTTCCAAGTTAAAAAGCCGTTGTAAAACCGTTGTAAAATATACAAACTTGTCGCGGTATTAAACGTCAACGATCATCAAGATCAACTTGTCTAAAGTTAACAAATATTACTCATGGTTTCGAATTGTTCAGTCATTGTATTAACTCTCAAACATCAACTAAAAAGTATTTAACTCTGACAACAAAAATTCACACAGATTTTCATCAAATAATGCTCAAAAGAGAAGCAAAACAAGTCTAAAATGCGGTATGAAACCGGAAGTGTTGCACAATTGCCGTGTTGTTTTCGCATGTGGTCGCATTCGCGTTTGTTTACTACGAAAAAATGGGTGTTTCTTTAATGTATTTCAGCAATTTTATGTTGAGATGGTCACTCACAGCAGGTAAATATCTTGTTTGGGACACTAAAAAGTGGTCGCTGGTCGCGTTAGGCAGGTGGTCGCTCATTGGAGGTACATTTCTATTAGAAATCATCCGTGCCAGAAAAAGTGGTCGTAAACAGCAGGTGGTCGTTAAAAGGGGTGTCGTAAAACTCAAGTTCTACTGTATTTTTGTTACATTTTATTCAATTTTTACACTGGTTTGGTCTTGTTAAAGGCTCTTGGCTTTATTTACAATCTTACAATCTTTCCAACACGCACGTTTACCACTTTCCTTTCCAATTCAAAATTAAGCAGTTGTAAAAATAATATACAAACTTGTCACTGTAACAATCGTCAAGATCAACATGTCTAAAGTTAACAAATATTACACATTGTTTTGAATTGTTCAGTTATTGTTTTAACTCTCAAACATCAACTAGAAAAGTATTTAACTCTGACAACAAAAATTCATACAGATTTTCAATGATCAAATAATGCTCAAAAGAGAAGCAAAAGAAGACTAAAAATATGCAATACCACAGCAATTGCACAACACAAGTTTCTGGTTTTCTGGTCGCATTCGCATTTTGTTTACTACAAAAAAATGAGCATTTCTTTACCAGTAATATATTTTGGCAGTTTTAAGTTGAGATGGCTACTCATAACAGGTAAATATCTTGTTTGGGACACTAAAAAGTGGTTTCTGGCCATGTTAGGCAGGTGGTCGCTCATTGCAGGTACATTTCAATTACAAATCATCAGTGCCAGAGGGGTGTTGTAAAACTCAGGTTCTACTGCATTTCTTCATTGTTTTACAGTAGTATTTATCCTCTTATCTCAAACTCCTTCTACAGTATCACAAACCAATATTTCCTTAAAGAGTTCAGAGTAGCAGTATATACTACTGGTTGCAGGTGACCACACCGCGCGCCGAATTTTGATCGTCGTTTGCATTGTGTCAACTCCTACTTTACACCGGGCCAAGTATGCGTTCACACGGGGTCAAGTATAAGTTCAGTCAAGTCAAGGTTATTTTTAGTGCTCGAATCACGTTTTTGTCCATTGTAAGTTAATACTTATTTTTGTATTAACCAATCACATTTCACTTATTCCACCATACTGAAATTCAATACCAATAACATTTAACACGGGATCCCAGACAGCAAGTTGTGAGATATAATATTTATGAAACTTTATCAAACATGGAAGGAGATATGAGAGTGGAAAAGCTTTGTCTGAACTCTTACTTGACCCCGTGTGAACTCATATTTGACCTGGTGTAAAGTAGGAGTTGACACAATGCAAACAACAATCAAAATTCAGTGCACCACAGCACGGTCACCTGCAACTAGCAGTAGATGGTATCATAGTAATACCACACATGGGGGGGGGGGGGAGTATGGGGGGAGTATGAGTTTGTACTGTAACTTATTAGTTTATTTGTTATCTTAACAGCCTGGTCACTAACGTAATTGGCTCATACTGTGTTAGTGCTCCTGAGCTGTTAGCTAAATACATATCTTTTGTGTGTTATTGTCAGCTAAAGTAATTAAATAAGGGTCACCCTACTTACTACAGTACCATGTATTTAACAGCCTCAGACAATGTAACATTGTTCAGATCAGATGATTTTTATTAATATTACCTCCTGTTTATTTGAAAACCTAGCAGATTTCCCATTTAGTTCTTTACTATGTCCCCTGTAAGTTTGCAAATTAGAGATAGCATCTCTTGTGCATGTACTTATTTGGTTGGTGATGATATGCATGACAAATAAAAAATTTGAAGTAGCCCTCTCTTTAATAAATATAATGAGAATTATTAATTTATTATATAATTGACCCTTGCACTACAGTGATGGGAAATTAAGTAGGATATTTCATCTGGCTAATTCTAATATGCCTTACAGCAAAATCAGACATATTTTTTTAATAGAGCAAAGTTGAGATGTCAATTTAAATATCATATTATATGCGCCAATATTGTCAACCACAAATAAGGTCAAGACAAGATGAAACCTAAAAAACAAGTGTTAAATTACATGTACAACAACATACAGTATACAATACTAAGCCAAATAAAGACCAGCCATCAACTCAGTTGAAACTTACCAACTGCATTGCAATCATTAGGACTGTCTTTAAGGTAAATGTTCGATCACAAACATCGAAAAGGTCTTCTAAACTCGGACCGAGCAGTTCCATTACTAAAGCATTGAATTTACCACAAGGGCCGAAATAATGAACTTGAGGAATTCCACCTAAAATAACAGAACATAATATCGCATTATCAAAAAATATCACATGCGAACAATACATGACCAATGCCAAAACAATAATAGTAATATCGCTAGTTAGGATAATGTAAAGTTCAGAAATAATTAGAGTGATCATAGAATGTTAGGGGATTTCCTGAAAATGGATGGAGGAAAATTTGGTGTGTATTCAGAAAGTTGATAAATTATTATAGGAACAAGCTGAATTAATTCAAAACTACAACCATGGTAGGACTTATGTGACCAGAATTATAAAATAAGCTCACATGAGTGGGCTTATATTATAGGAGAAAAACCTCTCTTGGTAAGGTTCAATGACTGAAAACAAAGGGGAGAAAACAAAACAATCAAAGAGGACGGTCTTCAGTCACGAATATTTTTAGACGATTAAAAGCCAGGCTTCCAATAGTGAGCAGGTACACTGGCTAGCAAAACTGTCAAGGTGATAATAATTCAACAGAACAGACGGACAATTCCTTATTTACTTTAGAAACGGAAAACTGATACGGGGAAATGCGAAATTTCCGCTTAACGCTTTGAAAATAGTGTCTTCTCTCGTCTCAAAACAATCTCTGAAACCAGTCCATTTTTAATTGTAATTCGAGCGAGATGAAAATAAAATGACAATTAACAACGCGTTTTGTCGTAGTGAAATAAATTCTTTATTTTATACGTTTCTTGATCGCCAAATTTTGCTGAATTTCTTCCATGTTTCGGAGATTTGTCTGAATCAATGTTCTAATATGTCACGTCTACTAAAGAGGTTATCAATACAATTATTATTCCTTCGTTTATTATAGAAACACGAAGCCATTTAAACTTTGCTAAAATCGACTAGAAAAATCTAGTTTATTAAAGTTTTTAACCTGACAACGGGTAACTATAGACTAAAACAGCAAACGAGTTGTCCATTGAGTAATGGAGAAAATGTCAATGGACTTTTAATATTAAAATATTATATTAAACTCTTACCTGTGTTGCCAAGAACTTTGTAGAATCTATACTCGAGATGTAGTTGAGGTGCCCTCGATTTCATGGGTTCCTTTTAAAAAAACGCAATCGAATGTGAGGGGATATTATTTAGAAAGACCTAAGCCGAAACGTTAGTACATTTCTAATATATAAATAACTTCGATCTGTGAACCTGAAACTTGTCTTTATTAGTCTCAACTTTGAAAGTCTTTTCAGAAACTTACCAATTTTATAGCCACATGCTCGTTATTGTACAAGTTTCTACCTATAATAAACACCCAAAATGAAGAATTAAATTCGAGTTTTGCTCACAAACGAGAGGCAGGGAAATCGTGGATGTCTTTATACCTAATCTCAGCTCTCCGAAGTTTCCGCAGCCGATCTTCTTTCCAACTCGAAAGTTCGGTCCAACCATTGTCATATTCGAGTTCGACGATGCAGTATTACCTCTCTGTTGCATACCAGGTCGACTCGTCCGCGATTGCTTCCGATCTGACCGTTCATTGTCTCGATCTCCTTGTCTTTTCGGGTTTTGCATTGTAAACTTTGCCCTAATCCACCAAAGTTGCCATCAAGCTAGTATCATCGCAAGCTTATTAACCTTGCAAAAAAAGTTCCGGCGTACGCCTCTCTCGCCGTGCCAGCCTCGCTAATAACCCGCTCAGTCGAGAGTTTAATATCCAAGTATATCCTCTGCCATCTTTCCTAGATAATATCTTCAACCGATGAAGGTTTAAAAGCACTTTAAAGACACGAAATCCTCAGTTCTCTTGACGAAAATGTTTATTCTGAACATCGAAATCTTTCGACTCTAGGCCCGCAAAGCATCATTGCCATCCCATAAATCAATGTGAGCTTCAACTCCGGGGGCGTTGTCCCCTAGCAACGAGCCAAGGTGACGTCTTTTTGGCCGCGGTACAAAACACCAAAATGGATACAACACCGCCTAAAATGACTTAAAAACTTCACATTATGAAAACACTTCGTGACATTTAAATAATACCGCATCTAAAGTGTATTTTTAGCTTTATTTTGTATATATCCGTTGAGCTTTTCAGGCGTTTCCATGGTGATAAATAAAAGTATCTACAGGTATTACCTGGGGGTGCCGCTTGCCAGACTTCCGATTTGTGGATTTATCGCTGACGTTTAATACGTCGACAGGAAAGCGTTTGGAAATTCTGAGTCTAGGAGAACATATGTTACGGTCCGATAAGCTCGCATTCTGAAATTATAGTTTAGTTTATTGAATAGTTTTCTTGTTAGAGTTGCTAAAGAGTTTTGTCCATAGTTAATAAAGCTTAAAGCGGCTCCCCATGGTTGCACGGCTGGTTTTGACAATAAACTAGTGATGCCATCAGGACATTGCCTCAAACTGATAAGGCTGACTTTCTCAGCGTGAACGCTGGCGCCTTTGCCCGTTAAAGAAAAAAATAAACATACAACGAGCTCGCATCTTATGCCGTCAATCTATGTTTATTGAAGCTTGACTAACGCAGTCTAAACATTAAATAATAAATTATGGCTCGAAGCGCTAAATTGAAATTTGTTTCAGTTAATACAAAATTTCCACTTTATGACGTTGCGCTGATTGGCTATGACGTCACAAGCAATCTGAACGACAGACGATAAATATATATTCTGTGTTTTGAGCCATGACGCGTCCGTTAATGCGATTTTAATCTCGGCGTAATCAAGCAGGATGACTAGTATAGATTCTAACTTTTTTTCGAACTGCGGTTGATTTATTTTTAAGGCCTGATTTACCACAATAGTTGAGCCGCTGAAAAGGTCTGAGTCATAAGTCAGAGAGGGAATACCCCCTCCCCCTTCCCACACACACACTTTACATACAATTACTCATTAATAACGATAGACATTTATACAATTGTACGTCATCCAGCAGCCATACATGCGTACAAATCTCACAGTTTGTCAACACGATGTGTTCGCAACAAGCCGAACTGCTGTAACAATGTTGTTATTTCATGCCGAACGCCAGACAATTTTACTGGCGGTGAACGGGTTTCAGGACATTAAAAAATTAAGTTTGTCTAATGTGAAAGAACTCTTACATGTAAAATTGTAATAAAAGATCTTTTACAATTTTTTTGTATCTTTCTTCGTTTTCAAGATATTCCAGTTTGTTTGATATGTAAATTAGATGGTCTCTGACATCAAGAGCAAGCAAAATCAGTTATATCTCGAAGTTTGTTTAACAAAATAACTTGAAACTGTGCGCATAAAATTTGTTTGCCCTGTGACAGTGAACATTTTATGTTGAGCAATCATAGAGGTGTAAGTGATTTTGACCCCGTTTACACTTGAGCAAAAGTTTCCGGGATTCACGTTGTTTTTTATTCCCATGAGAATGAACAACAATGTGAATCCGGATACTTTTGCTCTAGTGTAAACGGGGTCTTTGTAATGTATGAAAATACTGTACCCTGGTCCTGACGTCAGAGATTATCTAATTTACATATCTATCAAACAAACTGAAATATTTTAAAAACGAAAAAAGATACAAAAAAGTTGCAAAAGATCTTCTAATACAATTTTACGAGTTCTTTCAAATTTGACAAACTTCATTTTTATTGCCAATGTCCTTTAAGCTACATGCTAGCTACAAGCTTGTTGTACATGTTCCCACTGTAGAGTAACTAACTGGGAACAACAATCAAAATATGGGAACAAGCAGTGTGAACAAATCCTGATATCGTAGCTTGTTGATAACAGCCGTCAAATCTCTACGTAAAATTGTTCGAACAGCGCTCTGGAACAATGCTGCTGCGGGTTGTGACAAGTTGTGCGTTTTTACGCGTGTACTTTGCAACAAGAATAAGACCCCGTTTACCCGATGCCGGTACAATTTGAAAACGGAACAAAATCATGCCGGTATGCAAATACAGCACATAACATTTCATGTTATTTTTGTGCCGGTATCGTGTAAACGCAAGGCATAAACGGCATGATTTTGTTCCGTTTTCAAATTGTACCGGCATCGTGTAAACGGCGTCTAAGATGTCCGCAAATTTGTTACAAATTGTTGTAATAAACAAGCCTGTTGTCTCAGATTGTTTATTTGTAGCAAATTAAATGCCATACAACTAACAAGCTTGTAGTAGCCTCGTAAAATAACGCTACTGTTTGTTACATATACAATTTGTACAATTTTACGTAGAGATTTGACGGCTGTATATGTCGTCCAATAATTAGACGAATTTTCTTATTGCCTTATTATTTTTGTTTCCACGCAATTGGTGCAATTACGTCAACCCCATCACGTTTAAAGAACTAATAAACAACACAAGGTCAATTGAGAAAAAAAGACGAATCAATTAGTGGTTATAAATATTGATTGTTTTTTTGACAAGCTACGTGTTACGGTTGCAGATAACATCGCCAGGATCTTAAAAAAATTATCATTTTCAATCGGTCACGTCGACCATGAGTCGTGTAACAAGAAACAGGAAAGCTGAATTCGCATTTTCGCCCTCAAAAGCCTTTTCCAGTTTCCACGGCCGTTTCCGAGAAAACTGGCATTTGAAAGAATCAACGTGTCCTCTCACTTTGAATTCAGGATTATCTTGAATTGTCAAATGGTCAAGAATTCAGGATTATCTGAAGGCTAGAAGACTTCTATCTCCCACATGTTAAACTAGAAAGAATATAATACAGTAGGGGTGTGGTGGTCGGGGTATGAGAGGTGGGACTTTCTTCCGACCCGGAGGGTTGTGGTTAAGTTTAGGGCCACCGGGGGTTGTGGTTAGGTTTAGCCGTTTAGGGAGCACCGCTGCTAAACGTTTGCGCATGCGTGAATTCGCTGAGTAAACATTGCAAGAGAAGTGGGAGACAGCTAAGACTAAGTAAGACTCGACTTTTCATTTGTGTTTTAAAAAAAGGGTAAAGAACGGGGGGTAAATTCAGAATATGTTACAATATTGACAAAGAAGCCATGCACAAATTACCTACCTTATCTTTTTGGTAGTATGCTTATAATTTTCACTTTTGTGTCGGACTCTCGGACCAGTCCAAATATTTCAGTGTTTTCCCGCCCTTTTTCTGAGGACGAGCCTGGGACGAGCTCGGACGTCGCGCATGCGCAAAACGTTTGGCAGCGGTGTTGGGTCGGGGTGGGGGGTGGGGATTTCATTTCTTTAATATTCAGGATAATCCTGAATTCTAGATGACAGGATATGCTGAAAGAATATAATTATCTATGTCCGCCCCAAGCCCCTCGAGCGCCCCCAATCTACGATGCCGTAATATTAATTTAAAAAGAAAAGGGGAGTCGTCTAGTTTAATATGAGCTTATTTCTAGGATGTTAATTACATTGGAAGTATATATGTTTTTGATTAGCTAGGGAATTTATATTTGACGACGTGAAAATCAGAGTGGAGACGTTTACGATAATTCCAAATCGCGCGCGCGTCACCTTTAAAGACTCTGGGGATGAAGTTACCGGTTTGCGTAATAAGCATCTCCAATTTTGGTATAGAGCATTTTCACTCACGTGATCGGTGGCCCATTGGGGTGGTGAAACAATACGAAATATTTGAATAAGAAAGAGCTAATTCCCATACTGTACACCAATATGGCCGCCGTGACGTAAGATGAAAACGCTCTATACTTCGATTATATTTATCAGACAAATAATGACTCAATTTCTTAGGCGTAGTCTCACTACACTCCAATCTTGGTATACTTCGATTATATTGATCAAAGATAAATAATGACTCAATTTCTTAGGCGTAGTCTAACTACACTCCAATCTTGGTATACTTCGATTGTATTCATCAAAAACAAATGACCCAATTTCTTAAGCGTAGTCCAACTCCAATCTTGGTATACTTCGATTGTATTCATCAAAGATAAATAATGACTCAATTTCTTTGGCGTAGTCTAACTACACTCCAATCTTGGTATACTTCGATGCTATTTATCAAAGACAAATAATGACTCAATCTCTCAGGCGTAGTCTAACTAATCTTGGCATACTTCGATTATATTCATCAAAGACAAATAATGACTCAATTTCTTAGGCGTAGTCTAACGACAGTCCAATCTTGGTATACTTCGATTATATTCATCAAAGAAAAATAATGACTCAATTTCTTAGGCGTAGTCCAACTACACTCCAATCTTGGTATACTTCGATTATATTCATCAAAGAAAAATAATGACTCAATTTCTTAGGCGTAGTCTAACTACAGTCCAATCTTGGTATACTTCGATTGTATTCATCAAAGACAAATAATGACCCAATTTCTTAGGCGTAGTCTAACTAATCTTGGTATACTTCGATTGTATTCATCAAAGAAAAATAATGACTCAATTTCTTAAGCGTAGTTCTAACTACACTCATTACAACCGTCAAGGCCACTCCGTGATGGGATTTGCAAGTAGAAACTCATGACTGAAATTGAGACGGTGACAGCAAAGAGAATGAAAAAGAAACGATCGAGAATAATGGCTGCAAAATGCCACTGTTCCCTCTTGTTCTCAGCAATCGCTTCCTGTCTCTTCTCTTCCTCGTACCTTTCCATTATATCAACGATCGTTTGGATATTAGCTTCACAGCCATTCAATTCACGGGAGCCTTCCATGGCGTTCGCGTTTGGGGCGAAACTGCTTTGCTTTAAGTAGGAGGTCGAACGCGAGCGTACGGCTGTTACAGCACCACTGGGACGCCCATTCGGGATCGCGGGACGTCCATTTGGGATCGCATGCCCGTTAGGGCATGTCGTCAATAGAGGGATCTCTACTGCGTCCAGTCTATCACGTTGCCTTTCCAAATCTTCGTCGCTTTTTGGCGTGTTAATAAAAAACGCGGGGGCCATGATTTTGAAAATGAGATAGTGAAACCAAGCAGGCATATCCTTGTCACCATGGAAGTAACATCGCGATAGGAATGTCGTCACTAGAAGACACATGGTGATCTCAACGAAGCAGGCCATAGAGAATTTCCCGATGAACGGAATGACGAGGGAACTGTTTGGGATGTTCTCGGTAAAGATCAACATGTAGACGGTGAGCCCCAGGAGTACAGTGATGACTAGGGATATCCGTTCTCCCGAGTCGTGTGGTAAGAGGAAGGCTAGGAGTGTCATTAGATTGAGAATGATACAAGGGATGATGATGTTGTTTAGGTAGAACAAGACCCGACGTTGCACGTGAACAATGTACGTGATGTCCACAAATGGGTCCGCACAGCACGTGTAGTATTGTGTATTTTTCACGGCCTGCAGCGAAACTAGTCTCCATTCTCCGTTGGCAGTGTAACGGTCAAGATCAGCTGTGTCTTTCTCCAGTCTCAAATCGAGGACGCTTTTCGTGTAAGACCAGGAACCGAAAGTGATGTTGCATTTCTGTTCGTCAAATGGGAAGTAAGTGATGTCGATGGTACAAATGGTCTTAATTTGCGCAGGTGCGAACCACAAGGTTAGACCATCATGATTGAAAACAATCTTAGTGTCAAACTGGTACATTTCTCCTCCACCTTCGATCCTAAGAAAATGTTAAGTTTTTAGTTTGTGCGGATATGTAAATATAATATAATAACATCAATATATTATAATACCAAGTTTACCCCAGCGATCTGTCTGTCTGTGTTATGCACATATGTCTGCTTGTTTGTTTGTTTGGTTTTTTGTTTGTTTGTTTGTTTGTTTGTTTGTTTGTTTGTTTGTTTGTTTGTTTGTTTGTTTGTTTGTTTGTTTGTTTGTTTGTTTGTTTGTTTGTTTGTTTGTTTGTTTGTTTGTTTGTTTGTTTGTTTGTTTGTTTGTTTGTTTGTTTGTTTGTTTCTGTCTGTCTGTGTCTGTTTGTGTACTCGCCTCTTTGTGTGCTTGTCTGTCTGTCGCTTGTCTGTCTGTCTGTCTGTCTGTCTGTCTGTCTGTCTGTCTGTCTGTCTGTCTGTCTGTCTGACTGGCTGTCTGTCGGCCTGTCCGTCCGTCCGTCCGTCCGTCCGTCCGTCCGTCCGTCCGTCCGTCTGTCTGTCTGTCTGTCTGTCTGTTGTCTGTGCACTTGGTCTGTCTGCTGTCTGTGTGCTTGTCTGTAACTGTCTGTCTGTGTACTTGTTTGTTTGTTTGTTTGTTTGTTTGTTTGTTTGTTTGTTTGTTTGTTTGTTTGTTTGTTTGTTTGTTTGTTTGTCTGTCTGTCTGTCTGTCTGTTTGTTTGTTTGTTTGTTTGTTTGTTTGTTTGTTTGTTTGTTTGTTTGTTTGTTTGTTTGTTTGTTTGTTTGTTTGTTTGTTTGTTTGTTTGTTTGTTTGTTTGTTTGTTTGTTTGTTTGTTTGTTTGTTTGTTTGTCTGTCTGTTTGCCTGCGTTTGTTTGTTTGTTTGTTTGTTTGTTTGTTTGTTTGTTTGTTTGTTTGTTTGTTTGTTTGTTTGTTTGTTTGTTTGTTTGTTTGTTTGTTTGTTTGTTTGTTTGTTTGTTTGTTTGTTTGTTTGTTTGTTTGTTTGTTTGTTTGTTTGTTTGTTTGTTTGTTTGTCTGCTTGATTGTTTGTCTGTCTGTCCGTCCATTTGTCTATTTGCCCTCTATTCGTCTAAACCCTAAATTTAATGAACAATAAATAATCCTAAAATTAACCGATGCAAAGTTTCTAATACCCTCATCCGACAGTGCTTTACATTAACTACAAAAGAAGTTAGGATAACGTATATTCTTAAAAAGTAGTACGTACGTATTATATAGAACAATATCTGGTTTCCAAAAGTAATCTGGACTGATCATGAGTGTCTTCAGTCCTCCATAGTCTGACGCATTCCAGGAAATCATATTGTTCGTCCATTTCTGTAAAAAAAAGTATAGTTAAGAAATGGCTCATGGTTTAGCGTGCTCCATCGAGTTTTAGTATACACCCAACCATCGTCTATTACAAATCCTGCATTCTGATTGGCTACTCAACCGTTGTCTATTCGTGATGGACAACGTTTGAGAAAAATGAAAACAAACCTGAAAAAATATGGCAATAAACTCGTTTTGCAGACGTTTCGGAGGAATTTTTTGAGAGTTTGATATAAAATTCTATCCCTGAGAAAGCTAAAAACGCCACAAAATATGGCATGAAGATTTTTAATGGTAAGGAAAGAAATACAATTAAACCGTATTTTATTAATTAAATCTGCTTTTACTTGCCGCTCACGAGTGGTTGAATAACACAACATTTTCGTCAGTTTGCACTAGAAAAACTGTATTTTTTAGAGTAGGTACAGGGTGTATACTAAAACAATTAGACAACTCGTCCTCGTTGTCTATGTGCGAATAGTCAACTCAGGCTTCGCCTTCGTTGACTATTCGCTCATAGACAACTTGGACTCGTTGTCTAATTGTTAAATGGAGCACGCACGACAGCCAATCAAAAACGTTACTATATCAAAGCTATGTTATAATAGTGAATTCTCGCGGTGAGTCTAGAGCCGGCTGTTCAAAACACAATTAGTTCATGGGTGTTCAAACCTACATAATTTCACAGAAGTTTACACGTTGTTAAGAAAGGCTAGAATGCTATAGGATCAGCATAGATAACCAGAAGGCTTCACAGATAGAAGAATTAACAGCATATGGTATAAGTAAAGTTTTGTTTAATGACGTATTATAGTGACGTCACTATGACGTCGTAGAAAAAGGAAAATCTTATAAATAAGTTTTTTTATTACGTGTAATTCGAATCTGCTCCGATGCTGTGGACTCTCAAAATATGTATAGGTAATCGCATGGGGCCGAGGAAAATTAAGGTTTAATTTCACGAGTGTTTTCAAAATTTCACAAAATTGTCTGAGTCGCGAAGCGACGAGGGTAATTTGTTAGATTTTGAAAACACAAGTGAAATTAAACCTTAATTTTACGAGAACTCGTGCGCGCGATTAGGTGTTAATAATATGGCGGGCAAAATTATTCAAGAGCTATGTTATGTCCAGAAAATGTAGAAGTAGATGCACCTCATCACGGTCGGCCTTCTTTCTTAGCTTTCTTTTTGTAAACACATGCAAAAGTTCGTAAATTTTCTGGTGTATTCATTTTCACTAATACTTTACACTCCTTCAATAGTTTAAATTAGTTCATCTGTTTGGGGTTCACTGTTGCTAAGTAACAAAGCGACCAATCACACGCAAGTACTGATGATCAAGGAACCAATCAAGTGAAAGTAATTTTACTCTAAATTACAAAAAAATGTCCTCTTCATTAGCCAATCATATCCAAGTAATTTTGTCGTGTATATTATTAAACAATGTTATATATCAAAAATTACAGAGTCCATTTTTTTTTCCAAGTTTCTACATGTATTATATATAGTTCAACTAATTTGTGAGTCATATAAATAAGTTTTGTGGAAACACTTTCAAAGAATTAATAATTTGTGAGTCGTTACCTGTCTCACCCAAACATTACTGGTCAAGATCTGATTCTTGCCATCCTAAAATTAGAACAAAAAATATTAAAACAATTGAGTGTACATATATACTGTGAGTAATTCTGACGTCAGTCGTCTGAAAGACGTTGGGTCAAGCTCAAATACTCAGACAGCGTTTCTGAGCCCCAGCCAGGGATACCGCTGCTAAACGTTTTGCGCATGCGCGACATCCGAGCTCGTCCTCAGAAAAAGAGCTGGAAAACACTGAAATATTTGGACTGGCCCGACCCAAAAGTTAAAAATACAAGCAAACTACCGAAAAGATAAGGTAGATAATTTGTGCATGGCTTCTTTGTCAATATTGTAACATATTCTGAAATTACCCCTTCGTAATTTTCTTTAAACCCTTTTTTTAAAACACAAATGAATAGTCGAGTCTTACTTAGTCTTCGCTGTCTGAGTGTCGCCACGGCTTCTCTTGATGTTTATTCTAGCGAATTCACGCACGCGCAAACGTTTGGCAGCGGTGTTGCCAGGGCATTTTTGTTCCCAGTACATTAACGTTTAAAGGGGCAGTAACACGGAAAATCTTCTACTCAATTTTGAATTTATCTAGAAGTACTTTCCGTATCTGAAAGTAGAGCGTTCTTATTACATCAATACCTCATCATGCTTCAGAGATATTCAAGTTTTTGTAACATGCAAATGAGATGCCTTATGATGTCATCTACTCAACACAGATCAAAAAGACTTCCCCAAATGAGGAGTATGTCAAGCAATAACTGTGTACATTGCAATGTACCATTCGTATTAGAATAGCTTCAGATTTTCAGCACAATCTACCTACTATTGCCGTAGATGTCCAACCTTTACGTAATTAGTGGAGTAGATGGTAATAAGGTATCTTATTTTGCATATTTAAAAAAAAACAAGATGAGAAATTGAAAAGGGCTATCGAAAAGAGCTATTATAACATAACCGTGCGTGCTCCATTTAACAATTAGACAACGAGGACGAGTTGTCTAATTGTTTTCAGTTTTAGTATACACCCTGTACCTACTCTAAAAAACTACAGTTTTTTTAGTGCAAACTGACGAAAATGTTGTGTTATTTAACCACTCGTGAGCGGCAAGTAAAAGCAGATTTATTAATAAAATACGGTTTAATTGTATTTCGTTCCTTACCGTTAAAAATCTTCATGCCATATTTTGTGGCGTTTTAGTTTTCTCAGGGATAGAATTTTATATCAAACTCTCAAAAAATTCCTCCGAAACGTCTGCAAAACGAGAGTTTACTGCCATATTTTTTAAGGTTTGTTTTCATTTTTTTCAAACGTTGTCCATCACGAATAGACAACGGTTGAGTAGCCAATCAGATTGCAGGATTTGTAATAGACGATGGTTGGGGTGTATACTAAAACTCGATGGAGCACGTCAAACCACGAACCATTTCTTAATTCTTCTTTCTTTTAAAAACACTTCTAAATAAGATCAAAATTGGCGTCTCACTGCCCTTTTAAGACGTCTAGAAGCGAGAATGTAAAAAAGCGAACAAAAGACGCTTGATACCAGGTCAAGGAACACCTTCAATATACACGCGTAAAAACGTACAACCTGTTGCAAGTTGTCAACAGGCATGAACAATGTTGTTCGGAACAGCCGTGAACAATGTTGTGCTGCACCCTGTGAAACAGTGTTGTCAACAGTACTATTCAGCCATCATTGCTGTAACAAAGTAGAGTTGCTGTAACAACCTGTGCTATTTTTGGCTGTGTACGTCATATTAACCTCGTTCCCAGGGTCTTTTACGTCTTTGCTCGGTCGTCCTTTGTATACCTTGTGCGAATATTTAAAGTACGCACTACACTGTTACATATACAGCAAAGACAAATTTTAATAGAAACAAAATAAGATTAGATAAAAGCAGAATTTAAGAAAGGCAAATACTAATCAAATGTTACATTTAATTAAATTATCAATTATTAAATGATTAAAGCTGATCAAATATGCCAAAAAATTTCCATAAACATTGCCAACTTTTATTAAACTTTTATATTCTTTTTAAAGCAACGACGCCAAAAACTAACTGAAAATTTGTCGATATAGTCACAAAACTCTTTTGATTTAGCCATGTATGAAACGTGAATACGTTTTAAAATACATCTACTTTTTGCCCAAGACACTGATACAATTATACAATAGTCTAACGAGTGAGTTGTTTGCTTAAAAACCAATACAATATTTTGTTTCGCTCTTAAAAACAGGAAATGTTGTACAGAAACCCTGTTGTAGGATAATTCTTCCAAAGATAATAGCTGTAAGTACTGAATAGTGATATTCATAAAAATCTGGTATATGTATGTACTTGAAAATTAACGAAACACAACACACCATTGCTTAGAGTTAAATGTCTTTTTATATATGATACAGTTTTGTGTGTGCGTACACAGAAAAAATATTTTGACCGTATATAGTTTACACGTAAACTCTATATTTTGTAAAAAAATAAAAATATATTTTACAAAATATAACATACATTTTAACTCCAATTTCAAACAAAAAAACTTATAAATGTTATGCACATAGGCGTATTCGTAACTCATAACATTTTCATGTATAGTCTATGGTGAAACCGTCTTTAATAAAAACACATTATATTTTTAATAAAACTTTGTAAATATATATTATATAATAATGTATCACCTAAAACTGCATAGATTGCCGTTCTTCACTTCAAGCAAGAGTGCTGACGCCATCACTCTTTAATGACTCGATTTTATACGCGTGACGTACATGTTGAGGAAAACGTCGCATGCTTAAGCTCTTTAATTGAACTGAATGCTTCGGACGATAACAAGTATTTTACTACTAAATAGTAAATGGTAGCAACTCGCAGCACTTCACTTTTGATAAAAACTTCTAGTATAATTACATAATGCCAACACATTTCCAGTGATAAATCTTATCCACTTAACTAAAAAGTTTTTGTCAGTTAGAAAAAAAGAAACAAACTTGTCATCTCAATACACACACAAAAATTCAAGTTTAAAATATATTGCATGTTTAAAATCGTAGCAATAGACGAACCAGGCGGAAAGCGTAATCTTGTCAGGAATGTTAAATTAGCCCAGCATATAATTTTAAAAAGACCCATATTAAAAGAGACATGGGTTATTTCAGAGTTATTTCATGAGTTATTTCAGTTATTTCAGAGACATGAGTTATTTCTGTTATTGTAAATAGATTAGCATATAAGTCGAGATAACCTTGTAAATAATTATTCACTCTGAAGATGTTGCAGGATTAGCAACGAAACGTTAGTTTTAATAAAAAATTTGAATATGGGTCTTTTTAAAATTATATGCTGGGCTTTAATATTCCTGACAAGATTATTGCATGTTTATTATATAATCAGACGCTCGTTAGACATTTGTCAAGCTCAATTACTCAGAAGAGATTTCTGAGACCCCAGACAGAGACACAGGATTCTTACCTGCAATCTTTTAATGACCGGTTAGACGCTCTAACCATAGACCACTTTCATAATAGCAGCTAACTTAAATAATCTTTTATGTGCATCTTAATAAGCCTTTCTTGCCCTCGTTTGTGTGTCTGCAATTCAAAAGAATTTTTGCTTCATAACGAGGCCAGAGAGGCTCGTTTAGATGCACATAAAAGAATATTTGAAGAGGGGCCATTATGAAAGTGGTTTATTGAGCCATTGAGACTACGTTTACACGGTACCAAACGAATTCGAGACCAGTCTCGAATTCGTCCTATTTCGCCGTGTAAACAGGCGAAACCGTACTAATTCGAGACCGGTCTTGTAAACGGGCCCTGAGTCTCAGATGGAGAGCTAAGGTTGCAAATTCATAGTCATATGTGCTCCAAAGTGGTACGTTTGCGAGCTTGGTGTAATGTAACATATATAATCAGTCAATTTTAATGTTATTATAAGAAATTAGGAATAACCTCAAGGAAATCTTTCCTAAGACAGTAAACCAGAATATCCATGGAAGTTGGTCGACCCAACCTCAAGAAGGTGTGAGGGAAACTATAACACTAATTATACCTATAGGCCATGTCCACATGCACTATCCGTTTTCAAACGAAAACAGCGACGTTTTGATACGGTTACCAAAAACGGAGCGTTTCGAAAACGCTCTCCAGAGTGGAGATATTCGAAGACGCCGTTTTCTGCACCAGTGTGGACGGCAAAAACGAAGCTTTTGGAAAACGATGATGTCACGATTATGTTATCTTGGTTTTAGTCACCTAGAACTATTCATAGAACTTTCTAGCATTTTACTAAACGGCGAAAACGATTCGAAAACGATAGTGTGGACGAAAAACATTTGATAGCTACGTTTTCAATACGAGGTCTCCGTTTTCGTTTGAAAACGGATTAGTGCATGTGGACATGGCCCGAGACATATACTAATAATTCACTCTGTTTTCCCCCCAAAAATATATAGTATTATATTGAAATTTTGAGCTGTAAACTTCAAAATTAAAACAGTACATTGATTCAATTATGAAATATGAGTTATATCTAACAACTATGGGGAAGTTCTGAACATTTACATTTAAGACCAAGTTTTCACACAAATTGAGCTAAACTTGATTTCTGTTTTGCCAAACATGTTGATTTGCAATCCCTCTCAATCTAGTCGGTCAATTTTGACCAGCAGTACTTCTTTGACAATCGTTGAGGTTCTGTGTGATTTTAAGACAATTCTTTTGTGCCAGAATTGCTACAGATTTTTACAAAGTTAAACGCAACAAATCGATTTTTAAAAACAGGCAAACATGTATATATACATACCAAGTCAACGAGCTGACTGTAAGCCAGATCAAATGTCACAATGATCGGGTCCTTTTGTCTGGCTACAGGTCTTACTTCTGCCCTTGCTTTGCTATTTTCAATCAGTCGTTCAATCAATTTATATTCGTGATTCTTTTCAAAGCCTGTAGTTAGCGCCACCGTAAAACAGACACCTAAGAAAACAAAACCATTGAACTCGTAAAGAGATAAAAAAAAAAGTGACACCAATTCGGCACACGAAAGATAAAGCTAATGGAAAGGCAATAATGATGATATGCTGTATAAACTGTGTTAAAATTCACATATAGGTTTCTCTTACTGTTCAAGTGAATAACCAGAAACCAACGACAACAAATTTCGATTAACAGTCGGCTCCAACGCCTCGCCATGTTGCTTGTTTTTAAACACGAAATCAGGGTCATTTCGGATTAAGAGAAGCATCCTTGATTACCATATTTAATTTTAAAAGTCACCAGTTAAAAATTCGTTTGAAAACGACAACTGTGTAACTTGTGACATCGGTAACCTCCCACGGCACAAATCAAAGAATGACTACGAGCTCTAAACTTCGAACTGTAACATTTTTTTCATCTGGGACACATCAGAGTTTAACAAACTCTTCGTGGTTGTCTTTTTTGCTTCTAACAGATTTTCTAACACTGAATATTCAACCAACAGCCAAACAGTATTTTCAACACAGATAGACAGAAGTGTCTCTGCGTGTAATTAAATCGAGCCATCGGAACTCAATCGTTATTGCTTTTGTTCAAATGTTTCGACCCTGCCGAGAAGATCTTTGTCTAATCAAAACAGTCCCCGCATTCGTCTATCATCCTCAACTATTTCAATGATTCTACCATTATCTACCGGACTCGTTTAATTGCGTATCATGCCGACATTTCCTTTATACCCTACGCAGAGTTTTTGTAAAGTCGTATACTTTCCTAAAATAACAATGTTCCGTGACTATACTAAAATGATATTAAAACTAAATTGATTTCCTAAACTTTGTAGATATATATGACCCTTTGGCCTTGCCAAAATAATGAAAATAAGTTTGCTTGTAGAGTGTAGCAGAAGAGCTTATACAATTGGCGTTTGCCAAAAAATGGTTTCAAAATTCCGTTATAGTTGGGAAAATTTTGACCGAATTCGTCGTTGTTGGACGCAGCGAATCAAAATGGATACATCGAATCGACGATCCGACGAACTATTAAATCACGGAACATGAAGATTGGGAAAGGCGTCAAAATGGTGCAACGCATGGTAGGCCATCTGGTTTGTACTGTAAGTACCAATTAAACGTTTGAGACTATGATATAAATGTATAATACAAACATGAAACACAGCAAACTGAATTTTTCGCTAACGATCGCCAGTGACAGCATCGAACAAAAAACCAGCAAAATTAAACTTCGTTCTTTCGTCAATACCGTATTAAACAGAAACTAACAGTATTCAACCGCCATTCAACAGTGTTTCTATTGCTTTCTCGAGACAAAGACGAGCATAAAGCCATAATTTCTATTTTTTGTTGCGGTACATGATGGTTTCGCCGCCTGTTCAAAGGTAAACAATATGGACGAAGATAAGGGCAGATAAGGCAATAAAGATATAGAAAATAGAATTAAAGGAGGGTTAATTAAAAAGGAAACGAAACAAAAGAGTTTTATCGCCGAATAAATACGATAGTTAAGCCAAGACAAAAAGAACTGACATGCGATGTATGGGGACATGCATGAAAATACAGCACAACTGAATGTAACTGCTGTATGCATTGGAAATGTTTCATCGAAGTCATATACCAAGATGCATGTTTGAACCATGTGTCTTCCGAGTCCTTGTCGAATCTGAAAGTGGAACGGGCTTGTTTAATTTCATATTTTATTGACTTCTGTATGGTACCAAGGTTGATAACTGGAATCGATTTCTGATGCGTTTTTCACAACCTGTCTGTTGCTTGCTTGCTTATAGTCTAATATAGTTTTGCAATGAAATAACGCCATCATTAGTTTGTCAGTTCGAGTAAATTTACTGATGGAAACGTTTTACGACAACCATTTTTAACAAGCTAATCGTTTGCGACAACTTATTGTAACAAGCCTGTTGCAACATAAATTGTAACGAATTAGTCTGTTACGATATAAATTGTAACAATTAGCTAGTCTGTTGCGACATAAATTGTAACAAGCTAGTCTGTTGCGACATAAATTGTAACAATTAGCTAGTCTGTTGCGACATAAATTGTAACAAGCTAGTCGGTTGCGACCACAACTTGTAACAAGACTCATGTCGATTTTTCCCCTGCATACAATCGTGTCAGTGATTAATTTTGTCTTTTTGTTAGAAGTCATGTTAGCTATTAATAATAAGATGACAACTTGTGTGTAACAATGGCACTATCATGAAAGTTTGTTTAACCCTAACTTAAAAGGCCAACTTTTCATATAAACTAGTATAAAGTTTCAGTTACCTAACTAATATTAAAGTTAAATGATATTTGCCATATACAAATTGTTTTAAATGTCATATATGAATTTTTTTGACAATAATAAGTAATATCATATGTAAAATTTCAGTCGAAAAACAGTAGCTTATACATTGAGAAATATTTCAATGAAGCAAACTAGCAAAGATTGAATCGAAGACACACAATTAAACGAGGCAAGAAAAATTCAGATGGCATGTAGCCAATTAGGTGCATGTTAAACGATTCCAATTTTGCTTATGTCACTAAAAACAGTCCCATGATGCAATGGTATATAATTTGACAATTCCCAGTCCTTCGCGAAATTTAGAAAAAGCCAATTAACATGCCAATAATACCGATCAGAGCATGCAGCCAATACGTTGTCACAACGGTCTCTTTTAAAGGGATATGGCAATAAAAATTATTTTTGTCCAATTTGTAAGAATATGTAGAAAAGTTAGAAGGTACGTTTACAGATTTTCATTAGCTGGCTTACTTTTTCAGATATTTGCGAAGAAAAACACAAGCCGTCCGCCATCTTGTTTCACAATTAGATCTAATTAAGTGACGTCACAAGCAGGGTAAACATTGTAAAAATTGCAATCAGTAGCCAAATGTCAGCTAAAATTCTTTTACATTGTTAGAGTTTCAATTTGAAATATGTCAGATCAAAATACTTAAGATTTTGCATTAAAATACCTAGGAAATTAAGAAATGTTTAGACAAATTTTACCCTGCTTTTGACGTCATGCATATCTGACGATAGACATGCATATCCAAAATGGCCGATGGCGAGCATATTCGTACGCAAATAATGCCGAATTTCTTAAAAAATAAAAAATCTAATGAAAATTTGTAAACGCACTTCATAACTATTCTTGATGTTCTTACAAATTAGACAAAAATAATTTTTATTGCCATATCCCTTTAAAAAAAAAAAACAGCGCAAATATACACTGGCTCTGGAAAATTATAAATATAAATGCTAAGGACTTGTATAGTTGAATCAATATATACAAATACCTAAAATTAACTTAAAATAAAAGTTTAAAATCCTTGACACAAATACAGCTCCATCTGAATCTAGAATGTTGACAACTTATAATTTTCTGAGCGTAGACAAAGTAGCTAAGTGTTTGCAATGTTTACCCTCTGTGATGGTTTTGTTTTAATATAATATTATAGACGCGGGGGTTAGCTGAGTGGGAGAACGGTATATCATAATCGACAAATGAAAGGAATTACATTTATTTAAAGAATGTTGTTATACATGACTAGAAGAGTATATTCCTTGTGTGAAGTTCTCTGACCTGCGCTAAACGTCGCACAATCGACGAATTTAATTGTTTGAATTTTATTCGACGAAACTGAGACGTATAACTCGATTAAATTCGACTCACGAATTAAATTCGTCAATCTGGGCAATTAAATTAATTAATTAATTTATTTATTTATTATGTTTTTGCCAACAGTGCATTATAAAGAATATTTATACCTTCACACAAATAAGTATATACATAATTAAACGACAGACGAACATGCACATATATACAAACTAAAATTTAAGAGAAGTGGCAAGGATAGCCGCAACAGCGTGTACCAATTACTGCGGTCCCGTACATAAATAGATTAGGAGGGAAAACAAAAAAAACTATGAAGAGAAAAAAGTTCAATTCAGATCAAAAGCAAATTAAATAAAAGAACGATGAAAATCTGCATAGTAAAAGCTGTTAAGTACAACAGCGAAGGTCACCAAGCAAGCTCCGGGTGGAGTTACACTTGAGACAAACTGTTCTCCATGACCGAGGTTTATCTGGACCGTATGCACAGTCCAGCGCGAGGTGTAGTAAGATGTAAGTTGTAAATTCGTCTGACGGAAAATGCGTGTTCGAGTCACGAATTATAGTAGCCTGCGTGCAGCATCGAATTAAATGTTGCTCTTCCGTTATCTATCTGTGACAATTCGCCACCATGTTTTCAAGAAATTGTTTTCAGGCTCCACGGGTCCAAGTAAAAACCATTAAATTCGACGTTTAACTCGACGTCGCATTATTGTGCGACGTTTAGCGCAGGCCTTTTTAAATTGAAAAGGCCTCTACACTTTCAGAATAAAGACCTTTGTTGCTTTCCAATAGGGATTACAATAACATATAGGTTTAAAACGTTGCGTTTGAGAAAAGAGAAAGTTGATTTAGTTGGTGTTATATAGAAGCATATATTAACGTGGGTGTAGCAATAATTGGCTTTAATTATATAAGATTACTTGGCACAAAATTTGTAGATTATATAAATACAGCTGTAGTTTTTGCTAATTTACTACTGAAAAACATTATGGAACAAGTTTGCGTCTTCTAATTATAAGAACATTGAAGAAAGACTGAGTTCGTTATGAACATGAGCAGCAGTGTACTGCATGCGTATGTTTTAAATAGCTTTGAAAACGACCCATTTGGAAAGTTCATTGGCGTAGTAAGTTTGAAAAATAACGTTGTCTAAGCCAAGAAAATCAAAGCTAAAGTTTATGTAAATCAGGTTTTTTTATTAGATATAAAACCACAGACATGGTATTGATTTCCTTTGGGTTTTCCTCATGAATTATTAATGATTTTTAAAATATTTTTTGTAACCGCTTTAACTTCAATATCACTTCAGCCCCAACCGCTTATTTTAATTTGTAATAATATAGAGGGCAAAATTTCTCGAATATGATTGGCTAATGAAGAGGGCATTTTTTTGTAATTCAGGGCAAAATTACTTGCACTTGATTGGTTCCTTGATCAGCAGTACTTGCATGTGATTTGTCGCTTGGTTACTTAGCAACAGTGAACCTCAGAGGACTGACTATTTTTCAACAAATCTGCAAAGTTTTTCGGTCTGAAAATGCTTTTTTGTTTACTTTGAACTAATTTGAACTATTGAAGGAGTGTTAGTGAAAATGAATACAGTAGAAAATTTACGAACTTTTGCCTGTGTTTACAAGAAAGCTACATGCACAGCGATAGAGCGAGGGAAATTTGGAATGTTGCTGGGCACCGACCGTGATAAGGTACATGTACTTTGACATTTTCTCGACATAATATAGCTCTTAAATAATTTTGCCCGCTATATTATTAACATCTAATCGCACGAGTTCTCGTAAAATTAAGGTTTAATTTCACTCGTGTTTTCAAAATCTTACAAATTACCCTCGTCGCTTCGCGACTCGGGCAATTTTGTAGAATTTTGAAAACACTCGTGAAATTAAACCTTAATTTTCCTCGCCCCCATGCGATTACCTATACTAATATTTAATAGAATTTAGCCAAGTGGGGTCGGATGGGTCTTGGTTGCTGCTGTTTGTTCAGGGGTTATTTTTGTTTGAACTTTCGTTGTACTGCGACATGAGAAACTAAAATAGTGTGCTCGCCTCCCTCGCCCTCCCATTTCCCCCAGACCAAAGAAGGGACCGCGGTACAGTTTAGGGTTCGGGCGATGGAAATTTTATGAGGTTATAGCATAACCAAGGTTAACAACAAGGAAACCATGCGTTGCGTCACGAGATGGCAGGAAGTGGGAGGAGCCTAGTAGGACGGGCTTGGCATGCAACTCGTCATTAGTACATTGGCTCTCTCCTCCGCAGAGGCTTTATATTACATGACGCATGAGGGAATGAGGCTTTATATTACATCTCCCCTTCGTTTTCCGCCTGCGTTCCTTCGCCCCGCGGTTAATATTCCCTCATGCGTCATGTAATATAAAGCCTCTGCGGAGGAGAGAGGTACATTGGTACGCGAAGTAATCGCACATACGCTTTGGAGCTCGAGAAAATCATCACCCACCATCCCACCCTTTATTCAATGGTCCAAATGGTAAGTTTTCCCACCAAATTTTGGTGTGATAGGTGCAAGTTAGTCCGAGGGGGTGGTCAATTCAAGATTTCACCCGCTCGGATCTTCACTTGAATCCAAATACCACGACTCGTCCCAGGCTTCCCCCTCGATCAACAGCTTGCAGCTAACCTTCCAAACTGGTAAGTATAGGTGAACGTAGTTGTTAATTGGCAAGCGGTGACGGCTGGACCTCATTCGATTCTGTTTTGTTGAATTTTACTGAATACTAGTAGGGTGCTGCTGAAGAACAACTATGCGTTTAAGTTTGTAGTAGTGTAATTTAGTAGATATAGTTAATTTGTTATGTTCTTTCAACTTTTATTTGGACCAAGAGAGAGAGAAAAAAAGTATAAAATTACAAGTCCAAATTCGGCGAGCACGAACGAGAAAAGTCCCATGCGAGATGCTCAACGTAAAATTAAAATAAAATAAAAAGTAATGATATATACATAGATCTATCGAAGATTAAGTTGGACTAGACATGACAGGAACAATTCCTGCATATGGAATAGGAACAAGGCGAATCTGGGTCAAAGGTAGTGTTCATGAGTTCAGTATAAGTTAGGCGTAGATAGGACTTAAACCTAGTTAAAGAAGAAAATATATCAGATGGTGCATGCTTAAGTAAATTGTTCCAGGGTTTAACTATTCTATTAAAGTAAGATCCTTGAAAGGTACTAGTTTTACAATGTGGGGTTTTAAGAAGTGAGGACGAGCCAGATCGGGTGTTACAATTATGTACAGGATTAAAATAGTCGATGATTATGCACGACCCCAGAAGCTTGTAGCTTAAACATTTATCGTGTCAAAATAAAGTCGATTAGGCTACGTTTACCGGACGAATTCGAGACCGGTTCCGAATTTTTCTTCCGTGTAAACAGGCGGAACCGTACTAACTCGAGACCGCGGTCTCGAATTCGTCCGGTGCCGTGTAAATGGTGTCTAAAAAACCCAACACAACAACAAAACAACAAACAGGGCGTTTTTACGCGTGTACATGCTCAATGGCCGCAACAAAATATCCAAATATGCCCGACAGATCTATGCATATATACATACAGTGTTACATATTACTAATATTAAGCTTTCCTGTGGTGCTTAAAATGTTTCAAATACTAACACACAAGTACTCTTTGTGTAGGTAATGTATACTATCGTTTTAATTCTCGCAGTAAGCATGTGGTTTTCTCGGTAAGACAAAAAAAGCGCTCTTAAAAGTCCCCCAGAAAGATCCAGCGCTCAACATGATAAACAATTTAAAAGCTTTCCTGTAGAGTGAGGCCAAATAAGGCCATATGGGGTCAAACTGAATGTAAATGGGTGTTTTTCGAAGTCTCCTCTCACTTATAAAGCATTTATTTTCCTTTTTCACAGTGGTAAATGCAATGGACTATTTGCATGATGACGTACGATGGCATTGGGTGGCTACAACTACCAGAATGCTTTGCCAGTCTTCTAGTAGTAATAAATAGAGGATGCTAGCAAAGCATTCTGGTAATTGTACTTCACCCAACGCCAATTTCACAGGCAGTAATTGCGCATGTAATCCCTGCACGCACGCATTTGCACATGAGAACGTCATTGTGCAAATGGCTTATTTAAATTTATAACTGGATTGATTACACTGCGGGCGCAGGTCAGCACACAGTGAAATAAACATATTGGGCAGAATAAAGTCAGCGGTTGCTACCCACATTTTTGGACGTGATCCGCAGTCTAGTTATTATAAGTCAGCGGTTCTCTTCTGTATCCTCGAGGGCTTTTCCCGAGTCCCCCCCTCCCAACAGGGGGGGGGGGGATAACTCGGGAGTTAGGATAAAAGTTGATAAAACGCGGTACAATTTGAAAACGAAACAAAATCATGCCGGTGTGTAAATACAGGCCAAAAAGTCTTGCGTTTACACGGTGCCGGGATAATATGACGGATTAGCATGTGACTATTCTCTTCCAATGAGAATTGAGAAGACTTTGTGAATACTATTGACCCGAATACTGTGGTCGTATATATCGTGATTACCGTCATCAAACTGTTACGGCACGGGCGTTTACACGATACCGGTTAGTGTTCCGTTTTCATTTCATGCCGTTAAGGAACCCGTCTTCATTTTGTGCCGTTTTCATGTCATTTTTGTGCCGGTATCGCATGTCAACGCAAGGCCTAAACGGCATGATTTTGTTCCGTTTTCAAATTTTACCGGCATCGTGTAAACGGGGTCTGAGTTATCCATATCCCCCGATTTATCTCCGTCTCATGTGAACGGTTTACTTTTTTAACATGGAAATAAACTAACATCGAGATATCCCCGGGATAGCGATAACCCTCCCCCTCCCCTCCCCTTCGTGTGAACAGACCCTTATAAAGTTTACACAAATTTAGACATCAAATAAAACGCGCAACGAACAGATACACAGGTAAATTTTCTATATAGCGCCACAAATATAACAGAAAAAATTACATGTAATTCAATCAAGGCGAGGATAACATTTTTTGCAAATGAAACTAAACTTTTAAGGCAACCGCAAGTTTAGCCATATTTATTATAATTATCATTACAGAGTAAAATTGTTTCGCGCGCTTCCATAACCTAGGAACGACTAAAAAAAACAACTCGTTGAACCGAAATTAAGATTTAAGATATACAAATTTGACAACTGAAACGTACCCACAACTATATATACAGTAATCAACGCCTGTAATCATTGCTTTTGGATGTGTGTAGGAATTACCGTATTCAACAATCGAAATTTGTCAGAAAAATGTGTCGGCGTTAAAAACGTGCAAATGTATATGTATTCTAGATAGAACAAAGCAAAAAGGTGGTAAAATGCTGGGAATATAGTTTTGACAACAAACATGACGTTTCATGCTGAGCCATTTATTGGAACGGAGCCTTTTTCAGAGCGAAGCCCTTCGATCACCGATTTTAGTTCTGATGAAGGGATTCGCTCGAAACGTCAGTATTTCGTTATCAAAACTATTCTTGGCATTTCACCACCTTCTCACTCTACTCTATCCAAACCCTGCTGCGCAGCAGTCTAATTTTTTATTCTAGAAAAATTGCACGTCCATTAAATATTGATTTGCGACCGCAAAAGAACCCACGCAAAGTAATAACTGCAATCTAGCGTTAAACTTAATTTTGCAAACAGATGAAAAATTGTAATACTTTGTATACATAATATTCTATTTTCATATTCGCAATATATGTTGTGTTTCAAGTACTCAGTAAAATGTTATAAAAACATTAAAAGAAAGTATATTACTTCTTAAAATGGAATCTTTAGGTAATATTCGCCTCGTTTTTCTATACAGTGTGTATAAAAAAAAACTGAACCCTTATTAGAAAACAACCTATGTAGTAGTTTGAAAGCCCTAAAAGCGCTGCGTTATAAATTAATCAGCACATAAATTAAACAGGAAGAGAAAAAGCTTTTAAATACTTCCACCATGCATACACTTCAAGTTATCTTAATTTCCCGGGTGTATAAGACCGTGTGTTTTACGCATCTGTGGGTTCAGCGAAGTGCTTATAGGGCTTTCAAACTACTACAATAGGTTGTTTTCTAAGGGTTCAGGTTTTTTTGATACACACTGTAGCTATAGGCCACTTTTATTTTTTATTTTATTTTATTTTATTATTTTATTTTATTTAACTTTACCTTGACTAAATAAATAAATACAAGGATAGGAACACCGCAACAGCTGAGGCCGATTACTGCGGGTCCTGATTGTCTACGATTTACATTAAATAATATGTGATATAAATATAATTATATGATATAAACATAACAAGTAAAAACGTTTAATATGAAGCTAGCTGAAGGTCTAAAAACAACAAGTAGGGGAAACACATAGACTACGGACAGAGTTACATTTAATACAAATTGATTTCCAGGTGCGTGGGTCTTCAGAATGGTATATAGAGAGAATAGCAGAGTGGTAGTATTCTTTTAGTTTGTTTTTGAAATTTGAAAGATTGGTAGTCCGGGTTATTTCTTGAGGCAGCACGTTCCATATTCTTGGAGCTCTTATTAGGTATGATTTACCGTACGTAGATGTTCTATATGATCGCTGTTTGAAAGCGCTGCCATCTGTTTTAATCTGAGATCTTGTAGGTATGTTGGTGCATTTTTCAGGAATTGTAGTTTTGTCAAATGAAATATATTGATTGATTATTTTGAAAAAGAATACCATGTCCAGATATTCGTGCCAGTAGGTTAGAGGAAGTAGGTTTGTTTCGATTAGTCTGTTCTCGTAAGTAATTTCACATTGGAAAGGTAGATTAAGAATATATTTTGTTGCGCGTCGTTGAACTCGTTCGACATTTTTTATCAGCTCAATTGTTTGTGGGCTCCAAACCTGAGACGCGTATCCAAGGTGGCAACGGACAATTGCCAGATAGATGGTACGTCTGGTGCTGATGGCGTTAATGTTTTTTGTGGTTCTTCTAGCGTACCCCAGGATCTTGTTGGCCTTAGCTGTTTGTGAATGAACCTGTTTCTTCCACAATAAGTCAGAGGAAATCCATACTCCAAGGTCTCGTTCATGTGAACAGTGTTTCAGTTCGATATTGTCCATGGAGTATGGAATCATGACGCGTTTCTTCTTTCTTGTTATGGTCTGAACTTTGCATTTTGTTTGGTTAAAAGCAAGGTTTGAAGATAGTGACCATTCATTGATGTTATTCAGGTCCTGTTGCAGAAGAGTGTTGTCTGCTTCAGTAGATATGCGCCTGAATAGTTTTGTATCATCGGCGAAGGTCGCTATTGTGGACGATAATACTGCGTCGGGAAGATCGTTGACGTAAAGAAGGAATAGCAATGGTCCAAGGATCGATCCTTGAGGCACACCAGAAGTTACGGGTAGAGGAGAAGAAGTTTCACCAAGTACTGTGACTTGCTGCCGACGGTCTGTGAGGTACGACTGAAACCAAGAGAGCAGGCTGCCGCGGAATCCAAAGCGATAAAGTTTGTCAATGATTTTTTTATGACTTGCTTTATCGAATGCTTTGGACATATCAAGGTAAATAACATCGATCTGTTTTCCTTGGTCGAGATCACTTCCAATTGCATCTAGAATTTGGATGAGTTGAGTTGTACAGGATTTTCCTGGAACAAAGCCGTGCTGACATTCATTGATGGTGTTTTTCAAGAAGTCCCTAATATGGTTGAGTACACAACGTTCCAACAATTTTGAAACAATGCAAAGGAGGGAAATAGGCCTATAGTTTTCTACTTGTTGTTTTGGTCCTCTTTTGTGTACTGGAACAACGTTGGCCAGTTTCCACTCGTCTGGAATCATACCAATACGGAGAGATTTGTTAAATAGGCAGCAGAGTGATGGGGCAATCTGGTAAGCTGTTGCAGTGAGAATTCGGCCAGGGATTTCATCCGGTCCTATTGCTTTATCTGGATCTAAGGATTTCAGCGCGATAAGAACATCAGTTTCCGACAAGGTCAATTCGTTGATGGTTTGTAACGGCGTGTTAGAGGTGCCTTGAGAGGTAGTATTAGTGTAGTCGTAGTTTGATGGTGTTGGGTCCATGTCTGGATCCTGGTTAAACACTGATGCGAAATAATTGTTAAACATATGAGCGATATCATTTGGGTTGTTGGCCACTTGAGGATAATTTTCCATGGAACGAGGAATACTAATTGTTTTTACTTTTAACTTAAACAAACTCCAAAAGCGTTTTGGACTGAAGTGTAGACTTTGACCAAGAGTATTAAGATAGTTTTCGCGACCTTCTTTCATAAGACGTTTAACTGTAGTTCTAAGTTTCTTGAACTTTTCATGCAGATAATTTGTGGGAGATCGAGCAAGTTTGCGACGGACAGTCTCTTTCTTGTTTAATAAATGCTGGATTTCGCTGTTAAACCAAGGGATGTTTTTCTTACCTTTCACTTTCTTCATTGGAATGTAGTCCTTAACCGCTGTGAGAAATGCGTTTTTCCAAGACGACCAATCGTTATTAATGTTACCGTTAGCTGATATTACGTTAGATAAGTTTAATGATTCAAGACTAGAACGAAGTCCGTTGATATCTGCACGTTTGTAGTCGTAAACTACTCTATTCATTTTCACTGGTCGTTGAGGACAAGTTAGTATCTCAAACGTAATGGCGCTGTGATCAGTCACTACTCCGGACATTTCTGGCGAGAGGATTTCACATATTTTAATTTGGTCGGGTATGCTTGTTATTAAAAGGTCTAGAATGTTATTTCCTCTTGTAGGAGAAGTGTTTATTTGAGAAAGGAAAAAATCTTTTAGAAGTTCAGAAAATGCATTTCCGGTTGAAATTTCAATTGTCTCGTCGTCAGTATTCTGCCAATTAGTGTTCGGAAAATTAAAATCACCCGCAATGATGATGTCATCATACTGGTCACGAATCATACCAAGAAAGTCGTTAAGTTCGTTTAGCCAGTTTTCGTCTGAATTTGGAGGTCTATAGCACGAACACACCAAAAAATGTGACTTTGAATCCGTAGTTACATCAACTGCTACAATTTCAATATTGCAATTTGTTTGAATTTCACGCACGCATTTAAACGACTCACTTTTAATTGCCAGAAGTACTCCACCACCTCTGTTATCTCTGTCTTTTCGAAAAATTTCATAATGTTGACCAAGAATCTCGCAGCTTAATACGTTGTTGTTTAACCACGTTTCGTTAACACATACAATGTCACTGTCCTCGGAATAAACCAAATCCTGAAAGTTGTGAATGTTACTGGTAACTTTCATACCTTGCTTGTGTTGGCTTTTCAAACTTCGAGCGTTTAAAAGAAGACATTTTAACGGTGTTTTGCTGGAAATTTTCCCACGGGTTGGTACAGTTGACTTGAAGTTAGGTCCGGGATTAGTTTCTATGTCTCCAGACAATTTGATTAAAATAGTAGCAAACATTGCGTGCTTCAAAAGGCGAACTCCAATTATTGCAACAGTCGAATAATTTAACGGTCTCGATTTGTCCGTTACATGGCTATTGTAAAAACGGCGTCGTAAATTGAATGTTGAGATTTCTCCTGACAAATGGAGTAGTTCACTTGATTTATTGAAACTTTTATGATCTAGTATGTCTCCCAAAACCAGGTTTAAGTAAATAATTAGGCATAAGCTGCGGGAGCTCGAAAGAACCCAACCAGCTGCCATGATGGCGCACGCAAGTGCGTGATAATAGACACCACTTTATAATAGACACCACTTTAAATATTCTTTTATGTACATCTAAATACGCCTTTCTGGCCTCGTTATGAAGCAAAAATTCTTTTGAATTGCAAACACACAAGCGAGGTCAGAAAGACTTATTAAAGCCGGTTTTCCACTAGGCGACTTTTGTCGCGCGAAGCGACTTTTTCTTTCGTCTCATGAGCTCTGAGCTGGAACTAATCAGAAATCTATTGAATTCGAACAAAAGAAAGTCGCTTCGCGCGAAAAAAATCGCCTAGTCGGAAAACCGGCTTAAGATGCATATAAAAGAATATTGTAATTAGTCGCTATTATGAAAGTGGTCTATAGACATCGAAAAAATGTTCGTCTTTATTCAGTTAATGACGAGTGTTTTGTTGAGAGAGAGAACAGCTTTTTATATATAGGATCTGTTTGTTATAAATTACGGTTTGGAAAGCTAGCACTCTGGTCACCTGCAAGTGGCCCTCTGGTGCAGCAGGACCTGTATAGCATCTGCTATGCACGCTTGGAAGCCGGCCCTAAAAGCCACTCGAGAACACTCACGGTTCTTCCATAGCAACCACAGTTACGCACTTTTTTGTTACAATCTCTGATTTTCAAAATGCTGTTCTATAGAAGGCATTTAGTTTCATTCTTCTAACAAAATATCAATGTACAAGATTTTGGATCTGAAACGTGTGTAGAACTGTTTAAAATGACAGAGTAACGTATTTTGCAGTTTTCGGTTTCCTTGCTTCGTTCTTGAGATATTTCAGTTTGTTTGATATGTAAATCTCAAATGTTGTGACATAATGACTTATCTATATAAAAAAGCTATATACCTTTGCTATTATGAAACTAAACTTAATTTGAAGGAAGCGTGAGCGTGTGTTTCTCCCACAACACCAAACATGGAGGATTTCAAGTACTTTTGTTTGATTACATCAAAGATATATATATATATATATATATATATATATATATATATATATATATATATATATATATATATATATATATATATAAAGCATGAAGTATAAAGACTTTAAGGTAACTATACTTCATGCTTTATATTTTGCTCTATCTATATGGTATTGAGCGCTCTAACATTTCGTGAACCAAAACTGACTTGACCTTGACTCGGGCTCGTGTAAAGTGTTGGCAATATGATAATTTGTGTTGAGAAAAGCTGATCCGGGTTGAGAAAAGCTGACCTGGGTTGAGAAAAGCTGACCTGGGTTGAGAAAAGCTGACCCGGCTTGGGAAAAGCTGACCCGGGTTGAGAAAAGCTGACCCGGGTTGGGAAAAGCTGACCCGGGTTGGGAAAAGCTGACCCGGGTTGGGAAAAGCTGATCCGGGTTGGGAAAAGCTGACCCGGGTTGGGAAAAGCTGACCTGGGTTAAGAAAAGCTGCCCCGGGTTGGGAAAAGCTGCCCCGGGTTGGGAAAAGCTGATCTGGGTTGGGAAAAGCTGACCTGGGTTGGGAAAAGCTGCCCCGGGTTGGGAAAAGCTGCCCCGGGTTGGGAAAAGCTGATCCGGGTTGGGAAAAGCTGACCCGGGTGGGGAAAAGCTGACCCGGGTGGGGAAAAGCTGACCCGGGTTGGGAAAAGCTGATCCGGGTTGGGAAAAGCTGATCCGGGTTGGGAAAAGCTGACCCAGGTTGGGAAAAGCTGACCCAGGTTGGGAAAAGCTGACCCAGGTTGGGAAAAGTTGACCCAGGTTGGGAAAAGCTGATCCGGGTTGGGAAAAGCTGACTCGGGTTGGGAAAAGCTGACCCAGGTTGGGAAAAGCTGATCCGGGTTGGGAAAAGTTGACCCAGGTTGGGAAAAGCTGACCCAGGTTGGGAAAAGCTGATCCGGGTTGGGAAAAGCTGACCCAGGTTGGGAAAAGCTGACCCAGGTTGGGAAAAGCTGATCCGTTGGGAAAAGCTGACCCAGGTTCGGAAAAGCTGATCCGGGTTGGGAAAAGCTGACCCAGGTTGGGAAAAGCTGACCCAGGTTGGGAAAAGCTGACCCAGGTTGGGAAAAGCTGATCCGGGTTGGGAAAAGCTGCCCCGGGTTGGGAAAAGCTGCCCCGGGTTGAGAAAAGCTGACCCGGGTTGGGAAAAGCTGACCCAGGTTGGGAAAAGCTGATCTGGGTTGGGAAAAGCTGACCCAGGTTGGGAAAAGCTGACCCAGGTTGGGAAAAGCTGATCCGGGTTGGGGAAAAAAGCAGTCAACCCAGGTTCATGTAAACACGAAAAAAACAAACCCTGCAGGGATGGCGAGCTGACCTGGGCTGGCTCTCAACCCGGCCTCGTGTAAAGAGGGCCCCTTAATCTCATTGGATTTCTTTTAAAAACTTCTGTCGCCCCTATACCCTTTAAGATCTTTTCCTATTCTTTTTTTTTTGTAGCCACTACAAAGATTTCGCCAACAAAACCAGCCATTCAATGATAATGGCTCCAAATTAATATGCAGTCTGATAATTTGTGGTATTAACCGCTGGACGATTATGAGTGACCGCAGCGCCAGCAAAGGTAATCTGCATGGCAATGATGATTTATCTTCAGAAATAATGCTCCGTGTTCGAAAAATGCATGTACACCAGGTAAAATTTTTTGTTAACCATAAACCTTTATTGTTTGAAAATCGATAACGATGTTTATACTCGCTGACAAGACAAATGCATTCATGCACACACTCGGTATACAAAGATCAATATTAAATAACGACATTAAAACAGCATTGATTAACCTATTGCGGGTGGAACTAAAATAACGACTATATAAGGCGAACGCAGTAGGGGTGTACTTTAACAAAACTCGTCAACATTTTACAGTATATCAATATTTTATGACCAACTTTCGTGAATATTTTCATTTAGAGCATTACACCGAAGACTACGGTTTGAACAGAAAACCGCTTGAAATTAACCGAAGAGTCCTGACTGTCGTATAATATTTAAAGGCGAGGATTGGATGGGTAAATCTGTCAGCAAACATTATCTAACGATCAGAAGAAACACTTTTTAATTATATCCGACATGGCGACATTATACTAGTGTCGATTGCGGCTCACAGCTTAATGTATTGTGCACGGTATTAAGGATTGGAATATTTTAAAATGGTATCATGGCAACACGGCGTGAAGCAACGCCGAGCAGTTCTATATCGCACGGATAGAACAAGCAGAACTCGGATAGCAATTCTGTATAACTGAAGGACACCAGGTAATTTTTAAACATCATGTTTTTTATACTTTTTTGAAGCATACAGAGTGGGGATTATCTATCTATCTATCTATATATATATAAATATTAAACATTGTTATATTATGGATGATACCCAAATAATCGTATGAGCAAAGAATATTGTACAAGTACACAATGTACGGGAAATTAATGCCTCGTGGAATAGAACTGTACCATAAATCAAAATAAGACTGCCGAGAATAGTTTCTGGCGTTCCAAGCCCTTCAACATTACACTCTGATAAAGGACTCCGCTTGAAACGTCAGTATTTCGTTATTAAAACTATTCTCAGCAGTTTACCACCTATTCACTTAGCTCTATCCAAAACACTGCCGATTTTGTACCATAAATGTTTGGATTAGATCAGCTACCAGTCGCGCTGTGGGGAAACATGTCATTAAACAATGTCCTATATTTTTTTCACGGTAAAGTGGCGGGAACTTGACCGATAAAGAAGTGAAATAGTTTTAGAAGCCAAACAATAACTCCAATGCAGTAATTACAGAAAAACGTCAGAGCATACAGAGAACAGAAAGGTATATATTGAACTGTATTCTTGCGTTATCTAAAATGTTATAACGTTCATTTTCTTTATTCTTGCTCTGACGCTAAACAATTTTATGCAGCTCAGCAGGCAAGGTTTCGCAAAGCAACAGAAAACTCGGCAAAGTATATCTAGATAATCGTAACACTTTGAAGCTTGACGACGAGTCTTTAGTATTTTATTCTTTAGTATTTTATTTTAGGCCTCAAAGTGTCAAAACCTATATCTCTTTAACACTTTGAAGTCTGACGATGAGTCTTTAGTATTTTATTCTGGCTAACGCCAGAGGATTTTATTCAACAGGGGGAGGAGGTCCAGGATTTTAGAGTACGAATGACAGCTTATATATAAACTTGTCAGTTTGTGTCGTATACAGGCGAGCAAAAAAAGGTTGGCAAAGAAAACACTTGCCAAAGGAACGTTTAACAACAGAGTATACAGAATTTTGCCGAACGATCGAAGACAAATACTTTTTTTTGCATCAAATCCTTAACCTATTCCTGCCGAGCGGCTGAGCCAGCCAAAAAGGGCCCCTTTATTGTTTTACTCTGTCTAACGCCAGACGATTTTACTCATCAAAGGGGGAACCCGCAGACTGGCTTAAGCCAAGGTGAGATTACCGGCACGGGCCGATTTGCAACGACAGTTTTCAAAAACTGCCGAAAGACTATGCACAAATACTATAGTACTAACAATTGTTTCCTGTAATATCATTTCTATGCGAACGTATATTGCTTAATTCGTCGCGCTATCTGCATCTGTAACACTCTCTAATTAAACAGCGTTTTTTTAACTAGTCTGGTAGAACCTTAATCACATCAAATTAAAAATGATTGTGCAACAGTGCAAGGAGAATTGGGCAAAGCCAAAAACAGTGAGAGGAATAAAACCGCGTAAAATTTAGAAAGGCGTAGAATAAAATATACACAACGTTAGCCGGGGTTGAAAATAGTTCAGCATTTAAGTCATGCAGAATAAAGTCGAAATAAGATTAAATTAGATGTAGCCAGATTAAATGCAATAATAGTCCATATATAGTCTGGCGTTAACTATAGAATAAATTACTGTGGGGGGCATTAGTCAGTATAAAATATTACATGGCGGCAGTCGGAATAAAATATATACTATATAGTCGATATAGACGTCTGTAGCATGCATGCATTACCACAACAAAATTGAAATAAAATTGTCTGGTAGTATTAATACAAAATTGAAGGCTCTACACTTTTGGAAGGAAAGTGTTAAAATTGTCTGGTAGTATTAATACAAAATTGAAGGCTCTACACTTTTGGAAGGAAAGTGTTAAAATTGTCTGGTAGTATTAATACAAAATTGAAGGCTCTACACTTTTGGAAGGAAAGTGTTAAAATTGTCTGGTAGTATCAATACAAAATTGAAGGCTCGACACTTTTGGAAGGAAAGTGTTAATTGAGTTCGCTTTGATGTTGCCAAGGCGTTGGGAACATGAATTTGACGAACAGATTGTCCTCAATATATACTATAATATATACTCAACTATACTTCAGAAAAGATTTTCGGGGAACGAATATCAGCGCCAACAACAATGTTGCTATAAACAGCTTTTGGCATAATGTGGCATTTCTTAATTTATTTTCCAAACAGAGATTAAAAATAAATGTTATTTTTTACGGTTTTTCAATGTTTTTGCGGGCTTGATGCTATACGAATTTAGATTGTCATGTCGGGATGAGGCTTATACGCTAGTACAGGATTAGAAGACAAGACGGATATTTTTTCTTCAAACACAAAGAGCAAACATAATAAGAATTGATATGCACAACACAAGATATGCTAGTCTTAGCCAAATTATCTCTGTGGGATAAATTAAAAGTGTCATTATAACATTACAATTAAAGGGATTTAATAAAAACCTGCTTTTTGATACACCGGTCAAAACAAACCATTAGATTAGAAAGCTAAAACACGGCATGGGTTATGACATGGGGAGGGTGTGTTGCTCTTCCCCAGCGAGGCTAGGGGTGAGCACAAAATGTCTTTGGTCAGCAGCCAATAAACATGTGTGACATTGACGTGCAACTGATACTATACCATGATGACGAGGAAGAGGAAGATGAGGATAAAGAGGATGAGGAGAAGGAGGATGATGATGATGATGATGATGATGATGATGATGATGATGATGATGATGATGACGATGATGATGATGATGACGATGATGACGATGACGAGGAGTAAGAAGAACAGAAAGAGGACGAGGACGATGATGATGATGATAATCATGATGATGATAATCATGATGATGATAATCATGATGATGATAATCATGATGATGATAATCATGATGATGATAATCATGATGATGATAATCATGATGATGATAATCATGATGATGATAAGAGAGTAAGTTCCAAAGTAGCGTTAGGTCGATTTTTAACATCAATAGAGTGGTCAGTGCTTGACAATCTGGTTTCTTGCCAGTCGAAACTTGATTTCTTTACAAACATTCTGAAGGTAGGCATTGACACTATAATGCCATCAAAAACTGTCCAATTTCACATCAACGACGCACCATGGATGACTGCACAACTGAAAGATCTCATTAACTGTCGCCAGAAAGCCCTAGCCCAAGGTAATCAAGCCCTTTTCAAGTTCTATAGAAATCGCGTGAATAAAGAGAGGAAATTTTGCCGGGCCAATTACTATCAGAGTAAAGTAAAGGAATATGAGGGCACTAATCCAATATTATGGTGGTCTAAATGCAAACGATTATGTGGTATGACACGTAAACCATCCGACATTGCAGCGCAACTTCTGCCAAACGAAAACATCACACCATCCGACAGATTACAGTTAGCAAATGACATTAATAACGCCTTCCTTGAACCTCTCCGCCCCTTTCAGCAAATAGAGAATAACTTTCGTCTAAACACCGAAAACAGTGAACTTCCAATGGTCACACCTATTGAGGTAGCGCATAAATTGAAAGCGATTAGTACAGTAAAAAGCAACGGTTCAGACAATATCCCGAACTGGATACTAAAAGAGTTTGCTATTGAATTAAGTAGTCCTGTGGCCAAAATAATTAACTCTTCCTTTGAAGAAGAATCGCTGCCCACTATATGGAAGGAAGCGAATATAACTCCTCTACCTAAGCAACCAATAATTGAAGACATGTCAAAACATTTAAGGCCGATATCTTTAACCCCTACACTGTCCAAAGTTGCCGAAGATTTCGTGGTACGATCATTTGTCAAGCCAGCCATTCTGAAATGTATCAAACCAGATCAATTTGGATGTGTCCCAAATTCATCCACTACTTATGCCCTAATTAGCATGGTGCATAGCTGGTCTAAAGCGACTGACGGAAGTGGTGCAGATGTCAGAGTATTTGCTCTGGACTATAAGAAAGCTTTTGATTTCATAGACCACAATTTGTTAATTTCCAAACTTCGTGGTTATGAAATCAACCCTCGCATCATAAATTGGATATTAGATTTCCTAAAAAATAGGAAACAAAGAGTGAAGTTGGGTCGAGACTGTTACTCCGAATGGGGTACAGTACCAGCAGGAGTTCCCCAAGGAACAAAACTTGGACCCTGGCTTTTCGTAGTCATGATCAACGATCTTGAAGCGCCTTCAGCAAATGATCTGCTAAAATACGTCGACGACTCCACATTTTATGAAGTCATCAAAAAGGGTGAATCAAGCACGGCACAGATACCAATGAATGAGATCCAACAATGGTCAAACACAAACAAGTTCCAGCTACATCCAACAAAATCCAAAGAACTGTGTATCTCCTTCACCCGTATAAAACGGCATCACATCCCAGTCACTATTGGAAATAATTCAGTCGAACTTGTTAAATCAATAAAGATTCTAGGAGTAACGGTTCAAGACGATCTTAAGTGGAACTTACACGTTGATACTTCGATAAAAAAAGCAGCAAAGAGATTATATTTTTTGGTTAAACTGAAACGCGCAAATGTTCCAGTTAAGCAACTAACAAACTTTTATGTTGCATGCATAAGAACTGTTCTATTATACGCTTGTCAAGTGTTTCACCACAGCCTACCTGAATATCTTAGTATAAATATGGAACGAATCCAAAAGAGAACCATGCGGATCATACATGGTTATGACACACCTTACGAACAAGCCTTAGCGACCTCTAGAATTCCCAGTCTATCTCAACGTAGGGATGAACTTTGCTCCACTCTTTTCGACAAAATTGTCGTGCAACAAGAAGAACAACTATATAAGTATCTACAGCCAAATACTAGAGAAGATAAAGTGAACCTCCGAAGAAAGCGTCCCTTCGTGATCCCACGTTGCAAAACGAATAGATTTAAAAATACATTTTTGAACGCAAGTGCTATAAACTACAACAAGATTCATTCCTTGTAAATAACTGTATATAACTACGAATTTTTAGATGTAAATTTGTACTACAAACTAATTATTTTGTAAACCTTTGTAATTCAGCTTTTGCTGCAAATAAGGCTTTTAAATAAACCAATCTATCAATCTATCAATCTAATCATGATGATGATAATCATGATGATGATAATCATGATGATGACAATCATGATGATGATAATCATGATGATGATAATCATGATGATGATAATCATGATGATGATAATCATGATGATGATGATAATCATGATGATGATAATCATGATGATGACAATGATGATGATGATAATCATGATCATGATGATTGATAATCATGATGAGGAGGAGGAGCAGTAGGAAGAAGAGAAGGAGCAATATGACGATAATGATGATGATGATAATGATGATCATGATAATGATGACGACGATGAAGCGTAGGAAGAAGAGAAAGAAAGAGGAGGGTGATAATGATGATTAGGAGAAGGAGTAGGAAGAAGAGAAAGAGAAAGAATGATAATGATGACGATGATAATGATGATGATGATGATGATGATGATCATGTTGATGACCATGATCATCATGATGATGATGATGACCATGATCATGATGATAATGATGATGATGACCATGATCATGATGATCATGATGATAATGATGACCATGATGATGATGATGATAATGATGATGATGATGATGAGAGTAGGAAGAGAAGGAGGAGGTTGATGATAATCATGATGACGAGGAGAAGCAGTAGGAAGAAGAGAAGGAGGAAGATGACGTTGATAATCATGATGATGATGATAATTATGATCGTGACCATGATGATCATGATCGTGATGATGATGATGATGATGAGGAGTAGGAAGAAGAGAAGGAGGAAGAGGATGAGGATGATCATGATGATGATAAGAGGAGAAGTAGGAAGAAGAGAAGGAGCAAGATGACGATGATAATAACGATGATGAACATGATAATGACCACGATGAGGCATAGGAAGAAGAGAAGGAGAAAGAAGAAGATGATGATGATGATGATGATGATGATGATGATGATGATGATGATGATGATGAGGAATAGAAAGAAAAGAAAGGGGAAGATGACGATGATAATGATGATGATGAGGAGGAGGAGGAGGAGGAGGAAGAAGAGAAAGAGGAAGATGACGATGATAACGATAATGATAATGATAATGATGATGATGATGATGATGATGATGATGATAACGATAATGATAATGATGATGATGATGATCATGATGATGATTATCATGATGATAATCGTGATGATCATGATGATGAGGAGGAATAGGAGTAAGAAGAAGAGAATGATCATGATAATGATAATGACGATCATGAGGAGGAGTGGGAAGAGAAAAATAAAAATAAAAAAGATATATGCACGACGATGATCATAATGATGATGATCATGATAATGACGCTGAGAATGCCTACTCACGTTTATGCAAAAATTGTTTGTTTTTTGTCTGGAACTCCCAGAGATCATGCTGAATTTACGGTTGCATGCCTGCCAGCACTGCAAATCAAATTAAAACCATACCGAAATTAACTGATTTTTACTCTTAAGATCAGGAATCAGAAAGAAACTAAAATCATAGTTTCGTTTTTAAACTACACATGAATTAGTTACGTAAATATCCTTGGTGTAATTCTGTAACGCGGAGGTTAAGATTTTAGCGTTGTATGTGGCGACATATAATGTCCCCCAATGATAAAGTAAATTTCAGTCCTGCCGAGAAAAGTAATTACTAATGGTTATAGGAATGCAGAGCACAGTGGTCTAAAGCGGTCTTGTTCTCGGGATTTGAAGAAGCGACTTCGGAGAAGTTTCCAAAAGGTGACGCCAGTAAACTAAGATGTTCTTCCAAAGACGATGCAACGTTCGTCTGAGTTGTAACTAATCCTACTCCTCCGATTCACAGCAACAATGTAGTAATAATTAGCTTGAGTGTGGAACAAAGAGAATTTTGAATAAGGTGTAGGGTAATTAGAGTAAATGAAAGAATATTTCCTTTTTCAAATCGCTCTTTGTGTGAATTCGTAGTGATCCTATCAATACAAGCGAAACTTCTGCACAAAATACAATAAGACCAGACACATGTCTCGTTCCCCTGTGAGTCAGAATCACCAAGATACACCGATATCGGGGTTTCGTCCTTGAACAGAAGTCTCCAAACAACATTAAGTATTTATCAGTCGCATTAAGTTTTGATTATTCGTTTTCATAACGGTTTTTTCGGAGTATGTTTAACGATGGATCGTTTTCAAAAGGTCTCTCGTGCTTTCTTTCCGCCCCATCGGGTGGTCTGAATTGAAATAAAATAGTCGGTCAGCGAGATGATAAACAGAAGTGATCTTATCAAATTGCTTTTCCATTCACAGATACGTGACGAAGACGGTGAGGAGCAAACAACAAGACTGAGGAACGAGGCTACGTTCCAAGTTATGGCAATCTTTTCACAAACACTTCTAACTACGCTAATTCTTTCCTCAGCTGTTTTCATTGAAGGTAAGGTCGACTTAGAGTTATAATAAATTTACCGTCAGTCCTATTGTATTTAACGAAAGTTTAGGCATTTTCGTCAATACCCAATGACAACGTAAAGCAAAGCAATTTTTCATTCAGCTTCGGTTTTATAAAACGTATACATATTCAAAACAAAAAATCCTTTTGTGTTTTTTTTAAATTCTGAGGTTGACAAAAATAAAGGAGCTTTTAAAATATCATGAGACGATTGTCTTTCAATAAAACACTATTAGGGGATGATTCAAGTGTTGCAAAATAACTATTAATCACTACTCGTATACAATAGCAACGCTGGTATATCGTGTGCTTGCGCAATCAGAATTTACACACGATTTATGAGAAGGAACTATAGCGCCTATAGACATGGTCTATGTAGCCCCAAGTGTTCGTATAAGGAAATACATAATTCAATGTGGTTCACTAACCTTAAACTATATCAAGAGCTTGACTGTTTTCGCTGCGCGGCAAAAAAGGTGTGATGATTTGACCAAAGTGATGAGTTTTCAAAGCCATATTATTTGAATTAAGGCTATAACAACAAGTTAGTTAGCGATTAAGACATTTCACTGAATCTAGTGTATTGGAATGTTGAAATCGCACGCCTATGTAGATTTTTGAGTGTGAATACGACGAAATTTACTGCATTATTTTGTCCATAGTAATTGCCTAGAGTTAGCGTCAACGGACATGTTAATAAACTCAGATAAGCACGACACGCGAGCACAGAAGTTTTTGAACGCGAAAATTCACCGAAAGTGTTCTTTGATGTATAGTCGTTTCAATTATTGATGTTATAATGGTGCATGGTGTAGATTGCGGTCTACAAAGATGATAGATAGAGAAGCTGTTATCACATTTAGTTCGAAACGCTAAGTAATTAATTTTTGGTCATTCCATCGGCATAAATTAAATTCAAGTAAAATGAACTATGTATATGTACGATAGATATAATACTTTTAGCTCTTTGAATTTCAGTGTAAAGTTTTGTAAGGTCTTGCTGTAAATAAGTTGTCGTTATATAGTTGTTAAATTTTGAGTTTTTTAACTACATTTCATATGCAAAACGCTACCACTTAGGAGCACATCGAACTATGAATTTGCAACTTAAGCTCTCCATCTGAGCCTCAGTGGCTCGATGGTTAGAGCGTCTAACCCTGTCTGAGGACTCAGAAATCTTTTCTGAGTAATTGAGCTTGACGAACGTCCACCAAACGTCTGTTACATTACACCAAGCTCGCAAACGTACCACATGCACTACATGTATACGTACAACTTATCATAGTAATGATACAAAACAAAACTAATTGTCATTAATGAATATTGTATCAAATTTAAGTGCGTTTTCATTCTGAGAGACTGCATGGGTGGATATATATCCGCGTTGAAGCAAACAGATGCATGCATATCGTTATGTAATAGAAAAGAAAGAAGGGATAGCATTTGAATGGTAGAATTAAGAAAGAATTTTTAAAATTAAAATTTGTAAGATGTATAATAAAGAATGTAACTTAAACAGAGAAAAAGAAATTGGAAGAGATGGTTATAAAAATACATCAATGGTTTAAAACGAAAAGAGAACACAATGTTATGAATCAAATTCAAAGTATATAAACTTAGGTTAATGTTATGTAAACATTACACTTCCTTTCCCAATGATATCAAAGCAAAACTATATACAAATATACATATAAAAAAGTATTAAATATTTATTTCTAAATAACTATTTCGAGTATACACAGAACAAGAACGCTCAGATTAAGAAACAGAAATTTCAGTACGGCATTGAGGAGTTTACGAACGAAAGAACAAGAAAATAAATATTGCTTCAAATTCAAGAAATGTTTCCAAACAAATTCAAATGTTTAAGTAGACACGTTTTAAGCTGAAGGAAGGTAAAAACAAATTTGTACGTTAGCCGGTGTGGCTTTTTTTCACAACGCCTATCTAATTCTTATAGCTGTTATGTTGATTGTTTCATCGCAGTTTCATGTTGATATATCGTTCGGAGTCGCAGCGATACCGCTCTGTGTCTCCGAACTGCGCTATTTCACTCCCGCGTCGATCTATGACCACGCCTGGTCTGACTATCAAATATCCCCGCCGAGAATTTGACTATGATAGTCTTAGTCGCAGTTTTGAATTGGTCTTCAAGTGCCGAGCGAATAACCGAGCTGTGTTGGCGTTGAAATGTATGTTGACAAAAGGCTCCAAAGAGTTCCAAACAAAAACACACTGTGGGAGATTAATTGTAGATATTAACAAAGTGACAAGATCATGATACAAATGCTAGCATTTTATTTTTAATGGATAACCCTCTTTCAGGTCACATATTATTGAGTCAAACGTTTAGAAATGATCTCTGTTGGTTCTCCCTCGTATATACAACCAAGAGAGTGTATTATAATAGGTAAACAACTTTGTGTGATAGTCTAATTAATATCGCCAAAAAGATCCCGCATTGCGAAGACATTATAGCGACACTAAACT